>CAKLNU010000875.1:0-161255 GCA_922788865.1 Poeciliopsis turneri
GAAACACGTCATCCAGCAGCAGCCTTTGGTTTATTAAAAGTCTGCTAGATGTCAGGCAAACAATCCGCATCTTTAGATTTATTTCTTTGTTTTCTGTTGGATTCAAGTCCTTAGAAATAAAAAATCTGAATTTTGAGGCCGGGTCTGAACTGGAATAAAGAAACTGGCGCCAATTAAAAATATTTAGACCCATCAGCCAAATGTTCACTCAGATTTCCTCGGGAATCCTGCAGAAGATGAAGATATTTTTGAATGAAGATGAATAGATTTTTAAGGGGAAGAGTTGAGGGAGGCGAAGAGGAGGGTGAGGAAGATTAAAATACAAATGACCATAAGAGCCTCTTCAGCGCCCGGCTGCAGCTTTGAAGCTGTGAAGGCACCTGAAGAGAAACGGTTCAGAAGACGCTTTCAAGAGGCGGAAATGTTTAAAAGAAGAAAAAATAAACCCCTTGGATGGCCCCGAGGTGTTTATACCTGTAATTATTCATCCACTTATTTCTTTCCGGTGGAAATGGTGCAGCAGTAAAAGACAGGTGTGTGCAGAGGAAGCTGGTTTGATTATTATTAACTCTGTCTCAGACGTCTTAATAAAACAGCCGTTTAGCTCAGGTGTTTTCACCTTTCTGAGCGTCTGACGAGAATATTGACCTACAGAAACTACAGATTCATGTTAATATCTTTGTATTTCTATAAATGGCTTCAGTTCTGCTTTAAAATAAACATTACACATGATATGCAGATTGAATAAAATGAGTTGGGATATTTTCCGAATGGAAAAATAAAGCAAAATAAAACTTCTTATATACTTCGTTAAACATAAAGAGGAGTTAATTTCTCATCTTTTTGTCGAACAGATTAAACTGAAAGCTTCTTTAAATGAATAACCAAAGTAAAAACCAGGTGAACGTTTGGCTGATGAGTCTAAATATTTTTAATTGGCAGAATATTAGGCAAAGCAAATATTAGCTTTGCCTAATATTCTGATTAAATATCAGGCAAAGCTGCAAAAACAACAGGAAGTCATGATTTATACCTGTTTTTATACAGTATTTTACTAACCTAAACATCGGCAGCAAAATCCTATTTTTGCACTAAGAATAATTAGTTTCATTTGATTTAATCAGGACAGAACTTCATAGAATATCCTCAGGAAAACTCGAATTGATTGGATTATAATTCCTATTTTTAGGGCTAAAATTGCGTCTCTAAGGTGTGAACATCATTGAATGGAGCAGGAAACAAGTGACGTGTTGAAAGTTGAGTTGGAGACTCTTTTTCTTTTCATGAGTCTCCTTATGATTTTGAGAGAGTGTGAAATTGACGATAAATGAGAGAGAAAGTGGCCCATTAATCATGGGTTTCCTATTTGAGCGTTCACGTTCTGAGCAGTGCGGAAACAGAGAGAAACCGAAACAAAGGAAACTCGACGAGAGGTCAGTAGTTTCAAACGGCAACTCTGTGCCTGGGCCTCTCGCTCTGAGCAGTCTTTCTGAGCGTTCAGTGTGTGAGTGTGTGTGTGAGTGTCTATGTGTGTGTGTGTGTGTGTGCACGGATGTGTGTGTGTGTTCAGGATGTTGCACCCAGGTGAGTCACTAGTCCATGGAGTGAAACTTTGCAAAGTTTCTCTGTAGTTTTTTGTTTACAGACTAGGCTGTCCAGATGTGTGTGTTCTCAGCTCGCAGTTAATCAGTTACAGCAGCGACTCTGTTGATCACAGGTGGATTTAAAAAACAAATAAAAAAACTCTAATTTTCTCTGTCATACTACAGCTACGATGTGGTGATTACTTTAAAGCAGGAAAGATATGAAAACATATGAGTTTTTGAACAGGTTATTCTTCCATGTGGATTTCTACTGCTTCTGATAACAACCAGAAAAGATTGATAGATTATGGAGTGCCAGCCCTGTTACCTAGCAACCAAAACAGAACTCCAGCCCTGTTACCTAGCGACCAAAACTGAGTTCCAACATGTTACCTAGCGACCAAAACTGAGTTCCAACATGTTTGGTTAGCTTGTTTTCGTGCTGTACAATGGCTGCTGTGTTTAGTTGATGACTTGCCATCCAGAAGTCACTTGCTGCGTTCTTGTTGGTTGTGCAGGAGGCTCCACTTCTGCTCTTCAAAGATTTCTCTGTTTGCAGCCATTTTCACGTGTGAAGGCAAACATTTTCAGTACGTAAGGAGACTTATTAAGTAAGGAAAATAAAAACGTCACTTGGTTTTATGTCCTAAAATAAGCACAGGGAGGCGGCCATTTTGGGTCCAGGGGAAATTTTGGCCACTACATCACAAGAGGCTGAAGAATCAATCCGTTTGGTGCGAAGGAAACATTTTGACAAAGATACTGAAGTAAATCCTCTTCCTTGAAGGATTTTAAATAAAAACATCCAAATAAAGACAGAAAAGGAAAGAAAAAACATGGACATACATTATGTGATGTTACTTGAATCAACCGTGTGTTTTTAGGAGTTCAGATTTTCTCGTTTATTGTTACGTTTTTGCATCTAAACATAGTTTTGTCTGAGGTGATTTCGATGGAGCTTACAGAAAAACAACAGGTGACGGTTGTTTTTGTGGTTAATCAAGTGATTTTCAGGTGATCTTACTCTTCACTAACTTTCTGTGTGGGAGGATTTTTTTTTAAAGAAACCAGTTGAGCTGTGGGAATTAGTCTTTTTTCATTTCCTCCTTCATTACTGTCAATAATTACTAAGTTTCTCTGAGCAGTCGCACGTGCTTCATCTTTGTTCTTTCCTAAAAATTAAAGTTTTCTTGAGTTTTTAATTTTTTCTTACTAATTAGAAGGGAATCTGCAGATCTACCTCTGGGAATATGCATGTATGAATAAATGAAGCAATAAGCAGTAAATCAGTTAATCATATGATAAATTAAACCCACTCAATCATTTTCATTTGCATGATTTATCCTTTTTCTTATTCTACCAAAACATGGACCATGAAAGTCTTCAGTTTGGAGTTTCAGCCGATTCTTCAGGACAGTTGTGTTTATTTGTTCTTTCTGTTCTATGTGTGAAAGAACCCATTGTGCTGCTGTAGTTTCCAAACATGTTCATTAGTAGGTCCGATAAAACCGTTTTTCTGAAACAATGGACGATGCGGCGGCGGCGGCGGCGTTCCCTCAGCTTTCCTTCGCTCGTGGCGGGACGCTCCAGTTCCTCAGCCTTTGTTTGGCCGCTCTCTGTTCTGTCAGTGTGATCGCCATATGTGAACATGAAGGACAATTTGCCTTATGTTCTTCCTCTTTGATCCCCTGTGAGGAAAATTTACGACCCGCTTGACTCCAACTTAGAGACGGAGAAGCGACTTTCTCCATCCACATCTCAGATGTCAGAAACTGGCTGGATCAGGTTTCATCTTTATTGAGATGATTAATGCCAGAAAAAGTTAAATATAACTGCTTCTTATTCCCTTTTGTAATTAGTCACAATAACTAATTTTAATAGAAATTACTGCAATAAACAATAATAAAATTAATCAAATCAAATTAAAGGATGTTCTTATTAAAGGCCAGATTATGTCCAGGATTTTTACATATTAAGAAGAGGTATGATGCTCTGTTCTAATCGAGAGTCACATTGAAATTGTCCAGAATTGAAGTTGCACGCATGAAGTTCTGGTTGTTTGTGTGTTTTGCTGTGCTTCTCATTACCAAAGTAAATGTTTTAATTGCGCAGCCTAACAGTAAATATGGGAGTTGTTGGATTATGTGGACTCTTCTTTATGATTTGAACACTGACTCATAAAAAGTTGCCCCAGATATTCATCTCAAGCCACTTCTGAACAAACCCCCACAGCGAGTGCGTTGATGTCAGCAGCTGATAATATCCCATAATGACTCTTCCTCCCCCAGACCTCAGCCTCTGCAGCTGACCTTTATTATCACTTTAATATGCACTTTATTAAAATAGTCATCATAAAAATAGTCATCCCGAAGCAGAGAGTCAAACCCCATGGTCCTCCGCCCAGCCCGTGCCCGTGGTTCTGCCCAGACCAGCTGGAGCCTCCACAGCCGCATGGAGCAGCACACATGGCTGCGATCTGAAGCACACACACATTTTCAGCCTCACATGAAAGACCAACACCTTCATGTTCTATTTATGTAAACTTACTTAAATACACCATTCTGATACTTAAATGATGCGCACTCGTCCAAATGAGTGGCTCATGCTTTCACTTCCTCCTTAATCTTCATTTCCCCTGATGTACTAACATACTGACGGACACGGTGGTGACGTGTTCAGAGTGAAAACACTGTCCTGTCGTAAGTAAAGTGAAAGTAATCAGACATTCTGCAGGTTTTTATGGAGGCTTTTCCAATCATTGTCATCCAAACCTATAGACATTCTGGAGCGCGATCAGGATCCCACCTGCTGATGGGCAGAAAGCTGCTCGCTAACGATGACTAGCATCGGTTTCAGATGTCAACATAACACCAAATATTAAATGTATGTCTCTTATATAAACGGAGAACACACTCAGTGCTTTGCTACTAATTGTTAACACTATGACAAATAGGTAAAAAGGAAAAAGTTTTAATCGAAAAGGTCAGTTATGCTAGCTTGACTATGAAAACCGTAACACGAGGATGTGCTGTGGAATTCAGTGTGTTTCAGTTCAGTTATAAAAAAAAGGCGACCTTAACACCAACTCTGACAGATCATCAGTAGAGCAGGTGTTTATATTAGCTAACCAACCAGTGCTGTGTTAGCTTGGCTAATAGCAGCTGGTCTGCTACTGCTACTAGCTAAGCTATTATTAGGTTATTAGCAAATCTATTAATTTCAAAAATAAGCATCGAGCCTGAAAACATAAAACAGAATGTCCTGCTCTTTGTAAGGGAAATGTTTGAGTGTTTTTTGGTGTTGAATCCTGATACATAAAGTCCCGTTGTTGTCAGTTGCTATGGCAACGAGTCTGCGCGTAGCGCAGCTGATCCAGAGGGCGATAAAAAAGAATATGAATGATCTTGAGTCGTTTTATTGTCTCTTTTTCATGAAATAACAAAACAAACTGAAAAGGTTTGTGGCGTTTACTTCTGTTTTGGAAGTGATGCAGGTTTTAAAGGTTTGACAAAAGCTGCTTCAGTTTAAATTCAATCTATGCTATTGACTTCACCTCTTAATAATCTGTGAAGGTTGACATCAGTTCCTGTCGCCATCAATAGCAACCTTTGATGCTTTTTCCACCTCTTTGGGAACGTCCGTTTCACTTTTGTGTCGATAAATTTGCAGGTAGGAAAACAGGTAAACGGTGAAAAACAAAAGGGACAATTGTTTGCGCAAGTGCTGCATCTGTTTCTGTAATATTTAAGAGTAAAGAGAGGAATTCCCTCTTCAACAGGTTTCCTCGTAAGGAGCTCATTCATGCGTCAAATTGATTTCCTACCTTTGTTCATACGTTTAGTCATGCATGCTGAGGTTCTCATCCTTGTGTTTTGTGATCACTGGAAGCTTTTCCTCTGGTTTTCAGCAGAAAGAGCCCTGAGGCCATAAAGACAGGCAGCACTGACGTACAAACACAGCGAGCACGCGATGGGGGCATGTTTTTCCAATCAGCACTTTATGATGGAGTGAGAAGACTGGTTTCAAATCGTTGTTTGATTTCGGAGATGTTTGGAAACAAGATGAGGATGTGCGAAATGAAAACAAAGCCAAACGATTTTGGCTTTAATGATCACAAAGTTGATGTCATTGACAGCTTGGTGTGTAACAGGAAGCCGTGCAGCTCATAAAGCATTTTTATATTCAGTGTCTTCGGTGTGTGAGAAGCTCTTGTGGTAAATCAGCTTGTGTGAACGTTTTCAAACAAGGCCAAACAAAAACTAGAGCAACTCTGATATGCAGTGCACTGTGGTCGGCGTGAGTGTGTGTGTGAGAGTGTGTGTGTGGGTGTGCGTGACGGCGTAGGTGTTGCTCATAGTACAGGACGTCTATGTGGGAAACACTGTATGCACACCAAGGACAGATGAAAGGCGAAAGGTGGGTGGGCAGGAAATGAACAACAAAAGAAATGCACCATCTGATTTATCAGATTGGGCCGATCAGATGGAGGAGAAGAAAGGAGGATGGAAAAGGAGGAGAAGAAACGACAGAGGCAGAGAGTGATGGAGGGAGAGGAAGAGAACAATGACGGAAAGAGATAAGTGCACTAGCGGAAGGGAGTTAGCAGTAAACAATGAGAAGGCGGCAACCGCGCTGTGCACCTGGTACAACAAAACCACAGCCCCAGTTGAAACAAACGCTGATACCTTAAGAACACCTTTAACCGTTTCACCGCCGCACTCAAGGAAAGGAGCGCGAATCCACGGCTAATCTCACCGTCAACGAAAGGAAGAGGACCTCCGAGGCTCCAGGAGAAAAGATTTTCAGTCTCACTGCTGTCGAAATCATGAAAACGGTAAAAAATGGAGAGCAGGAAAACCAAAGAAGAGCATTTCATGTTTTTTTGTTTGGTGCGGTTTGCAAGTGGATGATATCTGGGAAACTGCAGGAGATAGTCACTGGACTGAAAACACAAAGTCCTTACAAATGTTCAGAAAACTTTTTCTGCTAAGTTAAAGGAAAAACTAATTGAGGAAATTCAGATGTGAATAAGACGTTAAAAACCACGACCTACTCATGGTTTAGCCTAGGTGGCGCTAACGCTCATCATCATCAATGAGTCAGCGTTTAGTGAAAGTTACGTTTTTTTAAATTACCATTAAGCAAATTTAGTTTTGGAATTTAATTTTGCGTTCATGGAAACGCAAGTTGGGTCTGTTTTCACACCGGAACCGAACAGAACCAGAGTTTGTCGGGAAGCTAAACCACCTCAACAAGTCGGTCTCGGTCCGGTTCCAGACCAACAGGAAAGTAACTCTGGGTTACTGGAAGTGGACCAAAAGTGGCCCTGAAAGTGTTTTTTTTTTCTTTGCCATTCCAAAAAAATGTAAGAACAGAAAGTCACTGGAAATTGATGAGAAGTTATTCCTAAGGATTTGTGAATCACAGTGAATCCCATTGGACCAAAATGTCTCTGAAGACTGAACCAGGACTCATTGACCCAATGCTGGCTCCACTTCTGTCAGTCAGAGCTGTTTGTTTCTGATTCATCAGGATTTATGACAGCCAGTCAGTTTGCATGAATGGTGGACGTGTCATCGCTGCGTCGCTCTTCGCCGTCCTGCTCGTTCTTCAGCTAGGCGAACCATGAATTTGGGTTTGGACCCGAGTGAAGTTTATTCTGGTTTCCCTGAGATGGAGATCAATAAGAGACGTTTGGTTTGACTTTCAGTTTTGTTTAAACCGGCTGCTGCTCTGCAGTGACACACAGCGGCTTCTACACGCGACTCATAACAACCGGAAGTGTCTGCTTTACTCCACATAAAGGCCATTTCTGGATTCCAAATTAATGAGACAAAAATGTATTATATTTGATGCCAAATGTGCCAATTTATGACAGACAAGAAAGAGGAAGAGTAGAACTACTTCAACATGTTTTCACTCAAGTAAAAGTAAAAATGGATTTGATAAAATCTCTATTCAAGTACTGAGTAACGGATCAAATTATAAATAATCTAATATTTAAAAATCACATTATCAGTAAAAGCAAAGTAAAAAGTACAGTGTCTTAAATATACTCCTAAAAGTATTTTTTTTTCAAAAAGGAAAGAAAGTAACTGAACTAAATGTAATTGTTACCCAACTCTGCAAACAAACATGAGAACAGAAATCCTGGATATTATTATTAAAAAGTATCTTAAAACAATCTAAAATCATGTAAGAACCGCAAAACAACTCAGCATGAAAAGCAAGATCCTTTTTACTCTGAAATATTTGAAAAATGCCAACAGAAATCTGGATTATGGTTATTTATTGGGTGATTATTTTCCTTTTGTCTCATAATGACTGCACTGCACAAATCTTCAGGTTCAGCTGAGAGGAATATCAGCGACGGTTTAATCATTACATGATTTCTAAGGTCATCAATGACGGCTTAATTTGTAGTTTAATTGGAGTCGTATTAAAGCCGCTCATTGTGGAGCTGATTCCTTTTGTTTTTAATTACGCAGAGGGAATAAAACAAGGACACATTCTATGGTGTCAGACAGACAGACGGTCTCCATCGCTGATGTTTTTACAGCCTCCCGGCCCAATCATCCCGCAGACAGGCGCAGATTTACAGCAGGCACATTCAGCAGGCAGCCCACTGCGAGGACCCCAGAGAGCCGGTTGGCTCGTCTGCTGATCTGCAGAGCGAGGCGACCCTGGTTCCTCCAGCCTGTCTAGCTCCAGTGCTAATCATATAATTTATTTTATTGCCTTTTCTCTCTTAGATTGCTCCACCAGACTTAATTTGACGCGGTAAAGACAGCAACGACTCCGACTCCATGTTGGCTCCATCCGATCACAATAAGGAGAACTCTGCTTTCAATCAGTTATTGATCAGCAAGGCGTCAAGTCAACTGTTTACTCTGAATTAGCGGCGGCAGAATATTACAGATGACAAGCATAAAACTCATTAAGAAAAGACGTAATCTGGAACAAAAAGTTGTTTGTTTTAAGGACGTGTTTATGTTTGTCCTCAGAGATTTGATCAGAATAGATTTGCTGATCATCCAGACATGTTGGGCTGATTATGCCAAATGATGCAGTAAGACAAATATCTCTATTGCAAATGAAACAATAAATCAGTTAATTGCATAATAAATCAAAACATGATGAATAATTTCCATTTGCATGATTTATTGTTTTTCTCTTTCTAAAAAACTGGATGATGATAAAACTCTTCAGTTCAGTTCTCAAATAGACATTTTTAGACTTCATTTTATTTGTTGTTTTGTTTATTTATTTGGGATATTTAAAATGTCTTCCTCTTCCTGTGTTACATGTTCATTATTGTTTAAAGTTTATTCATCTTTGGGAATGAAAATATTATCGTTTATCGCGACTTTATCGCCCAGCAAACTGTCATAACAGGTCCAGCGAATGACTAGTTTTTCCTTCTGTTTGCAGGAATATTGTTTTTCACATTTATTCATTTCAAACGATGTAACATTTACAAGACGTTTTGTGTTTTCATCATAAAACCAGATGAATCAGATGAGATTCGTTCCTTCATGGTGAATCCTGCGTTGTTCTTAAATCAATCAGTTATTGATCAGCAAGGCGTCAAGTCAACTGTTTACTCTGAATTAGCGGCGGCAGAATATTACAGATGACAAGCATAAAACTCATTAAGAAAAGTGACAGTTTGGATTCCTCATTTTCGTTCATTTAAAGACTGTAAGTGTATTTAGTAAAGCCTCGACTGTCTCGGTGTTGAACTATGTGCAGTAGAGCAGATCTAAACTGGTCCAGGCGCAGAGAAGCGTCGATCATTGTGTCTTTTTATGACTGCTAGAGCACTCAGACAGAAATGTTTGTGTTTGCTGCTAAAATGCTAACAATGTCTTACTTTAAAATGTTAAAACAAGCCGTTTTCCATGAAGCTTAAAATTGTAAAACTCATACTCAGAAGCAGATTTTATGACGTTTTGAGAAAACAAGTCTTCCGTAATGTGCAGGACGATCTCACAGTGAATTGAGTTTCTGCCTGCGTTTGTGTGACAGCTCTTGTGTTTGTTGTGTAGTGTTAGGCAAGGTTAAGCCTGTTGTGGTTTACCATGGAAAATAAAGGCCTCGAGTCACATTGTCACCTGAACGGCACAAACGCACACACTGCTTCTTTATAACTGGGTGCGCCTTTTGTGTGCTGGTGGAAAATTTTCAAGGTTCGCTTGCTCAACTGCATCTCCTTTTTTCCAAGTACCAGGGGAGGAGAAGTCACCAACCTGCAATGGAAAATCATTTTTAACTGAAACAAAACATTCTGACAATCGAACTGTGCTAGCTCAGCGTTAAGAGAATAAATTGTATCTGTCTACATGCAGCGACTCTTTTCTCTCTTTCTTTTTTTGTGTTTTAATTTAACCATTGAGGCCACAACAATGGAAGAAACTCTTACCATCATGGAAATATGTGACATTCAAACTTGCATCCAGGTGCACAAATGTTCCACAAAAAGCAGATCACTGATAAAGCAAAGTCGTTGAGAACATGAAGTCTGGTTAGTAAAGTGAATAAAATGGTTGTTCTTGCTCTGCGCCGCCTTTACTTTGAAGGAGAGACAGAAAGGACTGCAGATTGGGAGCATGGGGTTTGGCTTGAGTCAGAACATTTGGTTTGTTTGGTTCCTCACCATATTTTTTCTGGAGTTGGATCAAAAGAGTTTGGGAATTCATAAATTCACATATGAAGAGACGAGAAATGAGATCCAGGCAGAATGAATTAGAAGTGTGACGATGCACACGATGAGCCGAGACGTTCACAAGCCCAGGATTTTTGCAGCTTTAGTTGGTTGATAAGTTTTAGCCGAACCTAAAAACTTTTGTGCATCTTCTGGAAAATCAAACCTGACTTTGTAAACCACCTACTTTTCTAACAGAGATGCAGAAGGCAATAAATTAATTTAATTTAGAATTTAGTAAAATCTAAACAGTTAAACCTTTTTTGGTTCAAACAGGAAACTACAGATGCTAATATTAGCATTGTTAGCGGCTAATGGTTAGCTGCTCTGTGAATGTTTCTTTTTTTGGTAACAAAAATGGCTCTGGGTAAACTTTTAAAAAGACTTGAGAGCTTCTAGAATTATTCTCCATCTGAGTTGTTAGCTGACGCTATTTCCTTTTAAACTTGATGATGGAGAGCCAAATCCCCACCTTAAAGATTTCACCTTCTTATCTCTGTTTCTTAATAACAACTCACTCTTTGTTCACCAGACTAACTCACACAGCAACATGTTCGATATGGCTTTTATTTTCCTCCCAGCTTGTATTCCTTGAACCTTTTTACTGCTGTTGATCAGGTTAAAATGCAATTTGATTTGATTTTAGGGCTGATAAACCTAACATGAAATAAACATTTCATATCAGTCAATATCAGTAATTATTAAAGGCACAGGCTGATTCAACAATTCAATAAGATAATAATAGAATCATCTGAATGAAGTTCTAGGCAACAACTTTCTCTGAAACTTTTACATATTCAGTGATTCTTTAAAACTAACTTAATAATTGTTATCATTTTTTTGTGCATCGCGCTGCGTCCGAAATCTGACCTCCTTTGTTGAGCGACTAAAAGTGGAAGCAGAAGTTTTAAGGCTCTTGGCTTGGGCAGCGCTCAGAAGGGGAGCGGCCCGGGACAATTATGGCTTAGCAGGAGCAACAGGGCCGAGCCGGGCCGGGCCGGGCCGGGCCGGGCCGCCCGAATATGTTCTGTTTCTGCTCTGTGTCCTGTGTGTGTGCAGCTCAGGGGGGCGTCGAGAGGGAGCGATGCTCACACACCCAACCACATATTTATGTTACAAATCATGCCTAAACAATTTAGCTGGCCACAAACACAAACATTGGGCGTTTTTATAGTCATCCTGGATGGACAGAAACGATGGAGAAGAATTCACAGACTAGAATACAAAAATACAAAAACAAGGGAGGCTAAACTGAGAGATGGAAACAGGGAGAAAGTGGTTGGCAGGTTATTCTTTATTTTTTACTTTTGCCAGGCATAATATCTGAAAATCAAATCAGTTCTCATTTGCAAACATGACCTGACTCTTAAAATATACAAAATGAAATATTCATCTATTCAAGCGTGGAAAAGTATTTTCCTCCTCCTAAAGATCTCTGCAATCTGTTAGTTTCTAAACACAAAACATTGTTTTTCATTGTTAGCTACAGTAAAAATAACTGAAAACTGCATTGATGCAACCGATGGTGAAGAGAAAGAAAGACAAAGAAAAGGACAAAAAGTGAAACATGGGATGTCAGAAAGGGAAATATTTGTTGGGAGCCATGTTGGGACGACTTCCTGGAGGCGGAGCTTCAGAAAGAGCAGGAGGTTTTAAAGAGACAGACGCCCAATTTCAAGGCATTAAATTGCTGAGTTATATTTAATTTGTGCAGCATTCTTATAACGACTGAACTTTTATGAGTTGAATTGAAAGGTAAAATAATAAATAGAAGATTTAAAACCTGCTTGTAATGCAAGATGGTAGTTCTTGGGTGAATTATGGAAACCCAAGGAGAAAATGCAGATTTTCCAAAAATTTAACAGAAAATGTGATTAATTGATGAAACTGATTTAACACCTATCTTTGCTTCATATCTTTTATGGTTAGAGACTGATTCATTTTCCAAAGACTTTCCCTCCACAGCTGCAGATAAATCATCAGACATCTTCAGTGTGCAAAGCAAAGAAAAATAGTCTACCATTTTGACTTTACAAGATTTAAAGAATTAAGTTTACACGAGGCGAGCAAGTGAAGGAAAATAGACACGAGTCTCTGACCGAAGCTAATTCCAGCGCAGAGGTCTTTTAGTGGAGCAAGTCACTTTATTTTGGGGTGATAATTACACGCTGTGGGTGAGCCACCATGTTATTTGTACAGAGATGATCGATAGCAGAAAATCAAGTCAAACGGGTAGTTATGAAGGAGCTTTTCATAAAAATACACATCAGTCATGCAAAGCTACACACATGCTGAGTTTTCTATAAAGCTGAGGCTACACACACTCACACACACACTCACACACACACACACACACACACACACATGAGCAAGCAGATGTGGTGCAAACATATGTTTATACACATACACACATATAAAGATGAAGGGTGGCAGCAGGCGGTCCGTGTGATGCTGCAGCAGATCGCGGCCTCCTGTGCCTCTGCATGCGGTGAAGCTCTGGCTCTGCTCCACTTTTGGAGAAGCTCCACATGTGGTCAGCTGCATGGCAGCGCCCTCGCTTCACGCTCCCAACATGACTCCGACATGGACTGGTGCCATCTCCAGATCACATGAAGAAATGAAGAGAAAACTCTGCTGCTTCTCCTAATGGACCAGGGCCGGCCAGAGCCTTTTTGAGGCCCTCAGCAGAGGTTAGTTAGGGGGCCCTCCACAGCAACAAGTCAACACCAGATGCTCAGTTGCACCGATTAATCAGCCAGCTGGTTTATTTCCTTCATTTTGGGAGATCAGTGATCGACCAGAGAGGGCACATTACCAAAACAATTACAACACAAGTAAAAGTAAAAAAGTGTTTGGTAAAAAGTTTACTCAAGTACTGAGTAATTGATCAAATCATTAATCATTTAATAGTTAAAAATTATACAATCAGACAAGCTAGAATATAAAGTTAACTGGAAATGTTGGTATTTTAAAGACCAAAATTCATATAAATAACAAAAACAACAAATTCAGGCAAAGAAAATGTTTCCAAATCAGTTTCTTTAAATAAAAACTGCAGGATTTTTGGTGAAAACATATTCGATCGGTCAGAAAAGAATCTATGCACAAGACTTTTTTCTCATGTTGTAAGTGAAATAATTTGTTTTTTATCAGAATTGAGGAGTTATTGACTGAAAACGAGCTCCTGTATCTTACTGAAAACTTACTTTTGTATTATTTTAAGTCTCCTATTATATATAAACTAAACCAAAAAATACTTTTTTGTGAGTTTTTGCTGTGTAAGCAGCTGCTTGGCTTGCATTGCCTTGGGCCAGCCTTGGCTGGAAGTAATACTGTGATTTTTGAGCTGAAGCTCGACTTTCATGTTGTAACAGCTTGTAAGTTTTAGACGAAGAGCAAATTTGCAGATATTCTGAATTAAATATGATTGCTATAAAAACGTCCAGTCAGTTGCGGATCTGTGGGTGCGTGCCGGTGCAGGATCCCGCCTCCCGGAGTTGATTCAGGAGCTGCAGAACCAAGCAGAGTCCGCTCAGTCAGACTTGCTGGGGAGTGCTCTGTGCTCTCCAGGCCTCTTAGAGCTCCTGGAGATAAAAGCAGCTGGCTCTACATCAAATCAATAAGCCCATCAATGGCAACATCTCCGGAAGATTAAAGAGAAACTCGGCGAGAGGCAGCGCTGGAGACGGGGAGCTAATACGCTCCAAGACCTGGCCAATGGGACGGGATTTAATTGATGTGCAGAACAGAGATGGTTCTGTTGGGTAACTTCTTATTTCGTTTATTCTTCCATTAGGAGGAGTCTTGTTTGTCTCTGTATGTCTCATTTACATACGTCAGTTATTTTTAATGGTTTCTTGACATCCAGTTCCTCCATATCTGTAGATTAATAATTACTTCTTTGTAGTTTTTTTTAAATATGCACTCCATTTCTTCTACTACACTTTATTTGATCCACGAAAAACATGGAGTCCTGCTGAAGAACATATTTAACGAATAGTTTCTAGTTTACCAAAATATTAACTGAGATTCTGTTGGGATTTTTGTAAAAGATCAACATGTTTTGCAATTGGACTGGGCGATCACAATACAAGGGATTCATATTAGTCAAAATCGATAATTATTGATATATTTTGTTCTGAAACTGAAACTGGTGATGTGACCTTTCCTGTTTTATCCAGTTTTTTTATTTAAAAGCAGCTATGAGACACGGTGGAGAAACCTTAAACTGCTGCTGCGCAAGTAACTCAG
The DNA here is from genome assembly GCA_922788865.1 of Poeciliopsis turneri. NCBI lineage: Eukaryota > Metazoa > Chordata > Actinopteri > Cyprinodontiformes > Poeciliidae > Poeciliopsis > Poeciliopsis turneri. Next base: position 14,539 of record CAKLNU010000875.1, read on the forward strand.
CTCGTTGCTAGGTAACCAAAGAGTGAGTGAGTTTGTTACTCTGCTAGTTGTTGCTAGGTAACCAAAGAGTGAGTGAGTTAGTTGGTGCCACCCAGCCATCTTAGCTGGCCGTGGGGGTTGAGCAGCTAGAGTTCTTCCTCTGCCTACATCCCCCAGAATGCCATGCGGTTCCTGATTAGAGTTCAGCTCTGGCATGACAAAAAAAGAAAGGGTTAGCAGTACTTTAGCAAGGCACTTTATAAAGGGACATTAGAATCCAAAGGAAGAATCTGCAGCTTTGTGTTAAAACGATTGGAACTGATACGTTAAACCCAAAACCTAACGAACTGATCAGAACCTCTGTCCAAAATAGAAAGTTGGGGGAACTCATGTTGCAGCCACTAATACTCTTCATCCAGTATATGAAGAAAAAGCCCCTAAATGAGAGCAGCATGTGTGCAGGAATAAAGTGAGGGAATGTAAAACGCTCTCTGAAATATTCTTTCATAGTGAGGAGGAGACCGCAGGATGGAGCCGGCGCTGATCTGGGCCGTGTGGTTGTGGGCCCGAGTTTGTACGCTCTCTATCTGAAGCCACATCAGAGGCCCAGGCCTTGTGTAATGTGATCTGGATGGGCAGAGGAGGGTCCCACACACACACACACACACACACACACACACACACACACACACACACACAGCTGGACTCAAAGGGAACCGCCGCTGAGGTGCAGCGCCAGAGCAGCTGGTCAGCGATGGCTGCAGGAGGCTAACTGTAAAAATGCTAACTTGACATTAGCTTTTCGTTTTGACTAGCTATACTCCATCCATCCATCCATCCGTCCATCCATCCGTCCGTCCATCCATCCATCCATCCATCCGTCCATCCATCCGTCCGTCCGTCCATCCATCCATCCATCCATCCGTCCGTCCGTCCATCCATCCATCCGTCCGTCCGTCCGTCCTCCTCCTCATCCAACATGTTTCAGTTTTCCTTCTCCTCTTCTCTTCTGGTCTGCTGTTTCTTCTCTCTCTCATTTTTTTCCCTCTCTCTCTCTGTCGTCCCTCCTCTCATCCCTCGCTCCTTTTTGTCTTCTTTCTGCTTACTCCAAGCCTTGAACAAACAAGCAGCGGGTGGTTTGCTGCTCCTATATATAATTCAGTCCCGTCAAAAGTACAGTGAGGATGTTTGTCGAACATGAAGTGAGTCTCTGATTCCTACTGGGAGATCTTTCCCAGTTTCAGTTTTCCAACTGAAACTGGGAGATTAAAGCCAGTCTTCTGTCGTCTTGTACTGGTTTGTGCTGGTGGGTTTTTAGCTAATAAGAAATGGAAATAAAAGAAAATTACACTAAATGTTGCAAACTTTAGATCTTAAATCAGCTAAAGACCAACCTAAGAATATTTCTGAAGTGCGTTTGGCTCTTTTTACATCGTTTTCATTGTTTTGCACTTCAGGCCTACTGTTACACTGATGCAGCTGTGTAACAGTAACCGACTGCAGGCGTTATCCATCACAGAGGAAAGCAGCCTAATCCCCTGAGAACCAGCCAAACCACTAGTGGTAACAACAACTTATGGTGATAAATGAGTGGCGAGGAAAACCCAAGCTGTATTTCCAGGTGTTTGGATCAAACTCAGGTTTACAGTTTTGAAATGCATTCCATATTTTCTCCCTGAAACTGATGTTAACCTTACTTCACTTTCCTCAGGTCACTGTAGCTCCGGGTCGCTGTTCATCTAACGTCATTTCAGAACCTTCTGCATGTGAAAAACTTGTTACCTGGAAAAAAATGTTTTCAGTGAAATAATCTGCCAGTGGATGTAGAACTTTTCCATCAGTATTAAGGAATCATTTTCTTAAACAATCTCTGTATCTTGCTGAAAAGAAGTTTTGTCTTATTTCAGGTGAACTGAGATATTTGCTCTAGAAACTAGACAAAAACAGACGTTTGTGTTTTTGCAGTAATGCCTGATATTCTTAGGATGAAAGTGATATATTTTCTAGTGAAAGCTTCATGCATCCACTCCATCCTCCTGACTTTGTCGGCACGTTGTGCCGGGATGTGTTGAGATAAAAATGATGTGGCTTGTTTCCTTGCTGCTGCGGGGCGCGTGTTGAGGGGACCAGCCCCCAGCAGGGGGCCTGACATGGGAAACGGAGGAAGAGAAGAGGTGGGGCTCTCTGCTCTTCCCCAGAAATCACCAACGCCGCTGGGGCAAAAGGAATTAATCAGAGAGAATACATTACAACATGAAAGGAGGGAAGACTCCCATCCAGCCAGCCTTCATTCGCCCTTGTCTCACTTTTGTTTTGTCTTTGAAACTTAGTTAATCAACAGGGATTGTTAAAGTCACCTAAATAACAATCCAGGACAGAGAAGAAATTATCAGAATATGGTGGAAAATTTCTGATCTCTGGATTTTGTAATGATTTCAGATACAAGTTTTAATCAATTTAGATCTCCCTTAAAGAATTATAATATCAGAAAATATTTTCTAATCAGCTTTACAAGGAAGCTGTCACTAAAAAACAAAGTTTAAAGTTGTTAAAGACGACATTTAAACTGTTAGCATCTGTCTCTGTGACACAGGCCATTAATATTTCCATATCCAGCTCGTTTCATGAGCTTGAACACACAAGCACAAAGTTTAACCTCTTCAGCTCTACTTTTATGAAATGAAAGTCTTGCTCTCTCTCGCTTTCTTGCAGCCTGAATGAACTCCAGACATGCTGTGAAAAAGAAGTTTCTTTTCTCCAAAATGTTCAACCTTCCTGTTATCTCCTGTGGGTTTTCTGTTCTTCTTCTGACTTTAAAATGTGCAGTAAAGATGCTTGTTTAGGACTGGAAAACAAAAATCACAATGTTGTTTTTGCATATGAATCCTCCGATTTATGTCGGCGCTCTAGAAGCAGGAGATGGTTTCCGAATCCTCTTCTGGTTGTCTTGAAACAAGCAACCTGTAATCATGGTGTGAATGATTCTGCTCCTCAGATTTATTGGCGTAGAAAAACACCTCGAGGCTTGTGAGCGTGTCTTCACGCTGAATTTGTCGTCTGTTTGTTTGGGTTTGCATTTTTGGGTTCTTCATTGTAAAAGTTGTGACTGCTGTGTTGTTAGACCCAAACCACATTCCCACAACCAGAATGGAAGTGCCAAAAACTGAACTTTTATGAAAAGGCCTCCAAAATAAAACTCCAGTCACAGCGTCCATTCATTGCAGCTGTAGAAAGAGATAAATGTCGTCGTCCATCCAGTCATCCTTTGGTCAACCTTGAATGTCGTCTAAAAGCGTTCGCGCTACAGAATAAATATCAACCACTCCTGAATTTGAACTTTATCTAAATGAAGATTTTAATACTAAGACCTGAGAGATTTTGTTTGGAGTCTCAGCTGCAATAGATGAAGCTTAATAATTAAATTGAATTTCACAGTTTTATGGTTTGACATCTTTTAAAATGCTTAAGTTTTAAAAATATCAATCCAAAGCAAAAGGTAGTTTACAGAACAGCAAATATTCCTGGGAATGAAAATGTATTTTCTAGTTAATTCTTTGTAAGAGGGATGATTATTTGTTTATTCATTAATCTCTGCTATGTTCTTCCTGTGGTTTAAACCAAACATCACAATTAAATCACACACATTATAAAACAGACTCAGTGTTATTCCTTAAGACACAAACAGTGTTCAAATCAAACGCTTCAACAGTTATAACGACATACAAAATATGTGACCACACAAACAGTTTCAGAAATATAAAAACTCAATTAAAAACAAACATTCAAATATAAATGAGCCATTCCATCAATTCAATATTAATTCATTCAGTATTCTAGATTTTTTAGGGTTGTTTAAAGAGTTTAAAGTTTTGGGCTAAAGTTTTTTACTGATTTTTTTGTGTTTGTTTTCTTTGAAAAGAAAGTCAGGCATTGCACAAATTAAAATGTAAATTTGTGAAAAAATATTTTGCTTATTTTAAACTGCAAATCCTTTCATATTTATCTGCCATAAAGAGTATGTTTGCATGCAGATGAAAACAGAATATTTCTGTTTGGGGTTTTAAAGCCATTCAGCAGCAGCACCTGCAAGCCACTTCTTTTACACGGCCTGCAGTACTTGCACAACGCCGACGCCCCGGGATCCCAGCATTTGATACAAACATCAAAGCAGCAGATCCGACTGCAGAAAGCGCCGTGCTCATGAAGTCAATGGCTGACCCGCGGGGCAGAGAGCATGCAAAATGGCAGAGCTTCCCATAACCTGTTGGTCTGCAACAAGCCGGGCGTCAGAAAACACAACACACACACACGCACGCACGCGCACACACACACACACACACACACACACACACACACACACACACGCACACCACACACACACACACACACACACACACACACACACACACACACCGTTAGAGCTGGAAAAGCATGCGCTTCCCTTCCATAGTGAAGTTACTAAAAATACATATTTTAGAACAAAATCTATTACTCTCACGGCACAAAGCTGGACATCACCCCTAAAAGTTACGCTTTTATTTTATGGCTCAATGTGAAATATCTAAAACTGGTTCATAAACATAAAATCTCACCTGGTATTTTGTTTACTTTCTAGAGAAAATGTCTCAGTTCGCTTGAGATGAAACAAAACTAACTTACAAATAGCATTTCAGCAAAATACAGGAGCTTTACGTCAATAAATCATGAAAAGCTCCATTTCACTTATAACGTGGAAAAAATGTCGGCCCCTGGACCGAGAACTGGGTTGCTAGGTAACAGGCTGGGCGTGGCTGGGGTTGCTAGGTAACGGGCTGGGGTTGCTAGGTAACGGCGCCAATCTGCCAGTGGAAATCAAACTTTCTCACCAATATTAAGGAATTGGTGACTTAAGACACACTCATATATTTTGCTAAATGAGTAAGATATATGTTAGTTTTGTCTTTTCAAGTGTGTAGATATTTACTACATACTTTTTACTTTGCAAAATTTTGTTTTTACCTGCAAAAAATAAAGTGTATTTGTGTTTTTAAGCACAAATACACATTCATATTTTATTTTTTGCTCTTTTTAATGACACTTCTCAGCTGAATCTTTCTTTAAAACAGATATGCTGTAGTTTTTAGAGGTTTTATTGTTAGTTTAAATTATTAACAAAATACAACATTGACTCCTGGCCGTTTGAATTCACCACCGGAAAATCTTTTTAAATAGGATAATTTATATGTTTCCAACTTCAGGAAATTTGATGCTGTATTCAAAGGAGCTGCCAAAACCTCATTAATTTTGGTACATACTATTACTTTTCATAATAAATTAACCATTAATGACCTTAAAAATGCAGCTTTATAAATGTACATTATAAATATACAGCTTAATATATTAAGTTATATTTAAAAAACAATAAATAACACTTTGACCATTAAGTGAATGTTCTGATCCACTCATTAATTAAAGGATTAGAGTTTCTCCATAGGATATTATTTTTAAAATATTAAAAATAATGCTTCCTGTCTTTTAAGCAAAAGGGAGATAACAGGAAGGAAAACCCAAAGTGGTTTAGTTGCTTCTGTAAATCTACATTCATCTAAGAAGAGAGGGAAAAAGTACTTTCACTGTGACCCGCCTGGCTGCCTTTCATGTGGTATTCGGTGGCGATATTTGTGTAATAAATACATACTGGCACACAGGAAGCGCGTCACTGCAGGGGTTTTTATTTCTCGACCTGCGGCGGCATTTCCCATTTCGAGCTTCTGCTCTGGTATTTAAAGCTGAGCTGGCTAGTGAAAGCGATGCTCAGCAGCCATGCAGGAAAGGTTTCACAATGAGTGAGCGACAGACATTTGCTCCGTCATCTCGTTAACGGGGGAAGACGGGATCGCAGTCCGCCAGCGACCTTCCTGTTGCTCCCGCCGCCGTACAGTCGCAGGCAGGAGACTGAAAAAGAAAAAGGTCACTTTGGGGTTTTTTTCTTCATCTTGATAATTGGATAAAGTTTGGTGCCCAACCGCAGGCCGCAGATAAATCAGGTCAGATAAACACAGTTATTGAAGTTTGACATTTTGCACTCGGGAGGAAAAAAACTCCTGGTGTGAGAATAAATGCAAACTCTGACGCCTCTCTCTCCTTTGTGTCCACCGAACAATGCTCTTATCAAACCACTTGGTTTTTTTCCTCCTCTGCTAACTTTCTCCCACAAAGACAGACAAATATGGCTGCGGCCTCTATCTATTGTCTGAGCAGACCAAACCCCGGAGGATTTATGTCCTGTGCGGTCGCCTCGTTTCCTGCCGACTCCATGTGTCAATATTTTTGTTGCCGGCGATTACCCGAGTGTCACAAACAAGTTGTTAATTGTGGAACGTTCTGGTGGAAATAAACAAGTACACCATTAATTAGCCGTCTTCAGGACCAATCATTAGAGGTCCCTTTCGCTGCCGCCGCAGTCTAGCAGAGAAAGTCTGTCTCCGTCGACTCATTAAGCGAGCGATAACTCATCTCTGAGCGCCATGGCACTGCTTGGATTTGATTCTTTTATTTTTTCTGCAGCCGGTTGCATCCGTGAGCCGGAGCCAGCTGCAGAGTTTTTCTCACGGCAGCAGGCCTGATGAAATCGTTTCTGTAAATGGAGCAGATGCAGATGTCTCTTTCTAAGGCTGACCAGAAAATTAGCTGAATAATGAATCTGAGGGACGTTAAAGGCAGTAAAGTCCAAACTCTGGCGGGTGGGACGCTAACGTCCAGTAAAAACTAGATTAAAATGTTTAATCTGCTATCAAACTGCATAGACAAAATAAAAGACATTTCCAATTAAAAAACACTTTTGCTGCTAAATTATTGAATAAATCGACAAATGAGCTCAACGTAGAGGCGACATTGTGGTTTTAATGTAATAATAATAAAATTAAAAGTATAAGAACTGTTTATTAGCTCCATGACTGAATCAAAAGCCACAAACACAAACGCTGCTCTCATTTACGAAGCCTGCAATAAATCAATATATCCATAGATTTTATCATAAATTAAAACAAATTCAATTATTTCTATTGGCATGATTTATTGTTGCTCTCTTTCTACCAAAGACTGGATGACAAGTCCAATGCTGTTGCTTACAAAGACTCATAATTCATTTTATTTGTTGTTTCTGTTGTTTATTTATTTTGGATATTTAAAATATCTCCCAGAGTTAAAAGCTCATTAGATGTTTAAGGATCGTTGAGAATGTGTTCCTGTATTATTGTTGTGTTATTACCTTTATATTTCTAAAATCTCTCAAAACAACAACATTATCATTTATTACGGTAACTTCCGAGACGATTTATTGTGACAGGCACATAAATAAAACATGATTGTGTCACTAAGCTGCTCACAGTAACGCATTTAATCATTTTTATTGATATTTATTGACACTCAATGAAAAAACTGTGAAGAAAATAGTAAAACAAACAGTTGAGATGGTTAAAACATTACCAGTCGTGACAACAATAAATTTAACTTTTTATCTTGATAAGAAACTTATCATGATGAATGATAAATGATGCAATGAATGTTCACCCTGAGCAAAGATATTAACAGTTTTTAATCTGTTCTTCAGGTTATTGATCGGTGCGCCGATTTACCAGCCAGTCGGTTTCCTAGGAGATCGGTGATTGGCCGATTCTTGCATGTGAAGCTGATCTAATCGGAAATCAGCTGCTGTGCTCTTCTGCTCTGCAGCGAGAGCTTTGACTGACTGATCGACCCACCAGCTCACGTCCAAAGATAATTGGCATCAGCCAAAATCGGAATCAGCAGGTCAAGATTTTTACAGATCGGTGAACTGCAATCAGTGCATCTCTGTATTCAGCCATCAGATTTGTAAAAACTGCTATTCTACCCAAATAAAATCGCTTTATCTCTCTTTATTCCCTGATTAAGATGCTTTCTGAAGGCTGTAGTCGCAGATTCAGGAGAATAAAAAGCAGGAATCGTCTACAAACATGTCATTTCAGTGAAGGCTGCTTGGTTACTTGCAGAAATCCAGAAAGCATCTTGGTTAGCAGCCGCGGTCACTGATTCATCATGGCCACGGCCCAGATGTTCCAGCTGTGTGGCGGACCAGGCCGTGTGTTCGTGCATGGGCGGATCTTTGCATACATGCACTCATGCATGTATATGAGGATTACTGTGTGTGTGTGTGTGCGTGTGTGTGTGTAATTGGGAGTAGCGGGCGGGCTTGTTGAGGTGGGTGCAGTGGAGTGGGGGTGTTTGCTCCTTTTTTTAAACATAGCTGCATTGTTATGGCTGCTGCAGCTTTGATGTTACCAAACCTCCAACTTAGAGGCTCTCATTTTCGGCTCCTGACTCTGGAAAAGGCAATGACTTCCAGATTGGGGGACCGAGTCACGGCCGAGGCGGGACGGGCTGTGGGGGGTCCGTGGATGCATCGAGGAGGAACGGGCCAAATACGTACAATTTGAACAAAAAGAAATCACTTTTAGGCTTTAGAGACAAACTAACTGCTGGACCTGTTATGATCACAAATGTTGCTGGATGATAAATCGTCTCAGACGTTATCGCAATAAACGATAATATTGTTGTTTAGAGACCATTTCCAACACATATAATGGTAACAAAGCAAGAACACATTCTGAAATATCAATAAACTTTAAATTCTACTAACACTGAGAATGGAAGACATTTCAAATATCTCAAATAAACAAACAAAACTAAAAATCAATTATGAAGTCTCTGTAAACAAAATTATTCTTCAGAAAAGGTTTAGTTGAGACCAAAACACCAAAACTGAACATTTTTATCATCAGTTTTTAGCAGAAAAACAAAAATTATGCAAATAAAAATGATTGTGTTTTTAAATTGATTATTTCTCTGGTTTGATCTGATTATTATTTATTTATTTACTTTTATTTTATAGAACAAAATGATTCTTTTAAATAAAACCAAAGCAAATAGTGAAGTGTATCTACACGTTCAGTGAACTTATTTTTACATCTTTCACATCTTGGTTCTTATTTTCTTTCTTCATATTTTCTATTGATTTATAACTGGTGTGGTTCATTCATGACCGCATGCGTTATGAGCAAACATGCTTTTTACATGTTACAGTTCTTAAATCAATGCAGTAATATGTGACAATAATATCTAAAATGATAACAGTAATGATTTCTCATATTCATATGCAGTTGTGATCATATTCATAAATGCCGTTTTAAACAGTTTTATGTTAAATTTAAAGTAGGAAGGTGCTAGTTAAATATTTACATTTCTACTTGAAGAAAGCTGAAGAGATTTTCTGTTTTCTTTCTCAGAGCCAAACATCAGTCATAAACGTCCATTAGTCAAAAAGACGTTTCAGGATTATTCTGCCAGGTCTTCATGCTTTCACTGTAAAAGCAACGACGTTCCTGATGGAAGAAGTTTGTTTACAGGTTCATCAAACATAAGTGGCGACTGGGAGAGGATTTTCCAGGAGGTCATGGAAACACATGCTGTCATTTCCCTAATAAGCAGCTTCTGCCTCATTTATGCATCCTGCTTAATAATTTTCTTCCTTCTTTTGCTTTGTGTGTCTGGTTCGGTGTTTTTGTGCTCACTCTCTCATTGCAGGTGTGTGTGGGGGAATTTTACCACACATGAGACACACACGTGTTTTTTCTTCACTCATAAAGATATAACCACCTGTAAACATAAAAGCATGCATTTATTTCAACTTTAATATAATTAATTAATAAATGTAATTTTGTATCTTAAAATTACTTTCATTTATTTAAATTGTTGTATTTAATATTTTCTAGTGTTTCGTATCAAATCACTATAAATAAGACGACTAGGATTTTTTTCTAAGTTGCTGTGTAATGAAATGCTTAAAATGTATAAAATCATTTATTTAAGTCTCTGCAGCTGCACCAAGCTACACCCTTTTGATCCACATTTATTCCTCCTCAGAAAGAAAATATTGTAAGATCCTTCCCAGTGATTCCTGGACTTAATTATCTTTATTTATTTTATTCTGTTTATTTTCTCATATTCCCAGAGCAAGGAGGCGTAAAGGCCCAATAAAAATGAAAAAGAAAGAAAATTAAAGAAATACTTGAAAAATTAAACAAAAAAACAAAAAAAAACATGAGAAATAATTATAAAAACTGGTTCTTCCCCCACTCCACTCCGCTAGACTAGTGGCAGCAGCAGTTGGCAAACACCTGGTGGAATCGTGCCTCATCATAGGAACATCTTAGGACAGTTGTAAATGGGATAGTGGAGGAGCATTGTTATGAAGACGAGATGAAAGCAGAGAGTAGAAGCTTCTTAAAGAGACAGAGGCCCAATTTCAAGGTGTGCAAATTCAAATTTTAAGTCATGATATTTCTGGAAAATGCATAATTTTGAAAACACTTTTTTAATCTTTTTTTTGCAAGAGATGTCACAAAATCTCGTTTAGAGACGGATTTCCACTGAGAGTGACGGTGAATCGACCATTGTTTGCATCGTTTGTTATTTCCGCTTTGCCACAAGGATGACTGAAAGAAGCTGTAAATGAGTGTTTTAATGCTGCGATAGCGTAAAATGTAAGATTAAAGACTCAAAAGCACAGAGGCAGGAGAGAGGATGCTTTAATTTCCTCTTCAAATATTGAAAGAGACTGATCTACTAAGAGTGCCATTTGGAAACTAAAGAATACATTAAAGGCGTTTTATCAGCATAAGGTCCGCTAAATTAAAGTGTGTACACGTTTGGAAACGAGCGACTGCCGGCGTTATGTTGCTTGCATGTCTTAAAAACACGTGTGTGCGCGCTAGGGTCAAGGTGGAGGGCTGTGATTACAAACAAGTGATGTCTGAGATCCCATTAACTCCTGTATTCAGCCGCAGATTTCTGTTCAAATAGAGAGAAGATAAAAGGCAGAAACAATATCCTGATGAATCAAAGGCCTTTCAAGCTAAATGAGACTACAGAGACATGGAGGGACACGTTTATGATTTCCTGACGCACTTTAAAAGGTGTTGATATATAATTGTAATTTTTAAAGTAAGTGCTTCTTTGAAGTAATTAAATCTTTGATGTCATCAACAAATAGGAGCCTCATTATGCAGCGCTGCTGCCGATGGCGACTGATCGGGACGTTCTTTGTCAGTTTGGTTGCTTGATGTTGGCAGAAACGTCGTCCAGATTGTCCCACCAGCTCTACGGAGCGCCGTGAAGACGAAATGAGGGGAGATGGGCGCGACCCGCTGCAGAGCAAACAGAAATGAAAGCAGAACGAAGGAACGCAGAGAGCGCTGCGCTGCAGTTGGTGCAGGCAGCGTGTGCAGCAGGGCCCGTTGGACGCTCTGATCCTGTTCCCACAGAGAACATCGTGACCTTAAGGCGTAAACAGCTGCAAGGTTAGCGCATTTGTGTTGCACCATTCGTACGCGTAAGATTCAGAGAGAAATAGAAGAATAAATGTGAGGAAAATGACGCCAAGGACAAGAAATTTTGGGAAAATAACATAAATTAAGCATCACGTTAAATGCATGGTACTTTTTAACATTTAAAACAGTCATAAAGTTTCTGTCCTGATTTAAAGGAGTGTTTCTCTGGTTTGATCTGAGGAAAGTAGAAACTTTTCAGCTTCTTCCCTGTGAACACGGAGAAAAAGTTTTGTTCAGGTGTTTTGATTTCAAACACGACCAACAAGTCTGAAAAGTCTTCAGACTCAAGATCATGCATCGACGAATTCTGGAAATGTCTTAAGGTTCTATTGGGCTGATTAACCAAAAGACTTTAATTGGCTGTCTAAATCTAAATGCGAGTCTTTGAAGTTTTTATGTTCTTTGGTTTTTAGCCTCATTTTGTCTCAAGCAACATTCAGTCCAGACATAAACAATGGCAAGCAGTGCTGATAACTTGAATTGAGCTAATCAATAGAAACACAACAAAGTATTTGGTTTGGTTTAATAAAACCAATCCATAGAGGGCGGCGGCCATTTTTACTGACGTCAACAGTTTTACTGATATGTTTTCTACATTTGCTTTGGGGTTTGTAAAAAGTTCTCGAACCTCCCAGGGGCCACGTTCTCGTGACGTCACACTTCCAAGAACTTTGTAGTTGACAGCCATCTTGGTAGGCAGTCGCTATGACAACAAGCCAAAACCTTAGAACTAGCTCTAACTAACCCTAACCCTAACCTTCCTAACTTATAAACAATATGAGTTCATTACAACTTCTTGAGAACTCAGTGCTTAGCTAACGTAGCTTTTATCTCCTAGCTAAGACAGACATGTAGCCTGCATACATATACTCACTCTGCCAGTCACCAGGACCTTGTTATTCGCATGAAGAGTCTTATAAATCCATTTAAACATCGATCCTCCATGCTGACCTTCGTGAACTAACAGCAGGAGCTCGGAGGCATCATCCGACACGTTTCGGTCCCAACAGCAGCCATTTTGTTGACTTTGGTCAAGAGTGTCCATATATTTTCTTTTTGTGGTTTATCTGTGCTTTGTGTTTCCCTACCAAGATGGCGGCGATTCCTTCCGGTCAGACTTGTACAGATATTATGAACAAATCGAGCATTAAGACCTGCTGTGTGAACAGAACTGCTGATTTCATCTGAGTAACAGATGGACAGACTTTCAGTCACTTTGAGCCTGTATAAAGTCGCGCATCATCAGCATAGACTTTGTTAAACGATGTTGCAGTAACCCATAATCTGAGCAGGGCGATCGTGTAGATGTTGAATAAAATGGCTGTGAGAATTACGCCCTGAGGAACCCCACCAGCGTAGAAACAGACAATCAGGCCAACTTTTAAATTCTTTGACATAAAGTTTCAGATGCAATGCTATTTTTAACTGTGACTTACTGTATGAAATGTAGCATTAAAGCAACTGTTTTTCTTATCAGAAATGAGTGAAAACTGCCTTTTCAAGGGTTGTTGGCAGAGGGTTCAGCCTAGAAATGTTCTGGGATTTACTCATTACTGAGGAATCTGGTGAGTTCTTTGTTAAATAAGTGAAGTTTCAGACATTTGACTGGATTTTCTATTGATTTGTTCCATGAATTTCTGGCCTGGTGATTTATGTCAGCCTTGCAGGGTGGGTAATTCATCTGCTGTAAATTAAAGGGCTGCTGAACCACTTCTCATCTCTTTGAGAGTGTGCGCCTGAAGATAGGTGTAAATTTTCACACTTATCATCTAAGAAACTGCAGGTTTATGATTCATAGGGAGTGCAAGTGTTATTCAGTGTGTGTGTGTGTGTGTGTGTGTGTGTGTGTGTGTCCCACGTGCATGTCAGCACTAGCCTATTGTACCAAAAGTAATTATGTGTAAGTTATGTGTGTAGTGGGGGGTTGAAAAAGGGGAATTTTTTTCTTAAACACAGAGGGGTTGATAATTACGGGTTAAATGAGTGAGCTCAGTCAGGCTCTGAGTGTGTGTGTTTAAAAAAAAAAAGGAAGGCACAGCGAAAGCCACTTCAAGGCGGACTAATTACCCCGAGGAAGAGAGGAAACATAAATGGACGATTTTGTGGCTATAATGTTACAGCAAAACGTCTTGAGCGACCTCAGCACGTGAAGCGGAGCCACAGCAGATGTGTGTGTGCAACACGCGTTCGCATCCTTCCTGCAGCACATGCTGAGAAGTCAAGAAATTCACGCACTTTCATATTCTGTGGTCGTGTCTCTGAATACTGATGCTGCTATCTAATCTTCAGATAATGTGAGATCATGTAAAGTTTTTGTCAACTCCTGCTTCTGCTTGATTTTAATGTCATGAAACATTTACAGTCACATTTACCGTCTGCTGATGCAAACTGTGCAGTTTTTGGGATTTTCCCTGCTAAATGTCAGTAATTCTGCAAAAAAAAAACAAAAAAAAAACATTATTTATTCTTTCCTGGATAGAATACTGTAACAAAATGCAAATAAAGTATGTCAGGTGTTTTAACAAGAGGAAATCAAGTTATTTAGACAAATCAGGAGCTGCTAATGAGCGGCTAGCCGCAGCTAACAGCAGTTAGCATTTGAAAATTTAAACAAAACTAAACTAAGCAAAACATTAAAAATGCTAAAAGAAATTACAAAACAGAAAAAATTACTCATGAAAAACTACATATGAATACATTCTTGTAAAATATATGATAAAATATAATACTAGTAAAGAAAACACAACTTACCGCATCGTCAGAGGCGACAACAGGAAACAGGGGAGGAGCTAGTTACCGGTTGTTATGGTAACCACCAACTGGTCATAAAGTAATTGTGATAAACAATAATATCTTTGTTTTGAGACCATTTTTAAGTAAAATACACATCTTAAATATTAATAAACTTTAAATTATAGTTAACATTTAACTCTGTACCTGGATGACATTTTAAATATCCAAAGTAAATAAACAAAACAACAGAACATACAAATAAAGTTAATTATGAAGTCTATATTAACAAAAGCAGGGACTTTTATCATCCAGTTTTTGGAAGAAAGTCAAACAATAAATCATGCAGATGGAAATTATTGAGTTTTACTTTATTTATCATGTGATTAATTGAAGTCAGTGCTTCCCAGGACCACATGTTTCAATAAGTGTGGCCTCCTGACTTCTTCAGAATAAAATAGAATAAAAAGTTTTAAGCTGGAGCATATTTATGATAGAAACAGCAATTAATTTATTGCTTATTGTAACAAGCGTAGCTGCAGAACAGAGTAGTAATGCAACTTTAACCCCTCCTTCTGTTTGATTAATGAAGTCATAATCTCCCGTTTTGAGCTTCTCTTTGTGATGAACCAGCTCTTTCTGCCAGGATCTCTTCTCAAAACTCTGAGATTTCTTTTTCATGTCTTCAGATCATTAAGAATGCAGCCCATCTTATCAGGCTCTGTGCTACCTGCTGCTCCGTCTCACACACCCGGCACAAGAGCCGGCACGTTTTGTTTTCACGTGTCTCAACATTAAACGCGGCTCGGCGGTTTGATCTCTCCAGCCGCTCGTCGTGTGGCATACACATGAGGGTCCGTCTCTGTTTGCGAGTTTGGTCAGAGTAAGACTTAAAGATGCTGATGGATAGTGTGTGTGTGTGTGTGGTGTGTGGAAGCTCTGCCTTTAAGTGATAAGGTATTCACTTTGTAACTCAGCAGGAGGCCCAGCAGGTTGCACCAAGATCTGCCGCTCTGTAGTGCTGCTTAATGCAAATGGACCCACATCCGTCCATCTCCGATTATAGAAGACGTTTTCAGAGAAATGTTCATGTGGATCAAAAAATCCTCGTCTTTTCTGAGCGTCACCTCGTTATTCACGCTGAAACATGCATGTTTCTAACAATGAGCCAGGCATACAGACACACTCGCACCGCTAAGTTGGTATGATTCTGCGCCAGAGCGGCCTGGACGCCTCCAACCCTGCAAACCGCTGCGACATATCGGATGTCGGCCACCATGCCGAGAGCATTAGCAGCAACCAGAACTCACATAACTTATTGAGAGCCATTTGTAAACAGAAACATGAAAGCAAACTGGCTCGCACGCAGCCTCACTTGATCATCAAAGGCTTATCGATCGGACAGTCCTCCTCCTGCTCCGTTTCTCCTCCTCTTCCATGCTCCCCTGGAAACAAGCGAGAGCAAAGTACAGCCCATTTGGGTTTTTTCCAAAGCATGTTTAAAATATCCAGGTTTTTTCTTTTGTCCCATGTATCAGGGTAGAAGTGTGTGATTTCTGCCTGTTGTTTAAAGTTTCAGGTTTTGGTTGTTCTGTGTTGTTTTTGTGGTTGTGAAACTGAGATTTAAACCTTTTCATGTCTGATGCTTCTTGCATTCATTTCAAGGAAATGTTACACATGCGTAGCATTACACTGATGAAATTACATTTCCCTTTACATCAGTTTGTCCTTTGATTTACCTCAGCTTCAAAACACAGTTAAATTGTTGCTTGAGCGAAAAGTGACTGTTGACTCTTTGTTTTTATGATTGTAAGAAGAATAAACCCGTTTCATATTATTATTGAAATCCAGAAATTTCGCACACGTGGGCAAAGCTGAAGGGTAAAAAGACGAATCTTTTTCTTTCATCCATAAAACTGTTAACTAAATCAAACCTGGAGATGAAGCTGTTATTAATTCAGTGCAGTGTGGCACAGCAGAGGGTAAATAACGCAGAAAACTGTTGAAAAATAAGTCAACACCACTTTTTTCTCGTTCTGTGTCGACTCGTTGCCATAACAACCAAAGAAAATGCAGACATTTGAAAATGCAACACCAAAAACACTCAAACAAGAAGATTCAGTCTGATACAGTTTCATGTTTTCAGGCTCGATGTTTATTTCTGATTATTAATTAGTGATCACTGAGATTAGCTAACACTGCTATTAGCTAGGCTAACACAGAGGTGGTAGATTAGCTAATGCTGCTATTAGCTAGGCTAACACAGTGGTGGTAGATTAGCTAATTTAAACTACTACTGCATTGATGACCTGTTAGAGTTGGTGTTTAGGTCAACTCTTTAAAGTTTTATCAACTGAACCAAAACACACAAAATCCTGCAGAACATCAACATGTTAAGGTTGTCATAGTCAAGCTAGCATAACTGACCTACTTCCCGCTTCATTGCTATTTTTTTAATTCAAACTTTTTTCTGACCTTGTTATCTAGTTGTCAAAGTGTTGACTCGTTGCGCATGAGGTTGGCAACTTGACTGCTAAAACCAATGCTAGTCACTGTTAGCGAGCAGCGCTTGTGTGTGACGTCACGCTGCAACAGGACTTTAGTTAAATATTCAGAAATGAAACAATTTATGTAGATTTTTGAATAATTATCACCATTTTGATGATTTTATTAAAACCAACTTAATGTGTTTTGTGTGGCTGTGTTTCCGTCAACAGTCCAACAAAGTGTCTGTGGTTCAGCAGTCCCACGGGATGCACCCGCTGACGTCCCTGCTGCCCTACAGCAACGACCACTTCAGCCCCAGTCCTCCTCACCTGCCCACAGACATGAGCCAGAAGACAGGTGAGAACACACACAGACGCACGCACACACACACACACACACACACACACACACACACACACACACACACACACACTCAATAGAAGATAATGCTTTCAAAAAATGTACTCCGTTTCTGTTGACCAACCAGCTGGCTCTGGAGTTTTCTCCAAACTCATTCCGACTAGCGAAGCGTCGCCAGGAGAAAAATGGAGCGCCGTAATTTACCAGCAACTGACGTAAACGGCTCGTTTGAAAGATTAATAATAAACAGATTCATAAACACGAAAGCAATATGGACAATACGTTGGGTATATCTTGTAAAACAAAGCAATAATCAGCAAAGGTGGTTGGAAGTAATGTGGGGAATGTAGATAAGAAATGATCAACCTGAAACATGTAGGAAATATTTGTTTTTTGATCTGGCAAAGAAAAACAATATTTTTTGGCCAGATTAAAAATATTTAAATATTTTTAATTAAAATATTAATAAAAAAATAAAATCTAAATTGAATCTAAAAATCATTTTAGATTTACAGAAATCTGACTACTTTCCTTATTTCATTTAGTTTATATTTGAACTGGTAAAAATAAGAAACAGTTTTCGCAGTTATGTTTAAATTTTAAAAAGAAATAAACTAAATTTGCTGAGTCTCTTTTAACTTGACATTTTTGGCCCCCATGCCAAAAAGTCTGGACACCCGTGTACTCACCACCATTCTGTTTGTGTTGTTAACAAATTATTCATCACATCTGCTGAAAAGATTGCACATATTCGAATGCTGTCATTTTACCAGATGTGGACACACACACACATATGATGTAAGATAACACATTGATTGTCTTCATACACCTCTCTCTCACACACACACACACACACACACACACACACACACACACACACACACACACACACACACGCAGTGTGTGAAGTGGCAGCACCGTCTCTAAGCCTGACAATCCCACAGCGGCTCTGAAGTGGCCTGCTCCTCTGAAGGGACTGCCAACCACACACACACACACACACACACACACACACACACACACACACACACACACACACACACACACACACACAGGCTAAGATGGAAACAATTAGGGTGACAATCGCAGAAACCATCACAGCAGCTCACACACGGTTCTCCTTAGCAAGCGCTGCACTCTGGAAGACATTTAATCGCTGCTGGAGCTTCAGCCTGAACCGACGCTGTTTTTAATGGTTTTAATGTATTTAGAACAATTTCTTTCAGATCTTTAGGTTCAATTTGACAGTTTTCCTGAAGTCAATGCACACTGCAAAACACAAAATCATTTTGGTTTAGTTTCAGGAGCAAATAGTAATAATTGCCCATATTTGTGGCTGAAAAGTTGCCTGTAAATTAGTTTTGTGTTATTTCAAGTGAACTCAGATATTTGCTCTACAAACTAGACAAAAATACCTGGTAAGATTTTGTGTTTTTACAGTGATGTGATGGAATCCTGCTGTTATAAATTGCCTTTATGTGATTTAATGTTTTCTGATTCCATTTATTGTTGCTGGTAAAAAAAACAACACATAGAATAAATCCAATACGTACATCTAAAAACTACTTCCTGCGAGTGAGCAGGAAAAAGAAAGCCATGTTGGCACTGGATCGACTGTTGGTTCATTTCCAGTGAAATGAAACTAAAACATAACTTTTATGATTGGTGTTTATTTGTTTCTGTGCTGTGGTTTGTTAATGAAGTGAAGGAACCACACTGCTGATGACAGGCGCTTACGGACGGCCTGAACATGCACTTGTTGGCATTTTATGAAAAGAAAAACGTTTGGAGGATCAACAAAAATGCTGAACATTTAGGGAAATGTGTGATACCAATGTGAGAAATTTAACATTTTGAAAATAAATTATCTTAATGGAATTAAAGGGAACTCCCTAAAATGTGATGTTTTTGGGAGTTTTATTAAAAAATAAAATGTTTATTTTGTAGAACTGTAATGGAAACCACTTTTTTCATATCATGAGTCACATGTTTACAACCGGATGATACCACTGCTAGAAACTACAAAAAAGACAACAACAGGAAGTGGTTGTTTTTTAATGATTTACTGCGTGAACAAACTTATTTTAACTGCTTTCTTCATTTAATGAAAACACAACTTTTGCAACATTTTCCAACATTAGCAGAATATTGATAAAGTTTGATGATATTAAATAGATACCATAATTTCTTTCACTGAATGAATTTTTACTATCCAGGGCAGGCAGTTTTTTATGTTACAGTCAAAAATGTGAAGTGGATGGAAAACAAATTCTGGATGATAAATTGCCACATATATAAACATTTATATTGTTGTTTTGAGACATTTTCTAGTAATATATTGTTATTGGCATGAAAATGCAAGTTTTCCCTCGAAAGATTAATAAACACGTCATACTGCAACTGGACAATGTTTTAAATGTCCAAAATAAAACACAAAAATAGTTAATTAAACCTTAGATAACATGGATTATGAAGTCTTTCTAAACAAAATAACTCTTCAAAAATATGAATTAATCATCAGAATGGAAATTATTAAGTTCATTTTAAATTATTGTACAATTAATTGATTAATTGCTTTTTGCAACAGGCTTAATTCAAAAATATACATAGGTTTTCCAAAGACATTTTTCCCATGTTATATCAATATTAAGGGATTATTGACTTAAAACAAAATCATATTTCCTGCTGAAAAGTTTCTTGTAAGTTAGTTTTGTCTTATTTCTACTAAGATATTTGCTCTAGAATCTAAAACTCCTGGTTAGATTTTGTCATTGCAGAGCACACATTTCAGTTCAACTTATTGAAATCTGTGAATCATTTTACCTCCATGTCACACTTTTTAT
The DNA here is from genome assembly GCA_922788865.1 of Poeciliopsis turneri. Lineage (NCBI taxonomy): Eukaryota > Metazoa > Chordata > Actinopteri > Cyprinodontiformes > Poeciliidae > Poeciliopsis > Poeciliopsis turneri. The sequence continues at coordinate 34,346 of CAKLNU010000875.1, forward strand.
CGTATGTGAAGAAGCAACAATAACATCTGCAGCTCACTAACAGGGACCTGGTTGTCAGAAGAATGGCAGCTTTGTCCTGCGTTGTTCCGTTTTAAACTGCGGTAATCTTCCGCCTTCTCCGGCTGGAAATCCCCGTTTTCCTACAAACACTCGCTCCGTGTCTGGTCTAGACTCTGTGTGTGTGTGTGTGTGTGTGTGTGTGTGTGTGTGTGTGTGTGTGTGTGTGTGTGTGTGTGTGTGTGTGTGTGTGTGTGTGTGTGTGTGTGTGTGTGTGTGTGTGTGTGTGTGTGTGTGTGTGTGTGTGTGTGTGTGTGTGTGTGTGTGTGTAACTGATGGTGGATCCGTGACTCAGCTCTTAATGACAGACTGAGACACCTGCTTCTACCTCACACATCCACCAACACCTGGCCGCTCCCGCCGCTCAGCGTTTTACGCTCATCTTACCTCATACCTGTCAGCTGATCGCCTCACCTGTGAGGTCATTTCTTCCAACACACCTTTACCTTTCTGCCTGGGCTCAGCCAGGTTTGAAACCGGGAGATGATGACTTGATTTGGAATAATTAAAGGTTCACTACTATTCTTCCATGAACAAGCTATAGCAGGGGTGTCTAACTCGCGGCCCGGGCCATTTGCAGCCCTCGATGTGAGTTTGGGTGGCCCTTATTCACAATTTAAGACCAGCTTGAACCAGGCAGTTGGTGCAGATTCACATTTAAAAACAAAGGAGCAACTTTCTAAAGAGTTTAACATCTTTCAATGCAGGTTTTTGCTTTAAATGTAATTTATTTTAATAGTAACACCAACAACAAACATGCTGTGATTTCTACCTGAGCACAATCCAGTCATAAAGTGTAGATAGAAGACGATCGACCTGAAACATTTAGGAAATGGTTTGTTATTGTATCTTATACAGAAATCTGATTGATTAGTTTATAGATAAAAACAAAAATGTTGCCATTAATTTTCTAACTTAGTTTAGTAGACAGCGTTTGAAATTGATAGCTAACATGCTAGTGCTATTGTTTTAGCAAATGTTAGCATTTTACCTCATGATTAGCAGCTGCTAGCAGCTGTTAGCATAACACAATGTTCGCTACCTTTAGTTGGGCTGCAATTCTGGACTTTTATTTTATTTTATGACAGAAATATTTTTTATTCCTGCTACTCATAACATCCACGCATGTTTTAATAAAACAGTTGGCTGTTCTGGTGTGGCTGAGCCACATGATGATGATGATGATGATGATGATGATGTAAATACTGAATCAAAGCTGTGATATGCATCGTGTGGCCAGTGACAGATTTGTTTCTGAATTCCTCTGAAAGTCACCAGTTTTTCTTCGTTTTAACTTCCTTTATTGTTCGTTAGGATCTCGTCTTATTCTCAGTGTGCGGCTTCCTGTGCAATTTCCATTACCACCCACTGTCTGTTTTCAGCCATGCCTCATATGTCTCCCTTTGTGACATTTTTACTAAAGTCCCCCCACCTTTCCCATTGACGGCCCCCATCATCTCAGATTAGGCACAATTATTGTTTCATTATACTTTATAAAACTATATTGACTTACGTAACTAATTAGTTTCAGTGTATCAAAACTTCATGTGTCTATTTATCACTGATTTATCTTTCAGCCCCAGAAGGCGCTAAGTCAGAGTAACGTCTTTTATAATGTAAACAAACTATTGCTGTGTGTAAAATGTTTCTGTCACTCGATTAAAAGATTTAATCTGATCATTTTACACTGTAGCTGTGATTTATCACTATGTCTAACTTCTGTCAGAGTCTTTGTTTAGGTCGGTTTTTTTATTTGTTAATTGAATTGAGACAGAATTCTGCAGCACATCTACATGTTACGGTTATCAAAGTCAAGCTAGCATAACTGAGCTACTTCGCTGTTTCTTTTCAATTAAAACTTTCCCGACCTTGTTATCTCGTGGTGTTGATAATTGACATGACGCCGGGTCCATGCTGGTCCTCCCCCAGTCGTCCCAGGGCATTTCTCGGCGACCGTCGCTTATCCAGAGGAACTGACCTCTGACAGGACTGACAGTGTTTATCATAGCAAACACACTGCGCTCAGAGAGATTTGGAGGAAAATAATAGATAATCACGGCCCGAGTTGTCAGTGGGGAACGTACAACCCCGACAGCCGTTAGCCAGAACGTGCAGAGGGCGGAAAGCAATTTATTACACTTCCAAAACCAAAAGGAGTCTGGAATAACGCAAGAAATGGGTCATGGCCTGCAGCCCACCTCCCGTCCACCTCGTTACTCAGCATGAAGGTGACCGGTAGTAAACATCCCCATTTCTTCTTAATGTGTGTAGATTCCTACAGTAGCTTTAAAGCGTAACCTGCAGTGACTGCTGTCCGTTTCCTGCTGCTGTTTATTTCTAAGCATTTTCCTGAAGAAACTTTGAACCTGCAAAGTGCGTCCGACGGCGTTCACTCGCACATCCATCCAGACTTTCTCCCTCATCATTTTTCCCTTTGAGCTTTGTCGTTTATTTCTCCCTTATTTCCCACCAATAACCTTACAGATCTGATGTAGGACTAGTTACAGAACTTGCCTCACTGTTTATAGCAGCGGTGCCCAAAGTGGGTCCTGGTGGGCCGGCGTCCTGCATGTTTCAGTGACAACCTCCTCAGCAGATCAACGTTCTCCTCGGGCCTCTAACGAGCCATCATTGGATCCAGGGGTGCTGCAGACTAGAGAGACTAAACCATGCAGGATGCCGGCCCTCCAGTTCCCACTTTGGGCCTCCCTGGTTTATAAGGTTTATATATATTTTTAGTCAAAAACGTGTCTCTGGTAACGTTTTGATGTTCGGTACGTCTGCCATAATAACTTTTGTTTGTCGGGTTTGCTCTACTCCCACCTGGGGAGTTCTGGATATCAGCATAACAAGAGTTAGCTTTTTATGTTGCTAGCTAGACAGCTAAAGCCAATGCTAGACAGCTAAAGCCAATGCTAGCCATGGTTAGCCAGCCGCTGTTTGGGATGAATCCGGTCGGATGCTGCTATTTCCTTTAAGTTAATTTATAGAAATCATGATGCTGTTTATGTTGTGACTCTAATAAAGTTGCTTCTTTCAGGTTCTGTGAAATTTTCCTCGCCTCACTGCAGAGTTCATGCTGATCTCCTGACAGGTTGCTTTTGACACCATTTGACCCAGCTGGTCCTTTCTGCAGCCAAGCATGAACACCACGCGTGATTCAAAGCGCTAACATCTTCTCACTCGATCATGTAGCATCACTTTGTGCCGATGTTTGGCTATGACTGTTGGCCGGACAACAGACTAGAAAATACAGAGTGAAAAAGCAGAAGTGAAACACGTCTGCGTTTGCTGAAGAGACCTGAACGTGTTAGCAAAAGTGTGAACAACTTTAGCAGACTGCAGGTGCATTTGGGGGTATTTTCAGATTCACTCATTTCTGTAACTTGTTATGAAAATCAAAGAAAGGACCACAGGTGACAATCCGGTTCAACTAAAAACTAAACAAACCTCACTCTTCTCTATAAACAATCTGTTTATGATTGTGCACAAACGCAAAATGTTTCGTTTTTTGTCACTTTTAGCAAGTGTCAAGGCTGCTATTGTCACTGTTGTTGGTGCTCCTTTTCCCACGCAGTTTTTCCTTCCACTTAACTTTCTAAGCAATATGTTCAGACACAGCACTTTGTGAACAGCTGGCTTCATTTCCAGTGATTCTATGACTAACTGTCTTATTGCAGGTTTCTGCAGCTGTGAAGTCAGTAGTTTATCCAGACACTCGATATTATTAATATATGACGAATTTAACTGTAGGCTTTATTGAAATAATCAGAAATAAAAGCTTGAAAAAAAATATATATATATATATACATATAAATGTATAGATATATATATATATATATATATATATATATATATATATATATATACTTTTCCCTTATTTTTGTCTGATGGGAAACATGGACCAAATAAAACTATCAAATAGACAATACATATAAAAATGAGGTTAATTAATTGATTGCTGAAATAATCGTCAACTGATTTAGTAATTGATTAAGAACTAATTGGAGTATTCAGATTCAAAAGTGCTGTTTACTGGGAAAAGGCAACATATTCAGGTCAATAATTAATCCCAAACTGCACAAAAAATATACATTTTCATCTAAAATTAAAAAAAAAATGTTTGCAAATATGTTTTAGCTAAAACTCTGTAAGTGGCATTTTTAGCACCACTTGTATCAGATGTACTAAAGGAATATTATTGCAATTTGAGCATTAAAGTAATTATTAAAGTTTATTTGAATATTTTAATGTATTTTATGTGTCATTTTTATCTGATTCATTTAATCGTTAAATATATAACAAGTAAGTTAAACATTCAAACAGGATCCTTGTGTGTTTACTTTCACTTTTCAAATTAAAAGCAGGAGTGGGATTCATTTCACTTAAAAACAAAAAAGTGAGAAGTGAAACTGCCGATTATAAATGAAAACAGATGAAAAGTTTGTTTTCAGCGCTACACTGTAAAACACTTTTATTATTACTGTGAGTTTCACTCTGCGCTCAGTAAAAGTAACTTTTTAAAGTCCCGCCTTACAGTAAGAGCCGCGCCGCGTCGCTGCTTCATGTGACGAGTCATTTAAAGGCGCAGACGCTGCAGCGCTTTCACTCTCAGTGGTTAGAACCACCGCAGCGCATTATCGGCACTGCGATACTATTTTCAGCTCCTCTCGTTTTAACACGCACGCGTTCTGATGGCGGCCCGGTTTGACTCAAAACAGCCACCTTTGATCTGGTTCCCCAGACGCCGACTCCGAGGCCGTGAGATAGTTGCACTTGTTTGGTACCAGATCGCATATTTAAGAAAAAGGGGCATTCCAAAGAAAACTGCCCCATTACTGCTGCTAATTTCCCCTCTGGTTTCCCAACAGCAGCCGGTGACAAAGAGGGACAAACATGACTTACAGAAACCGGCCTGACGTTTCCACCGGCGAAATTCAGCTTTGGGATTTCAGTTATGATGCTGGCGAGCGAGATACTGTGTAAAGTTTAAAGTTCATCACCTGAATATCTGGATAACTTCCAGTGATGCATCACAAGCAGAGGAGGCTTCAACATCTACTCACTCAATAACAGTAAAACGTCCAGAAAGGATGAAAAGGAGCAAAACCCAAGTTATCAATCATTTAACATTTTAAAATTACAATAACAGACGGTCCAAAATATAAATGTTAATGGAAATGTTGATATTTTAATTCATATAAGTAACAAAGAATAACAAGATCAGGCAAAATTATTGTTTTCCAAATCATTTTCTTTCAATAAAAAACTTGAGAAACTTTAACAGAAGCTGCAGGTTTGAATCTGTTTCTGGTTTCGGGTTGAAACAAGTTTGATTTTCATTCAGTGGGAAGAAAATCCAGAAATTTGACTGAAATAAGAGCAGAGACACTTCAAAATTACTCAAGTAAACGTAAATATTCAGCACAATAAATATATTTCTTCAAAAAAGTTACCCAAGAAAATGTAACTAATTACGTCCAACACTGCAAAAACACCAAATAATTTGGTTCTAGTTTCTAAAGGCAATAAGATGAAACTGACATACTAATAACTTTTTAACAAGAAATGTGAGCTTTTCTTCTAAATAATTCCTTAATATTGATGAAAAAGTTCTAGTTCTATTTACAGGTTATTTTATTGATAATAAGACGTTTTCACATGTTATAAGTGAAATAATAAAAGCACTTTAAGAAATGATTAACTTAAAATAAGCTCTTCTATCTTTCTGAAAAGTTACTTGTGTTTTGTCATATTTTGTAACATTGTAGCTTTATTACTACAGTATTTAAACTTTTTTCTGATATTACAATTATTCTTTCAATATTGCAACTTTATTCTCATATTATTGACTTTTTTCTTGCAATATTTCAGCTCTGCGTTGGTATTTTCTAGCTCCATTGTCGTATTTGTGTTGGTCGGAGACCAAAAAGCCGAGTTTCTGTGTCCAGACAAACTAAATTAGCAAGAAACGTTTGATAAAGTGGAGGTGAGGCAGAGCAGAGGTTAGCTTAATGTAAGGGGAAGATAATGAAGAAGATGAGAGAGGAACCAAACGAGCCGCGCTCTGTAATGAAGGAGGAGAGGTCAAAGGTAACGTAGGGGTGAGCTGGATGCTGAGCGATCGGGGGGATTAATGGCGGCCGGATCGGAGTGGTGAGACGGGTCGGGTCGGCTGACTCAGTCACATTCCTGTCATGCAGATTTATAGCAGCTCGGGGTCCTGGGACAGGCCCGGAGCCGCGGCCAAATTACAGTCATCTGCAGCATTCCTCTGCTGCAAACACAGGTTAGCAGCACGGCCGCGCTAAGTGCTAGGTGCCGCCTGTTGACAAATGACTTCCTTTGAAGGGCACAAAGACGGAGGGAGACGCTCGGAGAGAGGCGGCCTGTTTACCGGGCGAGGGCACAGAGTCGCTCAGTCTGCGTTTTCTTTTGTTGGCACGCAGCTCTGCCATAACTACAGATGAAGAGTCTGTGTTTGTTTGCATGTTTGGGTGTGTTTGTACAACGTGGGCACAGACACCGCAGCTCCCAGCGGAGGGTCCCCCCCCACATGCACCCGGACACACAGAGCGACGCATCGTGACCTTTGATTGGAAGGTCAATCATGGCAGCCACTTAAAGATGACCTGTCATGCTTGGCATCGGCAAGCATGACAGGTCATCTTGTTGTTTTTTGCGGTCAACAAAAACATGTCCATATTAGCTTGTTGCACAAAATCATCTTTAGGGGACGAGGTCTGTGCAGTTGATTCAGGATGAACTATTTTAGAAATGTTTGAAAAGCATTAGGAGAGCCTCCTGCACAACCAACCAGAATTCAGCAAATGGTTTCTGGATGGCAAATCAACAACAAAACAACAAAAACACAAAATCTGACCAGTTTTTTTTTGTTTGTTTAGTTTCTAGTACAAATATCTTAATACACTTCAAGCTTAAAATTAACTTGTCAGTGAGATTTAGGAGTTACTTACAACAAAATGTTTCCTCCATGTCACAAGTGACATAATCCACCAGGTGAACTAAAACCTTTTCATCAGCACTCAGGAATTCTTTACTTAAAACAAGAAAAAAACTTGGTAGGGTTTTGTGTTTTTGCATTATGTTCATTAACAAAATCATTCTTGGATATTTCAAGAATGAAATATCTCCGTTCATTTAAAAATGTTTGACAAGTATCAGTAGAGCCTCCTGCACAACCAATAGGAATTCAGCATCTTGTTTCTGGATGGCAAATCAGCAAATCACTGGTGTTTTCCAGCAGCCGTTGTACAGAGCATGCAGCGCTACAACCAGCTGACCAAATGTGCTGGAGCTCAGCTTGGTTTGCTAGGGAATGGGTGGAGCTTTACTGGGGTTGCTAGGTAACAGGCAGAACTCAGCTCTAGTTGCTAGGTAACAAAAAACAGTTTGGTGGTTTTTAGAAGCAGTTGAGATCGAAATGGAAGAACCAAACATTCAACATGTGAATTTTTCCTTTAGCGCAGCTGGTTGAGTCGTTTCCGCTGTTTTATGACGGCCTGAGGGACTCTGTGTGACGGGTTCTGTTTTTCCCCCAGGCGTTCACAGGCACCAATCCCAGGACCTCTCAGGGTACTACTCCCTTCCTCCAGGTGGCGTTGGCCAGATCACTCCCTCCATGAGCTGGTGAGCCGCACACATTGGTTTCATAACTCGTTCCATGTTTAAATAAAAATGCCAAAAAACTTTTCTCAGGTTTATTTGGCAGAAATGTGCAGATTTCCTCTGTTTTTTCTGAGGTTTCTGGTAACATAAACCAGTAAACAATGGGATGAAATGAAACTTTTAGAAATTTTTCTGCGGTTAGGAATGTTTTTTTAAAAAGAACAAACAGTAGACGTGGTTGCAGCGGATGACAGTCAACATCCTGACGACACTCAACATAAATGAAAACAGAAATCACATGACGTCTTTCAGCCCAGAGGAATTAACTCGCTGAAAAGCAAATAAAGCAGCAACTCTTTTTGTAGAAATGTTTATTTTCTATTCGCTTAAGGAGAAACGATTGTCAAAGTTAACTGACTAGCATGAAGAATTTACATTTTTGGGTCAAGATCAACAGTCAGAAAATGTAAATTTTATCTCCTAGAACTGGTACTGTTTTAAAAGTTTTCTCCATTTCCACATCATCTGTTTATTTTATTAGATATCAAACTAGTTTACCTTTAAAGTTGAAGATCTGTTTCATCCTGACAGACTGTTCTTCAGCTTCATTTTATTTTTTCCTCTAAATGAGATTAAAAAAAAATTTGTAAAACAGCCCAGAGATTTAAAACCTGTAATTCATAAATCATCTGACTTGTTTCTTTCCTTCCTGCTGTTTTTCTTTATTTGCATTTTAGTAAATTAAACCTGTTCAAGTAAATGTACAAATATATAAAATATTTTCAGGTGATTTTGCCCAAATGAAACCTTGTAATGGAGCAGAAATAGACTCAGTTTTAACCAAGTGATGGACCAGTTTTACCCTGACATGTGAATTTTCCATCCTTTTCTAGCTGCGGTTGATTTCCAGCAAAATGGAAACTTTAAACCAAAATCTGTTTTTTCTTTCTGTTGTTGCATTTTCCTGAAACTGCTCAGAAAGAAGCTGAAAACAGACACATCTGCTCCATGTTTCCTCATTTTAATGTCACGATTGTGGATCTATAATGTCAGGCTGCAGCAGAGTTATGGATCAACACTAATCCGTTTAGAGCAAACCTCCAGAATCCCAAATCCTCTCTGGAATAGTTTAAGTATCACATCAAATGTCAAGAAGATTTAAGAAGAAAGTTGTTTTTTCTCTTTAAATGTGTGATTACATGTGTTTATTGTGTTTCTGTAAGTCAATATTTGTCCCCAACATTTCTACAAGCATTTTATCTCCTTCAGAGAAAGGACACTTCACTGTGGATTTGTCATGAGTGTTATTAGCAGATAATCTCCTTTACTCCAGATTATCTGCTTGTTTTAGGTCCTTCTAGTGTAGATCTTTTGTTGAAGGAGGAGGAGAGCTGAAATGTCATTTTTCCGATGTGTTGACAATCAGTCTGGGACTTCAGAGAAAACCCGATCGCCTGCTGGCTTATTGCTTCTGTTCCTTTCACACCATAAAGATTTGTTGTTTGTTTTCATCCTTTTTTCCAGAATGCTGCTTTATGTTTGAACACAAAAGTTTGATGGAGTATAACTGGAACAGAAAACTAACTTTAAACTGAAATCCCCGGGAATTCAAAGAACTGCAGGCGCGTTTGCATAAACTACCAAACATCAGCCGCAAAAGTCTTCATGCCTGTTTAACATTTTTATATTTTGTTACCTTTCAAATGCATCACTTTCAAATTTTGTGGCTACGAAAACGATGAAAATGATGAAAAAAACAACTGACTGCATATGTTTTAACTGAGACTGCAAACACAAATAATGCTCTCGCAAAACTTATTTAAAGTGTCACTTATTGCACACAGTCATCATATTCCCAAACTTTTATTTATTGATCTTCTTGTGGAGCAAACAGTAGGAAAGGTAGTAAAAATCATTTTAAAAAACATTTTTTTAACATCGTTAATAGAAATTTATGAAAAGAACAAAACTTTTTTTATCTTAACAGGAAATGTTCGTGATAAATTCTTGGCTCTACAACAAACACAAACTTCATTTTGTTTTTATGTGATTAAAATAAAAATAATTCAGACTCTTTTATTTTCATTCTCCTAAAATAAAATCTGGTTCATTCAGAAGGTTCATATTTAATAGAACCAGAAATTGAGCTTTCTGTGAAGAACTGTGAGGTTCAAGCAGACAGATCAGGAAGGTACAAGCAGAGTCACACTGTAAAAAAAATAAAAAATCTTACCAGGTAGTTTTTGTTTAGTTTCTAGAACAAAATCTTAGTCTGATTGAAAAAAGAAAAATCTAACTTAAATGTAATTTTTCAGCTTGTTTCACTCATTATCAATTGAAAACCTACCAAAATGGCCGCCCACTTTAACCGTCAGGGTGGGTCGTCTCAGACGAGAGGCCTCTGGTAACAAATAGAGAAAAGCCATAATTTAAACAATTCAGTTTGAAACAAGAAGACAAACATATGAGTCCGGATCTGAGCTTGTTTTATTCTAAAGGTTTAAAATCAGGTACAAACTTCAATGCACAAACATGAGCTACTAAAACAGACTTTCATAGCAAAATGAGGAGAATAAATGCATCGTTTGTTTCTGCCTTCATGAATACATAAAACAAAAGCCGATCATTAGAAACCGCAAAATGCTGAGAGGAGGACAAGCAAATGCAACGTGATTTACTGAACATGAACCAGATTGCTCTATCATTTAAAGAATATGAAAGCAAAATAATCAAAAATAAATTAAGAATATCCTCCAGCATCCTGAGCTACAGGATTACCAGATAATTCCCCGTCCCTTTATTTGAACAGACAGAAGATGTCTGTATTGCACATGTTAATTATTGCTGACATCCAATTAGTTCAAAAACATCCCGACTAAATCTAAGTATTACTTCATAAAACTGAACACACCAGAAAACCATCATGGTGGTGGCAGAGTCATGCTGTGGGAATGCTTTTTGTTTATTCTTTTTCCAGTTCATCAAATGAAAGCCTGTTGAAATACATACAGAGTTCAACATGCCGACATTTACTGGAATATTTTATAAACGTTTTCGGTTTGACAAAGCTGCAAATCCGTGTTAAAATATTGGTTATTAAAGCCGTTTTCTGACCTGAGGAGATGAAAAGTGGAAGTGTCTGATGATGATGGTGATGATAGATAATGGATGTGGATTGAAGAAGGGATCAGTCAGCTGAAGAGGGGAAGATCTCGGGAGATTGCTGATTGCCGTCTCTCCCCTCGACCTCCCACTGGGATCACGAAGCAGCGTCTGCTACGTCACAGCTCTCAGCAGATCCACTCTGCTTTTACAGAAATATGTTTTCATTCAAGTCTGATCTCTACACTTTCATTATACGTTATTTATAGACTATAATTAATTAATTACAGTTTTAGTTACATGAAACTATAATTAAGAATCATTAAGAAATTACCCAAGTTCACAAATTAAAATGTTCTTATAACGGAAAATGCTTGATGCAATAGAAAATATTCATTTTTTGGATTTTCTTTTTAAATGTGGTTTTATGGTAAATAGGAAGAACTTTTCCTCAAAAACAGACTTTGGTGCTTTTAATTAATTTATTAAACATGGACAAAAATCCTGTTTTATAGCTGAGACTTTATTTCCCAATTTTATTTTAAATGGTTTTAGAAACTATTTTTGAGCGGGACACAGTTTGGACGCCCCTGAGTTTTAGCGGTGTAGTTTGGTCGCCGTCCAGCAGAGGGCGCCGCCGGCCATGTTGGCGGTATCGCTGAACGGTTCAGAGAAGTGGTCCAAGCAGAGTCCAGTTTGAAATGAAAAATGTTTATTATGCGGTTCTGTTTAGAAATATAAACACTCAAAAAACTTCTCAAGTTATCAGATTAATGTCGCTCATTAATGGCGGAGCAACTTGATCAGCTGAAAAGACTGAGGCGCTCCGAAGGTCTGGATATGAAGAAGCGATGCAGAAACATTGTAGCGTGGCGGGTTTCCTGACAGCCTGGTTCAGGATCCAGTCAGTTCAAATGGCTCAAACTGTAACGTGTGAAGCTAAACGCAGCTCCTGCTGCCGTGTCTCCTTGCTGTGCGCGGCAGGCAGAGCCAGCCGGTCTACCCGGCACTGCCCCCTTGTGGATTCAGGCAGCCCTACTCCTCCAGTCTCCCCAGCGCGTCGTCCTACTCCAGGTACCGCATCCTGCTGCTGGACCGGCCCAGGACAAACCGGCTCCTGTTTACAGCACATCAGCAAAAACCAAACCAATACATCCGAGCAGAGCAGGACGGGTCCAGACTGGACGGGTCCAGACTGATCAGAATTTCACCGGACGGCTTCTGTCAGCGGTGTGCTGTAAACGGGCCGAGCCCTTCAAACCGAGCCAAGCCAAGCTAATCGCTGCTCCAACTTTATGAAAAGTTATTCTGCTGCTTTCATGCTCTGTGCACTGCAAAAACACAAAATATTCCCAAATATTTCTGGTCTTAGTTCTGGTGAAAATATCTTGGTAGACAAACCAAACTCACAGCCTTTACAGTTATTTTAATTCCTCCATATTGAGGCAAAACTTCTGGTTCCATTGGTAGATTATTAATTATTATAAGTGAAATAATCTAATCAAACTAGAACTTTTTCACCAATATTAAGGAATTATTTACTTAATACAAGTGTATCTTGCTGAAAAGTGACTTGTAAGTTAGTTTAGTCTTATTTCAAGCATTTGCAGTAGAAAATAGACCAAAAATACTTAAGATTTGTGTTTTTTCAGTGTGTTTTTATGTGTCTGTTGCTCTATATACACATTTAACAGGCTTTATGGTTAAAATCTTGCACAAACCTGCTCCGATATCTTTGCAGTCATCCAGCGTATGAAGATGCTTTATTTTTTGAAATGGGTTTGTTTTTAGACATGCAAAAATATTTCTATTTCCAAACTCCATAACAACTCAAACCAGCAACAAGCTCATCGTTGTGAAGCTGCTTAACGCCGTTTAGATGTTTTTCTTTCTGTGTTGTTTTGATTCAGCAGCAGCTGTTTCCCTTTCACACCAAATATTAGAGAAGAAATATATCTGTCTCTGCATAGTCTAATGTTAACAGTCTGTAAAACAAGTCTTCACCTTTCAGCTGCTTTCTTTTGAAAAACAATACTTGTGCGCCCTCTAGTGGTGACAAACTACAGTATGATATATCATGATTTAACACACTATTATATTTTGACATAAATATTTAATGACAAAAGAAGCTGTTAAAAGTTGCTTTTTAATAACTTTAGACACAACAAATTTAAATGACTGTTTTTGTATGATAGAAAACCTAACTTGGACATTAGATGATGCTTTTTCTGCTTTCACTGCTTGGCCAGAAGTGACTTTTGCTTCAGCGCTCTCCATTCTCTCTGCCGGGAAGTCGATGCATCACTCCAAACCTCCCAGGTTTTAGTCACTTTTCACTGTTTTTCTTCGTTTTGTTTCAACCCCTCCAGGTTCCCTCACTCTTTGATGCTCGGACCGTCGGGCGTGCATCCAACAGGGATCCCCCATCCGGCTATAGTGCCCTCTTCGGGCAAGCAGGAGCATGATCAGTACGACAGAGCCATGTACATGTAAGTCAGTCCGACTTCCCTCATCACAACTGTTTCATTAATTCAATAGATTAGCTCATTTAAACACCTGCTGAACTGATAATGTGTTTTGTGTTTAGGTCGCCACTTTATAACTGAACCGAAACACCCAGAATTCTGCAGCACATCTACATGTTAAAGTTCTCATAGTCAAGCTAGCATAACTGACTCTCTCGCTATGTTTTTATTTAAACTTTCTCCTGTTGTATTTAGTGTTGACAATTAGTAGCAAAGCTCTATTTGTTTTATATATCAGGCATACATTTAAGATTTAACGCTCTATGTGGACAACATAACAGCTAATCCAATGCTAGCCACTGTTAGCAAGCAGCTTTTTGCCTCCCAGCAGGAAGCCGGGGGCGGGATCTTGTTCGTGTGACGTTGCTACGTGTTTATAAAACTCTCAGTGCATCTAGAAAAGCAAACAATAAAACCATTTTAAAAAGAAATAACTAACCAACGGAAACAATCTAGAAACCAGACCCTCATTAGTGATTAAGTTTCTTTTTTTTTTAAAGTTTTGACTGTTTCTGATATAAATCTTAATTTTCAGTGCTGTTTGTGTTTATGTTCTCGCTCCTTTAGGAAGCCGCAGGTGGAGGTCAAGCGGGAGAAGGAGCCTAAGAAACCCGTCATCAAGAAGCCGCTGAACGCCTTCATGCTCTACATGAAGGAAATGAGGGCAAAGGTCATCGCCGAGTGCACGTTAAAGGAGAGCGCCGCTATCAATCAGATTCTGGGACGAAGGGTGAGTGACACAAATATAAACTCATCATTTAGTTATATCTGCTAGAACATCTTTAACCTCTGACCCCCTTTACAAACCACAGAAATGCTGCAAATGTAGCAGCTAGAATGTTTTTCATTAACTATTTCATTATTAACACAAACATGTAGCATAAGTCGTACCATCTGATTGAAACTGGCCATGAGTTTTGTTGCCTGAAAATTTAATTATTAGATATATTATGATGGAAATGACCAAATAATACAAATTTTCAACACAATCTTCTCTTTTAGTGATTAGAAAATATGTAGTATTTTATATTAATATGAATCAAATTTCATTTTATTTTCAGAGTCGGTCCTTTTGGTTATTTTCTTGTCAGAAACTTTTCTGTTTGTTGTTAGCTATGCTAGCTTGAGGAGCAAAGCAGCCAGTCTGAAAATGAGAAATAACTTATTAACTCATATTTTATTTTAAAAATAATCGGGAAAAAATTATGAAAAATTTTAGATACAAATTTATAGGATTAAATTCTTTATTATTTTTGCATGTTTTTTCTCTTCTTCTCTCCATCTGTCCGAGGCCCCACAGCGCCCCCTGGCGGCCCCACTGCTACATAAGCACATTGTTACTTATGAACATGCATTTGTTTTTGGGTTTTTTATTAATATTCTAACAGTCATTGCAAATGTTTTTCTTTTTTGGAGAAACGGGTTGTAAGTTGTTAATATTTTAGGCGGATCAGCTGTCCTTCTGTTGTGGATCAGTGAATAATTCTGACCTGAATTTGTTGCCAGTGGCACGCTCTGACCCGGGAGGAGCAGGCCAAGTACTACGAGTTGGCCCGGAAAGAGAGACAGCTCCACATGCAGCTCTACCCGACCTGGTCTGCAAGAGACAACTACGTAAGTTATCTTGCTCTGTTTCTCCCCCCTCCCCAACCTGTTTCCATCTAACTCTCTGGCTCAGAGTGAACGTATTCAACCCAAGGAGCTGATTAAGAAAAACATAAACAGGAAAGAGTTGCAGCCCCTCCTTTCTGTTGTGCAGAAATCATGAATTTTATGTCTGGGTTTGCGGTCGGAGAAACAGACGTCAACCCGTTGCCGTGGTTACAGCAACAGTGGAGAAAACAACAATTAAATTCAGAAATCAGTGTGAATACTTTTATTTTTTCTGTACTTTTAATTCACTAATACGTATTAGTTTATATTTATCAGTTTAATCTAGTGGTATTGTTCTTGTACGGCAGGCTGTTACAATATTTATTTGACGACTCTGGTCTGAAATGTGACGAATGTTCAGCAGGTAGAAAAAGCAGGTTTGAGTTAACTGTTTCTCTAATCTGTATTAAAGAATTAAAACAAAACTAACTGATGGAAAATGTTGGAGTCAAACCTGAAAACTTGAATATCTGAAACATATTAACTTGTCTTTAAATTTGTTTGTATTTAAATTATGTATTTTATCTGTGGTTTATTTGTTATTGTTTCTTCAGCTGAGTGATTGTTTTGGTTTTTATTCTGAGCTGCAGATGATTGCAGTTTCCTTCAAGATGTAGGAAATGGATATTTTGCTATTTTTTAAGCCTTTTAAGAACTTTTATTTTTTATTAAAACTGTGATTCTTAATTTTAATTTGTTTTGGTTTAAATTTCAACCAAAGCATAAAACTGTCATCAAATGAGTTTCCTTCAAGTTTGCGTATTTTTTATGCTTCAATAATCAGAATCTTTTAAAAACTAGAGCAAAATGTGAAATTCTCTCAAATTTTCTATAAACTTTTTTTTTCAAACTGAAATAATAAAAAACAAACAGCAAAACGTTAATTCTTCCAATTTTATTTTTAGTTCGATTCTCAGTTAATTTTCCTTTGCCTTTATTTAAATGGAATTGTTTTTCTATTTTACACTTTAATAAGTAAATTACGTCAGATGTTGGTAAAATGAAAGCGCTCCACGTTCAGCTCCATGTCTGACATGATTGTCTGAATGTTATTGGCGCCTCTGCCTGTAAACCCACAGTGAATCGCTGTAAAGATGGCCGGTGTGAGGTGCATGCTGGTTTCTTTGACAGTTCAATGTTTTGGGGTTTTGCTGAATCTGGGCTGCTGTGTGCCTCTGACTTCTCAGTTTGCTGTTGAACTCTTGCAGGAGGCGGGCCTTAGCGGGGTCGCAGGGGAAAAGAGTAAAGCTGATTGGGTAGGGACTCGTCTAATGGTGGATTTATACCTCTGTGGTGTGGGGTAAAAAATAAAAACATAAAAATAAAGTGTTTGAGAAGCTGCATGAAAGCGGGAGGGGGCTGTGGGTATTTCTGTGCAGTTTGCATGCACCCTCCTGAGAGACGTTTGAAGCATGTAAACGCGGAAAGGCCCTCCGGTCGGTAAGATGTGGATGCATTTCAAATCTCTTTATCTACTAAAACTCTCCATCACACAGAGGTATAAATCAGCTGTCTTTTTCCAACTAACAGAGAGCAGGGCTGCATGGCTGGCCTCGCTGCATCCGTTTATTTATCATTTCAAACACTACAGCCGCTTCATTAGGTTATTAATTACTTTATTATCCGTCCTTCTGTTTTGCTTTGTTTGAGAAAAACACATTTTGACGTATTTCTGCTGCACTTTGGCCAATTTCTTCACGTCAACTCCCAAAGAGTCAGACTTTCTTGCAATATTTTAATGTAATCTTAACTTTTAGTCTTGAAGGTATCGTTTCTTTGCACCTGAAAATAAATCTCTTTATCAAAACTCTTAAGAAATAAGGAAGGAAATGTTCTCTTGTTCACTGAGTTTAACTGGAAAATAGTTTCCGATCCCAAAGATTCAGTGTAGAAATTATCCTGTTTGGTTTTCTGTTAGGTGTAACATTTATTTTTATAGCTTTGTTTCTGCAGATCAACTTTGTTTCATAGTGAAATAAAATTATAATAATCCAAAACAATCCCTCCACCCTAAGTAGCTCCACCAAAAAACTAAATAAATGAGGAAATGCTTGTTAATCCAAAGAAAATCCAGCCTGAAAGAGTTTGAAGAACGGTCAGCGTAAAGGGAATCAAGAATGGCAAAATTCAAAAAAAAAACAAAGCTTAAAAAAAAAAAAAAAAAACAGCCATTAGTAAGAAGTCCATGTTCTTTTTGGTGTGTAGAAAACGAGCCGTTTCAGAAACCTCCGGAATAAAGTTACAAATTAGCAGCCACTACGCTGTTACCTAGCAACCCCAGAAGAGTTCCGTCTGTTACCTAGCAACCCCAGACAAGTTCCGTCCGTTACCTAGCAACGTAAGCTGAGCTCCAGCACGTTTGGCCAGCTGGTTTTCCTGCTGTATGCCCTGAACAATGGCTGCTGGAAAAAACAAGTTTTGCTCCTGACTCCATCCAGAAACTACTTGTTGTGCAGGAGGCTCCACTAATTATTTTCAAAGATGTACAGCTGTATAGTAGCGTGTCTGTTTGCAGCCATTTTCACATGCGAGTGTAAACGTTGAGTTGGGGGCGTGGCCAGCAGCAGCTTGACTGAAATCTCATTATCTAACAAGCTTAAAGTGTCACCGTTAAAACATTGTGAGAAAGTCTGTCTGTCCCACCAAAACAAACAAATCATTTAATGTGAAAAATCCTCTGTGTGTGTGTGTGTGTGTGTGTGTGTGTGTGTGTGTGTGTGTGTGTGTGTGTGTGTGTGTGTGTGTGTGTGTGTGTGTGTTGCTGCAGCATAACTCCATATGTTTGGAGAAAACCCCGTTTGCGAGCAGAACAGGAAGAGAAGCTCCACACGTGTAAAGGGTT
Source organism: Poeciliopsis turneri (assembly GCA_922788865.1). Taxonomy (NCBI): domain Eukaryota; kingdom Metazoa; phylum Chordata; class Actinopteri; order Cyprinodontiformes; family Poeciliidae; genus Poeciliopsis; species Poeciliopsis turneri. The sequence goes on from CAKLNU010000875.1 coordinate 52,154, forward strand.
TCTCCTGCAAGTCACAGAACATGCTAGAAACCTCCACACACACGCAGACACACACACGCAGACACACACACGCAGACACACACACGCAGACAGCAGGGGCTCCATTTGCAGGATGACTTGTTGTAAACCACACAGACGGCGCTGAGCGAGGCGGCGCAGCGTAGGCGGTAGATTCCTCTCCCCACATCCTTCATCTCAGCCTCGGTTCATCAGCAGCAGAAGAAAGCGCTCTCATGTTTACCTCAACACACACCAACACTCCAGAAACAGTGAAAGAAATGTCAAGTTTGTCTTTTCTGAGTGATCTGAAATAAAAAAGGATTTTATAGAAGACGTCTGCTCTTTTTAACACTGGTGGAAACTGAAGGTTGTGCATGAATCTCGGTTCTAGTGACTGAAGCAGTAGAAGCTTTTGTTTCTCTTTCTTGCTTTAGTTTCTGGTTGCTGGTTGTAGCTTTTAACTTTTCATGTTTGAGTTTTTTGTTTGCATTTCAACATGGAGAAACACTTCAGAAAGTTTCTTTTTTTGATAAACTATAAACTGCCTTGCAAACGTACTAATACTCCAACCGAAAACCAACTTTAGTGTTTTATATTTGGATTTTACGTAACGGACCAACACAGAATGGAAGTGAAAGGAAAACGATGAATTTATTTTACACCTTATCAGTGGCTTTATCCATCTGAACTCATCACAGGGGAAACGGTGGCGGCAGCATCATGATGTGGAGGAGTGTGTCTTCAGCAGGAAACTATTTCATTTAGCTAGAGCCATAAAGAAACACAGAGCTAAAAAAATAACTGTTTTTCAGGTTTTTGCTCACAACAAATTAGGATTATTATGAAATTACTTTTTTTCTCCTTTGTGTTGGTCTTTCACATTAAATCCCACAAAAAAACATTGAAGTTTGTGGTTGGACAGAATATAAATTTTGGGGGTTTCTTTGGTTGTTTTCGTCATGTTTTAATCTGTTTTCTGTGTTAGATACCCGAGTTAAGTTTCCTGCCCTCCTTCATTTCACTTCACTGCAAAAAAACAAAGTCTTACCAAGTATTTTTGGTCTAATTTCTAGTGCAGATATCTTGAAAAAAAGACAAAACTAACTTACAAGGAACTTTTAGCAAGACATACGAGGTAAAGTCAGTAATTTCTTATTATTGATGAAAAAGTTCTAGTTCAACTGGCAGATTGTTTCCCAAAGAGAACTGCACTGTTACCTAGCAACCCCCGCCAAGCCCCACCTGTTACCTAGCAACCCCCGCCAAGCCCCACCTGTTACCTAGCAACCCCAGCCAAGCCCCACCTGTTACCTAGCAACTCATTTCTAGTTTCATTGGCAGATTATTGAACTAATAACGTGACATTTTTCCTTTTTTATAAGTGAAATAATCTACCAATGGAACTAGAACTGGGTTGCTAGGTAACGGGCGGGGCTTGGCGGGGGTTGCTAGGTAACAGCACAGTTCTCTTTGGGAAATAATCTGCCAGTTGAACCTTTTCACCAACATTAAGGAATTATTGATTCCAAACAAACTCATGTTTGTCACTGAATGGTTGTTTGTTGGATAGTTTTGCCAAGTATTTGCACTGGAAATTAAACCAAAATGACTTGGTAATATTTTGTTTTTGCACTTAAACTGAAAGTGATTTTTTGCTTTTATTTTAAGTAATCAATGTTTCATGCTTTTTGTTTGTGACCACTGTCGGGTTCTGTAAACTTTAGATGACCTTTATTGCTTTCATTTCTTCAAAATTATAATTTCCCGGATAACAACAATCAAAATTTTAATAATTTAAGTTGAATTATGTCAGATTATCATGACCTGCATTTAAAAAGAAATTATATCTTTAAAATCTCAGCAGTAAAAACAAAGATTTCAAACTGTTTCATGAACTTTGAAGGGAAAATTTATTTAAAATGGTTCATTGGATATTAATACTTTTGCAAGGTTATATATACTGAAAATATTTTATCATGTTATGCACAGAGGAATCAGACTGTACACTGCAAAAACACAAAATTTTACCAACTGGTTCTGTTTCTAATGCAAATATCTTTGGACACTTGAAATGAGAGAAAACTAACGTATGAATACTTTTTCAGCTTGTTAGATTATTTCACTTCACTTAATAGACATAAAAAATGTTTCATTATAAATTAAATAATCTGCCAGCAGATCATTTTCATCAACATTAGAGAATTATTGACATAGTCTCATATTTTGCTGAAGTTATTTGAAGTTAGTTTTGTCTTATTTCAAGTGAACTAAGTCGTCTGTTCTAGGAACTAGACCAACATTTCTCAGTAACCCTTTGTGTTTTTGCAGTGTATGTTGTTACTGTTGTGTGTCTAAATAAACTAAGTTAACTTGATAAATGTTTTCTTTGTGTTTGTCCCACAGGGCAAGAAGAAAAGGAGAAAACGGGAGAAGCAGCAGGACTCCAACACAGGTAAACATCTGCATAAACTCTGCTGGCAGAATGAGCAGGAACGTTGTGCTGCGTTGGTGCTGCGTTGGTGCTGCAGCTCACGGTGTGAGGCAGGAAGTGTCTCTAACGTCAAACCACCCACCCACTCTGCTTTCCATGCAACCTGAATTAGGAAAGTGTAAATCCAGGAATGTGGACGTTTCACATGAATCCAGATGAAAAAGCATTTCTGTTTGCTGCTCTGCAGAACATGAAGGTTTTTCTGTCTTGTTTTGTTTTTGCACGGCTGCTTTCCTCAGAGAGTTTAATCTGAGCCACATTAACTGCATCTGTGCCGTTTGTCACTGTCGCGTTGTGCTACTAACAGTTTTGGCTTTTTCCTCTTCTGTATCGCTGTTTTTTGTTTTTCCGTGACCCTCTAACTTCCCCCTCTTCCTTCGCTCCTCTCTGTTTATTACATCTATTTTTTGCTCTTCCTCCTGTTCTCCTGCATGCTGTGCATTGTGCGCTCAGACCCGGGCTCTCCTAAGAAATGCCGGGCTCGCTTCGGCCTCAACCAACAAACGGACTGGTGCGGTCCCTGCAGGTGTGTAAACCACATTCCTCCACTTCCACTCAGTGTTTTACGCCCCACCATCTGCTCGTCACTCGGGTCTGATTCTGCCTTTCTGAGGAGACAGAGCGGCCATGGAGGCGGTTTTCCCCTCACTCTGATCAGCCGTCACAGCTTCACCTCCAGATTCACCCATCCGTATCGTTTCTCCTGCTTTTCGTAGGAGCGCACCGATTTATCGGAGTCGATTTATCGAAGCCGATTTATCGGAGTCGATTTATCGGAGTGGATTTATCGGAGTCGATTTATCGAAGCCGATTTCCTTCATTTTGAGAGTTCGGTGATCGGCCGATACTTCCCTGTGAAGCCGATCTGTTCTAGAGGTCGGACTGACGGACCGGCCCTTCTTACCAACTCAGAGACGTTCTTGCTAGGTTTAGCAAAATTTCAGACAAAAAATATCAATATTGGCCAATGTCTGAATCAGCAGATGAGGTTTGTTAAATATCAGAAATTGTTTTTGATTTTTATCACATTTAAATGCTTTTTAGGGATTTTTTTGTGACAATATTGATAAAGTGGAAAAAGGATATATTTTTTAAAAGTTTTAAACTTTCATGTCTCTGTTTTGGACAGAAACTGTTCCCAACGGTTTTCTTGTCCCAGGGAAGGTTATCGATGCACCGATTGCAGTTTTTGGCTGATCACCAATTTCCAATCTTGGCCGATTCAAATTTTGGCCGATATCAAATCCTTTTGTCTTAAATGCTTTTAGACTTGTGAACGTTTGGACCGGCGGGCCGGACCCGGCGGGGGCCGGTCCCGGCGGGGGGGCCGGACCCGGCGGGCGGGCCGGACCCGGCGGGCCGATCTGTCAGTGGAGCAGAAGACGACCGGCTGCGGTGTGAATATTTGTCCCAGCCCAAAAACAAAAAGGAAACTTTCTTCATGATCAGCTCTGTCCCTCGGGAATCGGTCACTTTCTGAGCTCTGCATGTCGTCTGTCTCTAACCTGCTGATCCAAACACACCCAGTCCGACCTGACAGTACAACAACTTAGGAAATAAAACACAATCTAAAAGATTTTCATTTTCTTCAGCAAAAAATGAATAAACTTTGGTCGTTTCTGTTGCTTTATCTACAAAACTATAAAAAATGTTTTTCCAAAATGAACATAAAAAAGGTTTTCGTTTGCCAGTTTTTGTTTTGACATTTATTGTTTGTGCATTTAATGCTAAAAAGTGAGATTGTGTGCTGCAGGTACAAAAAATAGTTTTCTTATTATTAGTTCATAAAATTATTTTGCCAGAGCTGATAATCACCGATAATTAGATCGTTTGTTTTTCAAATTAAAAATTTTTTCTTTTCCTGATTTTGTTATTTTTTGTTTCTTTTTTAATTTTGTTTAAAATACCAAAATTTCCATTTAACTTTATATTTTGGTCCGTCTGATGATGTCATCTTTAAATTTTAAATGACTGATAATTTGATAAGCTGCACTTTTTATCAAATACTTTTTACTTTTACTTTAGTAAAAATGTCTTAGTTGAGTTCAGTTGTGGATTCTTTGCCTCCTCTGCTTGTTACTAAATATTAGTTTTGTGATTTTTCTTGCGGATATTGCAGTGGATATTTCACATCCTTTAGTTTTGTGGAGGTTGAGCCACTAGAGGGCAGTAGCTCCCACCCACCCGACCGGAGCTGCAGGGGGTTGACTGCGGTCCACGGCTAGTCTGTAGGAGCCGGGAATCTAACATGAAACGCTCGCTCCGCTGTCTTCCCCGCTATTGCGTCATGGAAACCTGAGTGTGTGTTTCGGTTTGAGAGAACAAAGGGGGCTGAATGTGGTTTTAAGCCTTATCACCACAGCTCCACACACACACACACACACACACACACACACACACACACTCCCTGCAGCGCTGCATCTTCTCATGCCCGTCCGCTTTCTACTTTCTCCATCCCTGCGATGTGGTGACGAGCGTCTTTTGATGGTGAACTCTGACATTTAGAATCACTTTCTACTGCAGAGTTCCTCCTCTCAGTCTAAATATGGCGCCGCGCCTCAGTTTGCGGTTGAACCTGGTGACTCATTTCATGTTCTGGTGATGATCTTGGGATCCTGTTAGCTGCTTTGATGGTATGGAGGTCTGCTGTAACCTGACGCCTCACAGCGCAGCAGGAAAACACCATCTGATCCTCTGACAAACTTCAGACAACAAGGTGACGGCGCACCGACTTCAGATACCAAATACTAAACTAAAAATCAACATTTGATTGAAATCATCATCCAACAGCTCAGTAAATTATTGCACACTGCAAAAAACACAAAATCTTACCAAGTATTTTGTCTTAGTTTCTAGTTAAAATATTTTAGTGAACTTGAAATAAGAAAAACTAAGAGAAAATGAACTTTTGAGGGAAATAAATCAGCTTGTTTTAAGTCAATAATGCTGAAAATGTTTTAGATCCATTTGCAGATTGTTTAACTGATATGAGGGAAAATGTCGTGAAATAATCTTTTTCATCAATTTTAGGGAATCGTTGACTTAAAACAAGCTCATTTAGTTCCCTCAAAACTTTTTAAGTTAGTTTTTAATCTTATTTCAAGTTTTCTAAGAAATTTACACAAGAAACTAAACCAAAATATTTGGTCATATTTTGTTGTTTTTAATACAAAACATAAAAAAACAATAAACTTTAAATCCTACTGAACATTTAACTGAAACTGAAACACATTTTAAAATCCACAAATAATCAAAACAGCAGAAACAAGAAATGAAATGAATTATGAAGCCAAAATGATCCTTAAAAACACCAGAATGAAAACTTTATCATCCAGAAAGAACATAAATCATAAAAATGGAAATTACTGAGCTTTTTTAAATGTATCATGGGACTTATTCATTTACTTGATGCCCCGTTATGTAATATCCACAAAATGTTATACAGTAATGAAACTGGGCATTTTAATATAAAAAGCCTGCATTATGTAATAATGAATGCAAATACCAGAGTGATCAGCAACCTGACGACCGATTTACTGCACAGGATGTACATTATTACTATGAGCACCAGCAGCTTGATCATTATTACACATTGCTGTAAATTATGTGTCATGTGATTCATTGATTCATTGACTCATTGATTCATTGATTCATTGACTCATTGACTCATTGATTCATTGATTCATTGACTCATTGATTCATTGACTCATTGACTCATTGACTCATTGACTCATTGACTCATTGACTCATTGACTCATTGACTCATTGCTCTGATGAATGTCTCGTGTGGTTTTGAAGCAGAAATTCATTTTGTCTCCATGCGTCTTGTGTTCACTGTGATTCTGCGCCTCCACTGAACCTGCTGACGTCTCCACACTTTATTCACAGATAACTCTCTCTGACTGTTCCTAGGAGGAAAAAGAAGTGCATTCGCTACCTTCAAGGAGGAGGCTGCCCCAGCCCATCTTCTTCAGATCTAAGTGCCATAGACTCGCCCCCGTCCCCGTGTCCCGCGCGCCTCCGCCTCTACCGCCAGGCGGCCCCGTCCCCGCGCGGCTCCCCGCCGCCCTCCCCCCCCCCCCCCCCCCCCCCCGCGCTCGCACCCCCGCTTCCCGTCGGAGCAGCCCGCCGGCAAGCGGGCCGACCTCTGCCACCTCGTCCCGACCGCGACCCTGGAACTGTCGGGCAAGCAGACGCTCTGCTCCTCGGCGCTGTCCGCCGCCAAGGTGGCGGGACTTTCTCTCAAAGTGCTAACAGAGACTCACTGACGCCGCGGACCTCCCACCTCGCTACTTTCCTCCTCCCCAAAGGAACCAAGATCCTCCTGGTCGCCTCCCTTCACCTTTCACCCTCCAGTCGTGATTTTCCAAAGTTTCCGTTTCCACGTAGCGACACGAGAACAACAAGCGGCTCACCTTGTGCTAAACGCTTCAGAGGCCTGTCACAATAAATCCACAGCTCTCATGGGACCTCACACTTCCTGGAACTTCATAGCTGACAGCCATCTTGGTAGGCAGTTGCTATGACAACAGCAAACAAGCCACAAGCTTAGAATTAGCTCTCACCTTGTTGCTAAAAATATTACTTTACAACTTCTTGAGCCTCTCCCCTCCTCTGTGTAATACGAATATAAATATCAGTGATATTTACTGTAGTACCTACTGCTGAACTACGTTAGCTATATTAGCTTAGCTAACGTAGCTTTTAGCAGCTGAGACAGACTCACTCTGTTCACCAGAACCTTGTTGTTCACATGAGGAGTTCTTACATCCTTCATGAATCTAACTGGACAGTACGGCAGTACGAAGCTCCTCCAGGCTGTAAACACTTTCTGCTCACTAGTTAGTCGCAGAGATCGGAGGCAGCTTCTTCTTTCCGTCCATCAGCAGACAGTCTCTTCAGATTTTTTCTATAAGCTTTCACTGTGGTGATTGAGACGCCATGCGCTCGCCTACCAAGATGGCGGAGATCACTTCCAGGTCAGACTTATTGAACGATAAATTGTCCCAGAAGTTATTGCAATAAATGATCATTTTCTTTGTTTTGAGACTATTTACAACCTAAACATCAGAAATGGCAGAGTAATAATAAGATCAATACACTTTCAATTCTAATGATCTGGAACTGGAAGACATTTTAAATATCTAAATAAATAAACCAAACAAGAGAAACAAATAAAATGAATTATGACGTCACTGTAAACAAAAGCATCAGCCTGAAGACTAAACATCCAGTATTTGGTAGAAAAATGATCAATTATGCAAATAGAGATGATTGAGTTCATTTTAATGTGATTTATTGATTATTGTGACCGGCCTGCTGACAGGTGCAAATAATTATTGATTATATGATGAATTATTATGTTAAATTATTATGAAGTTTTCATTTTGGCAACATTCAAGAGAATCAGAGCAAATGTGTCTGAAACAGAAGCAGCAAATTTGAACCGTCACAAACACTCCTGTTAAAAATATATATTGAATTATAATGTGGCAAAAGGTGAAGAGACTTTTTCATGATCTTCTTGTTTTGGCTGAAACCGTTTGAGTTCTGGTCATTTTGATCCGGACGGTTCAGAGTTGGTGCTCACTTTGTAACCTTCAGATGAATCATTAATGCTTTTCATGTTATCTGTTCTGGACCCGACTGACCGGCAGAACCTCCGACTCCTGGGAAAATATTCCTGTCTTTGTGTTTCCAGAGGTAAAGCAGACTCACAACTCACTTCTTTTAGCACTTTTAGGCTTCTACTCTCCAGCTTCACCCGTTACATTTTTACATTCTGTTTTTTTACTTTTTTGTGTATGAATCTCATGTCATTTTTAAGGTCATGTTTCTTTAAGATTTGTTTTTCTCTGCAGCTCCGCAAACTAATCTGTGACCGATGGGTACTATTATATTGCATTGTCTTGTAAAGTTTTATATTATAATAAATAACTTTTGTATGTTTTTATGGAATAAAAAGGTAAATTCTTTTTGAAAAAAAAAATAGTTTCCAGTTTTTTCTAAGCAAAGTTTTTTTGTCTTTTTGTGGTCCAGTATTGCTGCAGACGCCTTCAAACTATATTTTGTGTTCAGTCTTTGCATGTTCCAACTGTAACGTTACGTTTCCATTTGCAGTTGTTTTCTCACAGCTTCTGACTGCAGTAAGTTTAGGCTGAGCTTTTGTTCCATCTTCTCCAGCAGGTGGCGCTGTTGTGGTTAAAAGGTCTGAACGTTCAGGCCGGAGGCAGAAACTGGAAAATGTCTTTGTACTTCATGCTTTGAACCCTGATGTATGTTTTCTGTTTGATGTTATTAAAAGTGTTTTTTTTTTTTATGTTTAAGGCTGCAGGCTTATTTTTTCTTCAGTGGGGATAATTGTAAATCAAGAAATATTGCATTTATTTTTTCTCAAACTCAAATTTCTCATTTTTAAACTAAGCACCAAAAAAGTGAACTTTGACACTGGAGGGATGGATTGTAAAAAAATAAATCACAACTGAAAACAATAGAAACTGAACTAACAGACAGAAGGAGCTGTACTTTAATTATGAAGAACTACAACTGAAACATTTAATGGATAAAATCTTATCTAATTGTATTTTTAGAAGAAAACTAATCAGCTGATCATCATCTGGACCACTGATATTCCTGTTGTACATTTGCATCTTAAACTACCAGAGGTCGTTTTATTTTAGTGATTCAATTGAAAAAGATAAGTTTATATATAGTAATCACAACGTATTACAGCTGAAAAATAAATGTAAATGTACAAAAGCTTCACTTATTGACTGGGTAAGCAGCTGCATGATTGAAGGACATTCAGAGAAACAGACCGAAGACTCCACACAGAAAGACGCCACATTCATTTGAAACGTTTTATTAACTCCTTCAGTGCGTTTATCCAGCTAAAAAAACCAGCATCACAGCTAAGCTGAAAATGTCCAATTTATTACACAAATTGACGAGTCAACGCTGTGATGGAGGCGAAAACGCAAAAACATTTAGCCGCTTCCAACTTCATTTCTCCTACCAAGGAGGCGCCTTCCAGGTTCAAACAAAGCCAATGCGGAGCAAAAATCATTCACCCTCATTTTTCCATTGTCAAAAATGTAACTTTATTCAAGTCAATGAACCTAAAAGAATAATCTCCAGTAAAAAAAAAAATAGACAACTAGAGCAACTAAAACTCAGGATAATCTGGAAGGAGGGATATCGTTTCTTTTCTTCTTCGAGGATACAAAGCCATGAGAACAGGACTATATTTTATGTAGATCCACAAATATGAGTGTGTGAAAACAGTAATAAGCATTTTATCTTTAAATTAATGACACCACACAGGCAAGTTAAATGGTCATGCTATTATTGGGATACAGAAAGGAAGGGAACTAGAGAGCAAAGTGGCTGTCAATATCCTAAAAGTAAAATATTAACAAGTATGAACAACGCCAGTGCAACCAGTAAGCGGGGACAATCCTTTCAGTGTGGTAGTGTTGGCAGGACTCTCCGCTTTATTTTTCTTCACACCACTGGTTCTCTTTGCGTACCTGCGCACAAAACCAGCAGGTGAACTCTCGTTTTGCCTGGAGCGAATCAAATGATCTCATTTTATGTTTTAATGCAGAACAGTAAGTACCTGGGCCTCCTCTTCCTCTGTGAAATCATTTTTGATGTTGAAAGTCTTCCTGATCTCTTCTGGGGTTTTGCCTTTGATCATGTTGGCCACCGTCTTGCAGGTGACATCTAAGAGGCCTTTGATGTCCAGGTAGTTCGCGGCCTAAAGAGACGAGAAAATAAAGAGCAGCAGCGTCAGGCGAGGCGGAGATGGGATGAAATGGTTCATTTCATGAACCATGAAATGGACTCAGCAAAATCTGAGTCCAACATCATCTCAGGCTCAGAGGGACGTTTCTGCAAGGAGTAAAGTTTTAAACACAAATGTCCTGGAAAATCAGGCAATTTAAAAATTAAAAGCTTAAAGAAGTTAAATTTTTTAAATGCATACTAAATTATTAAATCAGTAATTAAAATAAATAATAAATCAAGAAACATATTTCATGCTGCCATCTTTCCCAGCTTGGGTTGCAGAGGAGGTTCTGGAAGGTGGGCGGGGCTTGGGCCAGATGGGCGGGGCTTGGGCCAGATGGGCGTGGTTTAGATGGAATGGGCTGGGCTTGGATCAGATGGGCGGGGCTTGTACCGGATCAGACCTGCACTGGTGCGGCTCACTCATTCCTCTCAATGGAAACTAAAGCACGCCTCCTTTTACTGTTAAGGTAATATAATATTCTTCCCAAGCTAAGCTGCCATCATAACAATCTAGAGCATTGTGTCTGTTAAGCACAGTTTAGTGTTGCCAACCAAGCTAAGCTAACTAGCCAGCTAGTATTAGCTTCGGCGTTAGCTCTTCCAGAAGGTCAAGTAGTCATAATATTCTGCTCAGTAACTACGCAATGCATCAATATATTCAGTGCGTTTCATATTCCACAACTGTTTATCTCAAACTAATTTTAAAAAATGACTTAAATTTTATTTGACTGTTTATTCAAAATTATACTGCAAAAATATCTATGCATAAAATTAAAATTACAGTTTGAAATACCATTATTGGGTCTCAACATTTTGTTTTATTTTTTAGCAGTAGAAATCAAAGCTTTTTAATTAAACACCGTTGTTATAAATTGGTTCTTAATTTTGGGGTAAAAACTGATATTATTCCAGGTCATTTATTCCTCACTAAATATCCTTAAAGTGATGAAGCCTCCTTAGGGTTTGTGGTTATGAAGGTTCATCAGCTCGTGTTTCTCTCTGGGAGGGACCAGAACCAGGTCAGAACCGGGTCCGGACTCGGGTTTCCTCTCACATGATGGGCCTGTTTACCCGTCCGGCTGCCCACATCAACTCATCCACCATCTGTCCTCACTGAGGAAACGTCACACCACCGATGTGGCCGTACTTCAGATATTCAACAGAAAAAAACTAATCAAGAATTATCAATATCCACTGATATTGATAATTAGTCAATAGTATTGTTTGAAGTTTTTCAAATCTCAGCCTTACTGAAAGCAGAGCAGCAAAAATGTTTGATAATTTATGACCAAAAGGGATCAAAACAAGACGTGGGAGGAAATTCCTGAATAACCAGTTATAACTGGTTCCAGTTATAAACACAGCAGGTGAACCAGTTATAACTGGTTCCAGTTATAAACACAGCAGGTGAACCAGTTATAACTGGTTCCAGTTATAAACACAGCAGGTGAACCAGTTATAACTGGTCCTAGGTGTAACTGGAACCAGTTTATTCTGAGAAAAGAAAAATAATGTCAGGTTTGCAGCAGCTGCTTCGTGCATAGTGAACAAACTCTGGATGTACCAGAGAGGTCAGAGGTTAATGTTCAGACAGGCGTTTTGTTTTAAAGTTTTACACTGTAAAAAGTCATTTTACCAGGATGAGTTCAAACAAGGTGCCTTGGTCCACCTTCAGGAACTCCTGGTCCCAAACAGGAATGTCGTCCGTCCTCTTCTCCTTGTTCTCGTCGTCCTCGGGGGGAGGAGGGTCGTCTTTGTGATGGGTGCACCACTGAATCACCTGCAGGGAAACACAGCAGGTGAACTCAACCTGAGCGCACGCATGAGGTCAGCTTTCAATCAGCTGGGCCAACATCTCCAACGTGTGAAACCATTTGATGAACCGATTCAGTGAAATCAGCTGGAACTGCAGAAAGCTTTTCTAACTGGGAGCTTCTGGCGTTTCATCCTGTATCGTCACAGTTGAACTGTTTTATCATGGAGAAACCAACGTTACCGTCTAAACCTGCTGCACAGATTTATGTCCACTGTTTAACCGTTTTAAAGGTTGGAATATCTGGTAGATTACACTTTAAGGATGGAGTATTTTCACTGTTCACGTCGATTGGACGAGACCAAAAATACAGAGAAGATCCAACAAAACGTGTTACAGACATCGTCACTGAAATAACCAACAGGAAGACTGCGATATGACTTCAAACACAAACAGGTGTGTGTGTGTGTGTGTGTGTGTGTGTGTGTGTGTGTGTGTGTGTGTGTGTGTGCGTGTGTGTGTGTGTGTGTGTGACATTCTTGAGAATGGCAGCATTCACATTAGGAAGCGGAACGGGATCATCGTCTCCTTCATCATCCATTCCCAAATCTGGAAACAGAAACCAGCATTCATCTCCATTACATTCATGACTATTGATGATTTTACTCACTAAAAAGCAGAAATCATTTCAGAAACGGATAATTCGATGCTTCACCTTCCAGCATGGTCTTGATGGTGACGGACTGTTTGGCGATCTCAACGTCCACCTCAAAGATTTCCCCATCAGAGCTCTGGAGTTTTATCGTGGGCATTTTCTGAAACAAGAAAAATTCACTTATTTACAGAGTTTCCTTTTAAATGGTCAATGCACTTAATTATTATTTTATTTAGTTTGAACTATTGTAAGTATTTAGTATAATAAGAACCAGGTTTATACATTCATTTAGCAACGTAAACAGAAACAATATTGAAAGATCTATAACATTTAGATTTTTACATTTAAATGGATTATGCTTCATCAGATGCACACAAAAACCAGAAATCATGCTTTAGTGAAGTGAAGATCAGCTTTGGTTTGAAGAGCAGAATCTCCTTTTTCAACCAAAAACTCTTCATATTTTCCAGAACAATCTGCTGATTTTATATCTGTCCACCTGCTTTTCAAGCCTGAGCAAAACAAACAGTCTGGGATTAAAGTGCTGAAACGAGGTGAACACACCGACATGAAAAATGATTAAAGCAACACAGTTCCCACAAGTCTGAACCACAAGTGATCGGCGCCATATTGGCAAGCAAACAGTGCAATGCATAGATGAACCACGGCTTCCAGACCCACACAAAGACAATATATGGACGATATCTGACTGATGCGCAAGAGAAAATATAAAGAGAATGGCTGCTACAGGATCAACAGGCATCAGACGGTGAGAAGCTGCAGCCGACCTGCTGACTAGTTTACAACATGTCTGTCCAGCTAGCAGAGAAAAGCTCCACCAGCTGAGATCATGTTGCTAGTTCAGTAGTAAGTACTACAGTAAACATCACTGATATTTATCTCAGTATTTCAGAGGCGGGTAGAGAACTCAGGTAGCTGTAATGAACTTCAATTCTTTATAAGTTAGATAAGAACGAGGCGAGGGCTAGTTCTGACCTTGTGGCTTGTTTATGGTTGTCATAGCGACTCCATAGCAACATGTCTGTCAGTTACAAAAGTCACAGAAGTGTGATGTCACATGAGAAACATGCATTTAAAAATGTTTGATTTCAAATATAATTCGAAGAGAATGCTTTCTTCTTTTTTCCCAGAAACAGGCTCACAGCCAAACAGCCTCCTCTGGCCCACAGCATCATACGTCTCCTGCAGCCCCTAAACCCACCTGGACAAAGCAGGCAGCACTGGGAGGATCAGGTCTGTGGGGTTTAATCATGTTTCTCCAGTGATTTAACACAATTCTGATCTGATTGGTCAGAAACTAAAGAAGATCCATGTCTGTCTCTGTCTGTTTTTATTTATTTATTTTTTCCTTTATTTAACCAGATAAACCCTGTTGAGATCTGGATATCATTTTCAAGAGGGACCTGGGCAGAAGTCTGCACACACAGCAACCTGGTTACAAAATAAAACCAATTAATACATATTAGCACATATAAAACAATAAAACAAGTTAAAAGCAGTGACAATGTTTCATAAAATCTTGAATGAGTCGCAATAAAACTTCATTTCATTTTGGGATTAATATTTTCAAATTAATTGTTTATAAAACAATTAATTAATGTTCTCTGCTGTTTTAGTCATAAAAACATAATAAATGACAAACTTGAAAAAAGTATATAGTGATATTTACTTCCACTGCTGAAAGTTTCATGACAATTAAAATGAAAAATCTTGCAACGTTTCAGATTCTACTTTAAGTAGCAACTAAAAGTGAAAAACTTCAGTCAATTAACCAATTAACCCAGAAAACTGGCGTTAAGCTGCTGAAGCTGCTCATGTCTCTGACAGGCTCAAACTTTCGCATCATTTGAAAATTCATTGATTGTTTATTCATTTGTTTCAGCTTTTAAACCCAATTGTCGTTTTTCATGCTGAAGTTTGTTTTTCTTATTGATGTTCTGCCTGATTAATAATCCAAACATGCAGCTAGCGTCAATGCTTTGCGTTGGTTAGCAAACAAGCTAACGTTAGCTAAACCTGCTAAAAGGCTCGGTGACAACGAGCCGTTTTCTATTTCTGCTAACGAGACCTGAGAACATGTCGTCTGTAGTGAGTGACAGTAAAACTGGACAGGTGTAAATGTGATTTCAGGTGAACTGCGGGGTTTTGTTGTCAGTTATTAGCCAACCGGTCATGCTAACGTCTATTAGCGAAACAACGGAAATGCTGAACAATTAGCCTGTTTACGAGTCAACACGGGACAAATATCGGATATAGTTTCCATCTAACGCCGTAAAACCGACAAGAATTGTACTGTGACTTTACAGATAACACGTATAAATATTCAGATTGTGTCCCAACAGGCTAACCAGGTGCTAGCCTGGTTAGCCTGTCGGAGAGGCCTCTGGCCCACCAGACCGAGGCCTTTTATTAAAACAATAGTAATAAACACACAGCAGTTAGACTCACTATTTAACCACAAACACACACAACGCAGAGACACGTACCGCGAAAAACTGGACTGAAGTCAAGCTGTGGATTTGATCCGCAGAAAGACCGAGAAGCGTGGCGGCTGTTTGACTGTGAGACTGAGGCTGAACCTGCTGGGGAGGAGGAAGAGGAGGATGAGGAGGATGAGGAGGAAGAGGAGGAGGAAGAGGAGGTCTGTTTAGCACAGGTCACAGCGATGACCTGTTTACTTTTATCTCCGTTCCATTTTGCAGATACTATATGATTCTAAATGTTTTCCATGCAGGGCCGGCACAAGGTTTTTTGCAGCCCAAAGCAGGTTTAATTTCGGGCCCCCCTCACCACCATGGTTTATCATTACTGTGGAACTGGACTGCAACACTCAATTACATTTAAGTCTACTTGAGTAGCTTTTCTGAAAAAAAAAGTACTTTTACTTTTACTTGATGTGGCAGGAAGTAGATGGAGGCTGCACCTGCTGGCAGGGTGATTGTAAGAGGGCCAATAGGGACAGAGTGCGCTCAGTACAAAAGCTGAGGTAAGCTGACACTTGTTTGCTGTTTACACGTGTTGAGCTGTCTGTGTTCTGAGTACAGAGACGTACAGGGGTAGTTATCTGCCTGTTTGATTAGTTATCTGCCTGTTTGATTAGTTATCTGCCTGTTTGATTAGTTATCTGCCTGTTTGATTGTGGGGAGTGGTCCCTGTTAAGGGCCGAAGCTTGGGTGGAAGTGAAAGGAGCTGGACCTGATCGGAATCAGCACTGTTGGCCACCTACTTAACGCTGCTGCTTTGCCTGGACTGAGTGACCGCTTAATTAGCGGCCAAGAGAGAGAAAGTGTTGCGTGTTTCTGATAAATTATTATTGACTTGAAACCTGTCTCCTGCTGATTGCAAAACCGGACCTGTGTCCTTGATTGTTAATTCCTGGGTGGTAACCCCAGGTGGCGTTGTTGGCAACAAACAAAATTAATTGTATGGTGACGCCGCTGAATGCCACATTGAGTCATTTTTTAATGAAATATTTCTGCTCTGCAGTCAAATTTCTACATTTTCTATCCACTGAATGAAAAACATCAACAACTCACCACTCAGACACAACCTGTAGTTTTTGTTCAAATGTTAGAAGTTTTTTATTGATGAAACTGATGTGGGAAAAATATTATTTGCTTAATTTCTTGGACAACTACTTACTGTTACTTCAGTAAAATAGATTGAAGCAGAGATGTTCTAACTTGAGACATTTTGGACACTAAAAAATGACCTGCAGCTATTGGCAGCTATTGGCAGCAATCTATTCTTATGCACTTTTAAATGTCCACCCCTCTGAATATGAAAAAAACAAAGTAAATTTTGTAACTTGGCACTATTTACATTTATTTATTTTACAGTATATCAACAAATTTTTCTTTTCTTACTGATATTAATCAATCTGAAAAAACAAGTCAATTTAATAAATGTCTAACAACGCTATGAGTTAGAAAATGAGATTTTATGCATAAAAGAAAATAAAATGCTTCACAGTTGGTGTGGCAATTGTATCCAAAAATCATCAGATCCTGACACGTCCCACATACTTCTGTAGTCTCCAGGTATTTTTTTATTTCCATTTAGTCAGGATTGCATGATTTCCCTTTTCAGGAAACGTTTCTGCGTTGCATGTGCAGCAGATTGTAGCCAGAAAGTCCTGCAGTTTCTGGAGTTGCTCAGCAGCAACTCTGACCAGTTTTTCTCGTCTTTTTTCACCGTGTTGGAGGAAATCCAGTTCTTGGTCGTGTCACTACAGCATTCTCACCCTGAAGACATTTTGTACAATTTTATGTGCAAAGGTTTTCTGATTTGCATATCTGTGTAATGTGTAAAAACATTATTGAACTTTATTCCATTTTATTGAAACATTTCATTTTCCTCTGAGTTTGTGTCACAAAAGTGTAAAATTATTCAGTTTTATTTGCTTTCACAGATTTAAATCACATATTTGCATTTTAAAATGTGATGCAGTTTGGTACAAAGGCGTATGAAGGCTGTTGTAGATGAAAGTACATTTCCATCAAGGAACTCAAATTGTCTAGAAAAAAATAGGGCATTTCTGAACAGAAGTAGAAAATCTGCAAGGAAAAAACTCAGGAATTTCCTAAAAAAAAAATCTGAGTTCATAAAGTTTGAAATTTTAGAATCTTAAGAAATTTGTTTTTCTAGAAAATGTGGGATCTTAAAATTACTGAATTTTTTTGCAAAGTTTTAACTTGGAGTTTGCAAATGTACAAGTTTTCTTGAGAAAATTTCTGATTAATCAAAATGTTTTGGCAGCAATAAACTTTTCTCATGTCCAATGACCCTGATGCTCCTGAGGGCCGGTGGTGTTATACCTCGGAGAACCACTGGGCGGCGCTAAATGACAAGCCCTTCTAAACAAACGTCTGAAATGATGCATTTTATAGAAATAAACATTTCCAAACACTTTTCCTTGAGCCAAGCCGGTACGTTTGATTCACTGACATCTTGAAAAAACAAGTCAGACACCCAGAAACATTTTTATTATTCTAACTGCTTCGTTAAAATGCAGAGCTGGAAGGGAGTCGGTGAGGATCTTTTATAAGTTACAGGAGAAAACTGTACTTTGTGTAAAGCTTTAGAGTTTTTTTTTTACAAAAGAAAAAAAAAAACAGGAAGGGAAATAAATCATATAATTTATAATCTGTATTTTTTTAGACATATTATACAAATGTCTTAAATGTACAAAAGTGCAAACATATGTTGATCTGCAGAACTAAAGCTGATGGACTCCAGCAGCTGCAGCTGCACAGAATGAGGAGTTTCATGGTTTCCAACATGGCGGCGTTATGGCACGCCGGCTGCTCCTCGATGTGCACTGCTGTGTTTCCCAGTTTTCTGTTCCTCATTCGTGTCGGCATCGGTTCAGAGTCACAACGCCGGGACTCGCTAGGAGAGGTCAAAGTTCACAGGAAGTAGTCTGGGGTGCGGCGGGTTACGTGTGGCTCTCCTCTGCGAGGCGCCGGATCAAACTGCAAGCTGGACGACAAGAAAGGTTGAAATTATAAATCTGAGCAAAATATAACTTAATTAAACCAGGGGTGTCCAAACTGCGGTTCAGGGGCCATTTACGGCCCACTGAAGGACTTTGGGCGGTTCCTTTCATTGCACCAGTTGTAATTCAAAACTGAGCAAATCAGAGTTTGCTGATCTTTTATGGCAAATAACATCTTAGGAAATATTAATAATAAATAATGACTCCCATTTATTGGAGTAATTATTGACCTGATTCAAAAGTAAATCTCACACCCCAAATAAAAAAGTACAACTGTCTGTCTCTTATACTAATGTTCTGTATCTAAATTTTTATCAAAAATTCTCCACTTTATTTCAATAAAAATGTTCATTATTTAGTTTATCATTTTGCAGCAAACCTTTTCTCCCTTTTTTAACTTCATCTGCTCAATAATAAAGTTCTCATGGCTCAAAGTTTGGACTCAACAGCCTGAAGCGAAGCAGCTCGTCTCATTTTAAACGTGTTGTGGTGACAACATGCACCAGAAGCCTCGCCCCGATTATTTTTGTACTTACAAGGAGTATTTGAGCGTGTCGTCTAACTCCATGATGGCCGCCTGGTTGCCACAGCGATAGCAGTAGTTGGGAGCGCTAAAAATCGTCACCACGTTCCTCTCATGGCACCAGTTGTATCCCTGAATGAAGCAAATGCATTTTCAACCCAAAACACAGAACAACGTTTCAAATATACCTATTTTATTGGCAGGTTGCAGCTGTGAACACGTAATGCATTTACTGGGATGTAATGTGATCAGAAAGCAGTGGATCACTGAGAAAACCTTATAAGAACTTTTTAATCAGATTGATTGATTACTGAATTCATTTTAAACTAATTTAGTAATTGATTAATAGTTAACTGGAGCAAAAGGGCTGAAAAACAACATAACACAAGCAGTAATTAAGATAAAATTGTATAATATATATAAACATTTAGCATTCCTGATGAAACACGATTGAGTGTAAAAATGTTTTACCTAAAACTCCTGAAGTGGCGCCGTTTATTTTTAGCTTCACCCAATTCAGATTCACTATGGAAACGCTGTCGCTGAATTTAGACAATAAACGTTTGAGTTTCTGCTATAAAACAGGAACTGAATTGTTTTTTACATCTCTATAAGCAGTTCTAATATTGTATTAAAAATTTAAGAGGTTAACTGAAAAATCTGGGTTTTTTACCCAATCAATCAATTTCTAAAGTTGTTGTTGGATATAAACCCATTTTAAAACGTTCTAATGAGACGACTGGACTTCACTGAGGGATCAGGGTAAAATACGACTGACGTGAAGCATCTGTTACAAATAAGCTGCACTTTGTGTTGGTCTTAAACATGAAACTTGACGGTTTGGTTGCCAGGGTGCAGAACCGGACCTCCATGACGAGCTGGTGGGCTCGGGACACCAGCGTGAGGCGGTTTGCGTGGTTGAAGGTCTCCGAGATGTCCTGGCCGAACGTGTAGCCGGCTCCGCGGGGAGAGATGCCCCAGCCGCCGCGGTCGTCAGGATCCGACCACAGCAGGTCGCACATGGGGCCCTGGACACAACGGAGCCACACGGTCACGACTCGCAGAAAACACGGACTTCTGAGAACCAGCTGAGACATTTTCTAGAAAAAAACTGGATCTAAGACAAAAGTCAAAAAATTGAAGTGAAATGCAGAAACTGAGATCAATCTCAAAGTTTCTATTTAAAAAATGTCTAAAATTTTTAGAAAAAAAAACAAAACTAGAAACTTTGATTAATCTCAAAAAGTTTGTAGGAAAAAATATGAAAATGTTTGAGGTTCAAATGAAAATTTTCAAGAAAAACTTCAAAAACAGATTGATATCAAAAATAGTCTACAAAAAAAGTGGAAATTTCTGAGCTAGAAAAGTGGAAACTGTGGGACTTTGAGCTTAAAGTCTTTTTCTAGAAAGGTCTAGAAAAGTCTAGAAAGGTCCAGCTCTGGTCTCCACTGGGCCTCCATCACCAGGCAGCAGCTGCTCCACATTTAAACCCTGACATTTACAATGACGGGAAAAAAAGCTTAATTTTTTCACGTGGTGTTCACGTTCCCAAATATATGCCACGACAAGCATCCTGCATGCCCAGCAGAGGGCGCAATAACATACAGAGCATGCTCAGGGCTGGCCAACCACCACAAAGCCTGAATTATAATTTCAGATCAAATCTAATGGTTTCCTGTCAGTGTGATATCAGCAGCAGGAGTTGTACACGTTCAGATGACTTTACCTCATGTGGTACTTCCTGTAGCCGGTCCAGAGCCCGGATGTGGTCCAGGGTGTCTATCGATGGGGACAGGCCTCCATGAAGGCAGAAAATCTGAGAGCAACACAGAACAACATGTGTGAATCTTTACTTTAGATGAATTACCAGAGGCAGGAAGAACAGCCAAAACATCACTCAAGTACGAGTAGAGATACTTCATGAAAATACTCGTGTAAAAAGTACATTTTCTGAAAAAACGATTGAACTGTAACTAGTTGCTACACGTCTGTTCTAAACCTGAGCCGGAATCGGGTCGACTGGTGCCCCAGGTGGGAAAACGCAGCGGCTCTCACCTGAGAGTCGACTAACGCGGTGAGCGGCAGGTAGTCGAACAGGTCAGTGAAGTACTTCCACACGTTGGCGTTCCCGTATTTCCTTAAGCACTCGTCGTAGAAACCGTAGACCTGCGTGATCTGTCTGCTCTCGTGGTTTCCCCTCAGGATCGTTATTCGCTCCCGGAAACGAACCTGAGACGCCAAGAGGAAGGAATATCCTTTAGAAAACAATGGTTCTCCACAATCCACTGGAGAAGCCTCCGGTGTGTGACCACCTTAAGAGCGACGAGCAGGGAGACGGTTTCTACGGAGTAGTATCCTCTGTCCACATAGTCGCCCATGAACAGGTAGTTGGTGTCGGGGGACTTCCCTCCGATCTTGAACAGCTCCATCAGGTCGTGGAACTGGCCGTGAACGTCGCCGCACACCGTCACCGGGCAGCGCACCTCCTGGACGTTCGACTCTTTGGTCAGGATCTCCTTCGCCTGCAGGAGGAAAATCAATCACTTTAAACATTAACCACAGGGAGTCCAACATGTGGCCCCGGGGCCATTTGTGGCCCTTGGGAAGATTCTGAGCAGATTTAACTTGATGCAACTTTTGGAAAGGAAGTGACCAACATCCTGATTTAATAGCCGAGAATAAATTTCCTCAATGGAGCCCAAAGGAAAGTGGGAACTAGATTTCTTTATTTTGATTCAGTAAACATATAAAAACCTTTCTGAGCTTTGGATCCAGGATGAATAAAATCCATTTTGAACAAAAAAATAAACAAAACTTTATTTGCTTGACTTTAGTTTTTTTATTTTTATGGCCCTCAAATTTAACGTGATGATTTTACCGCATGTGACAGTTTTAACTTCACCTGCTTGAATCCAATGAAATCATTAATAGAGAAATTAGTCAACAAATGCTGGAGCGATAACTAAAGGACAGCTCTGCATTTTGTTCTCTTATTCCAAAAAGTATTTGAATTATTTTCATTTTTTATGCATTTCTAAAACTGTATAAGAAAGGCTAAAGTATTTCTGCAGAATTCATTGCTAGAACAATAAATCCTAAAATCAGAGTTATTTTCAGGCCGTTGCTGTTATTGGTAATTTATTCCTGCCGCAGTGCATGACTCAGCTGCAGCCGCCGCCTCACAGCCAGACAGAAAATAAAATCATTCATGCTTTAAATACACACAACCTCCTTAAAAACTTTACATTTAATTGGGTTACCATGACAACGTTTTCAATTTAAAGAAAAATAAAGGTGATTATTTTTATTAGAAATTAAAACAAGCTCAATAATTTACATTTGCATGATTTATTGTTTCTCTTTTTTGGATGATAAAAGTCCAGTTTAATGTTCATCAGACTTTCATTAGTTTGTTGATATTTGAGAATTTGTTCTTGCATTATTACTGAGCCATTATTTCCATCGTATTACTAATTGTCTCAAAACAACAATATTATCACTTAGTACAATAAAATTTGTTATTATGACCAGCCTTTCCACAAGCACCATGAGTACTGAAACAATGCAGGCGTTTGGGTCAGCGCTCATGTCTGATTCGCTCAAACAAACGTCTCCATTGGTTCCTCTAAAATAATTTGCTTTGTTGGATGTTTCTCATGGCTCGGGCTGCAGACGGAGAGCTTTCCCTGGTCTGCAGCCGGCGGACGGGTCCAGACGGTCAGCAGGCCTGCAGCGCTGCACAAACCTGACCTACATTGTACGTGCACGCTCCACGTGCACGCTCCACGTGCACGCGTCAGTCTGTGAGAATATTCTAGATGCACCACAGTGGAGCAGCGACGAGCGAAGCTGTTTGGAGATTAAAGAAACACATAAGTGGGTCACGTGGATCTGTCTCAGTAACTCATCTATTTTCTAACAAAGTTAAACAATGAAATGAAAAAACAGTCATGAAGCAGAAAACAATCTTTGGGGCTGCAACTATTTATCATCTTAATCAAGTTTTGTATTGAGTATTCTGATGATTAATTGGATTAGAAATATATATTTTTAATTTGACCACTTGAGGCTGTTTTTACATTACAAATGAATGAAAATATGCAACAATTCCATTTCAAACAAACATTTTATTGCCTAAAATGCAGCAGCAGCCATTTTGTTATTTTATAATGATGGTTATATGAACTATTTTCATCTTGATCTTTAAAATACCAACATTTCAACATAATTTTAAATTTTGCTTCATTGTGTTTCAATATTAAAACATGTTTTGATCAGTTACTTGAGTCGCCTCTTATGTTCAAGTAGTTCGACTTGAGTTCAGTTTCATTGGGTCGACTCCTCACCTCTGATGGTTACCTAGCAACCCACTCTTTGTTGCTTAGCAACAAGCTGCTAAGTAACAGCAGCAGTTTGAGGTTTCAAAACAAAACAACAAAAACTGGAAAGAGACACCAGAAGTTTGGCAGCATTAAGATATTTGAAACAAACAATAAAATCAGTAATTATTGATAGGCTGATATCAAACTCTTCCACTGTGAAACGTTTCTCAGTCCACATTACATCCTCCATCAGATTTAAGTTATTGATGATGTAACCTGTGATTTCAATAATAATCTGCTAAAAAACCTGAAGGAGATTACTCTGATCAAATATTACATAAACCTGAACAGTGTGACCTTTAACCCTCAGTCTGATCCACTGAGGAAATGTAGCAGAACAAACCAGACAGATGTTACATAAGACTCAGTAAACCTTCACACCACACCTGTCCAGGTCAGACGCCTCAAACAGTCAGCAACTTCCCGGCTGCCGCCGCGTAATCCCATTAAACCATTTAAACCAGTTAAACCAGTTAAACCCAGCTCAGGCTCTCAGGCCAATTAACGGCCATAACGAGGCAAACAAAAAGGATGACCTCATTGCATGCTGCTTTTGTCACGCTTACGTCGTTTCCTTTCTCATAACAAATTCATTCATTTCTAACGAAGTGGAAAACAAACCTCTGGTTGAACATGAACACAGGTCATGAGGTGAGGCGACATCACCTCATTACATCATCATGTGACATCATCATGTGACATCACCTGTTGCGATGTCATGTGTCAACAATACTAAAAATCTCCTCACGCCCCATGACAACAGCAAAACTCATGTACTTTATGTAACTGAAATTATTATATAAGTGAACTGGAAGGAAAATGGTTTCTGAATGTGTTCCAAATACAAATCTGAAAAGTGTGGAAGGCATATTCTGACCTCACAGGTCTGTCACCATAACAAACTTTTGCTGGTTTCTAAATTGTCCAAGAAGTTATTTCAATAAGTAATATTGTTATTTTATCTAAAATAAATAAAACAGAAACAAACTAATTAGTAATTATAGACATTTTCTTTCAAGAGAAGTTAGTTAAAACTGAAAGATTTTATGATTAAAGTTTTTGGTTGAAGGAGAGAAAAGGGAGAAACGATAAATCATGCCGACAGGAATTGTCAAGCTAATTTTCACTCATAAAAAATAACTCATTGATTGTTTATTACAGCTTTAGATATGAAAGGCTGGAGCCTGACCAAAGCCGTGTTTTCATGCCATCTGAACGTGTGAATATAGTCTGACTGTCACTGCATTGAACCCTGATGTGATCAGAAACATTCACTCCTCTGTGGATTTACGTTTGGAGGTTCATAAAGAACAGAAACAGATTTTCTAAAAACAAGATGATTCAGATCAAGACTGAAAAGTACAAACTATGAAACACAATGGCTTTAATTTGAACAGAAAACAGACAAAGAGGATGAAGCTCCTTTATTACATCTCACTGACAAAGACAATCTAATTTCCAGCAAGCAGAGGATTGTCTTCTTTTAAATTACATTAAAGGTAATTAAATAACGGATATTTGGTTTCCCTTCCTACATCTTGACAAACACTGTAACATGTAAATTTAATTTTCCTTTTCTGTTTGTGCAGATAGACTGAGTCCTGGCTGTAGGGTTTAGGAAGGATTGCATTGGATGTTCATTTTTATCTATTTTGTTTTATTTTATTTTATTTTAATTTTTTTTCAGTAATGTCTGTATAGCAGAAAATTCTAATAAAACTATTTGGAGAAAAAAAAAAGTAATTAAATAACAAACCAGAACTCCCAGTTCTGTAAATAAACTGTTTCTGACGCTGCAGGCTGAAAGCTCTGGAACGACTGGAAGAACGACGACGTTTCAGCATTCCTTCCCAACGGCCACACACACACACACACACACACACACACACACACACACACACACACACACACACACACACACACACACACACACACACACACACACACACACACACACACAGCGAACCGTGCTGTCCTCACTCACACCCTCTGATCCTCTGAGCAACAGAAACTCCTCGCCGCTGCTGATGCAACGAACAATCAATTATGTCCTCTGCTATTTTGGAAGCAGGAGGAAGCTGTGTGGGCGCGTTGAGCTGAGAATATCAACGGGACCATGGAAGGAGGGATGGAGCTTTGTTTCTGAAAATAATACAGGCAGTAGTTCATCTGACAGCCAGATAGTTAATGAGCTGCTAAGAAAGAATTGCTTCACTTGTAGGATGAGGTCTGTCATGGTAACAATATCGTCAGACAATAAGTCGCCCAGAATTTATTGTAATAAATGATGAAATTGCTGTTTTCTGACCTTTTTCCAGGAATACAAGGTCATCATGGCATAATAAAGGAACCAATTCTCAAAGATCAATAAACTTGTAAATGTAAATGACTGAGATTGTTTTAATTTATCATGAGATCAATTGATTTATTGCTTATTGTAACAGGTCTATTTATGACAGAAGAATATTATGTCTGAGCTGAAGCAGAAAATAAATTAATGACATCACTGACATTTAACCTTCAGCACTCATCAGACCAAACATGGCAACGAGTTACTTCCTGTTTCCTGTAGGAAATGGATCTAATGGAAGAGAATTAAAGGAGGAAAATCCTGAAAAATCTGATTCTTCTCTCACTGAAAGCATCAAAACAAAAAGTTTCCATTATTTCCATTGCAGCAGCTTTAATGCATGTTTGTTCCAATATTACTCGAGTATAAATACTTTCAGATATTTTTACTCAAGTAAAATAATAAATAAATCTGCTAAAGTACTGAGTAACTGATCAAATTACCAATTATTTACAATTACGTCAGAAAGATCAAAATATCTGAGACAGACTGACGACCTGTCCAGGTGACCCCGCCTCTCGCCCGAACGCAGCTGGAGAGGCAGCAGCAACGCCCGACCCCGTTAGGGAGACGGGTGATCAGAAAATGGATGGATGGATGAAAGATCAAAATATAAAGTTACATGGAAATTTTGGTATTTTAAGGATGAAAATGATAATAATTCATATCAATAAGAAATTCAGGGAAGATCAAATGTTTCCAGATTCGTTTATTTCAATAAAACCTTCAGAAACTTTAACAGTAACTGCAGACGTTTGATTCTGGGGAGTTTCTGGTTAAAACAAGTTTTTTTTTATTCAGAAATCCAGAAATTTTACTCAAGTAAAAGATAAGATACTTTGTAATAAAATTACTCAAAAATAAAAAGTACAGCATTGTAAGAATACTCCAATAAGTAACTTTCTTCAAAACGTTACTCAAGTAAATTTAATATATATAACTAGTTACTGCAATTTGATGGTATAATAAAAGATCAGCCCGTTTTTAAAGCATTAACACAAAAGTTCACTGAATTTGTAAATGGAATCTGAAAAAACCTTTAAGCTGGAGGAAAACGCCAACATATGAAATATTTTATTCTCTTTGGACCTGGAAACACCTGAATCAGATTCTAGTCTTTTCCAGACAGAGTGGAAGCTGGATGGGGTTAAACTGCAGCTCAGACCAGTGAACTGTGCAGCAACCAGCAGCAACATGCTGCAACCAGCAGCTTACAGCAGCAACCAGCAGCTTACAGCAGCAACCAGCAGCTTACAGCAGCAACCAGCAGCTTACAGCATGCTGCTGGTTGCAGCATGCTGGGAAACACAACAACTCACTATTGTTGAGTTAGGGCAACACAACAACTCACTCCTTATACACCTGCCCTGTCACTTCTTCATCATCATAAAAACTAATTTTAGGATTTAATAGAATAAAAGAAATATCCATTTACAAAACGTTTTGGTTGAACACTTGAAGAAAACGGCACGAAAAAAAGTTTGAGATTCTGAGAGAAATAAAAAAAAAAAAACTGGAAAAACACAACTACATTGCAAAAATACAAAATCTTACCAAGTAATTTTGGTTTAGTTTATATTGTAAATATTGTAGTCCACTTAAAATATGACAAAACAAACTTACAAGAAACTTTTAAACTAAAGTTTTAAAAGCTTGTTTTAATTCAAACTTCCTTAATTTTGGTGGAAACATGATAATACATGTTTCCAGGTTATCAGAGAAATGATCTTCTTTTGTGAACATTAAGTAATTATTCCCTTAAAACAATGTCCTAAATTTTGCTCATGGGAAACTTTAAGTTACTTTTCTTATTGTAAGTGCACCAAGATATTTGAACTTGAACTAGACCAAAATACTTGGTGAGATTGTGTGTTTTTTGCAGACGCTGGTTCATCTGGATGAAAGCTGGAATGTGAAGTTCCTTGAACTCGCAGTGGCCTAGTTAAAGTTAATTATCCACATTAAGTCGCAGTCTTTGTTTTCAATGTGTTTAATTGGCTGAACGGCTTCAGGCACCAATGACCGAATGAACAAGACGCGCTGAAATCCGTCCTATAGACGCCATTTAAAATGTCTGGGAGCAGAGAGAGCAGGCGAGATGCTGCATGTCTGCGCGGTTTGACGCGGGTTTACCTTTTCGCACAGCGTCTTCACCTGACCCTCGGACAGCTGCTTGCACTCGTCCAGCTGCTCGATCCACCGGTCGACCTCCTGAGTAAACGCCTTTTCGTCCATTTCTGTTTCGTCTTCTAACGGCAGCAGTTGCCTCAGAGAAGCGCGGCGGTCAGTGAAGCGGCTGGTTCTGTTTCAGCTCCTCTGCTGGGTCCAGTCAGTCAACAGAACCTCGAACCTGCAGCGGCCAGACGCTGTGATTCACTGCGCCGAGGCGGAGCGGCGGAAAAGGCGTCAACTGGAGAACAACGACGTCTGTAAAGATGGCCGCCACGACGCAGGCATTTCCGGGAGGTACCTTCAAAATAAAAGCCTTCGCTACCATTTTAGAGTGAGACACTATTTAATCAGACGCAAATTTTGCATGACAAATTTTGCATTACTCCTGTCACTTTTAAGCAACGAGATAATATAGTTTATAGTAGAAAACGGAAAAAACTAATAAAATATCTAATATGTTTATTTATCATCCATCCATCATCCATCCATCATCCATCCATCCATCATCCATCCATCATCATCCATCCATCATCCATCCATCATCCATCCATCCATTCATTCATCCATTCATCTATCATCCATCCATCCCCCAGGTGATTTCCTGTCTGCTGTGATGTTACTTCCTGTTGTACCCAGCTTACCTCCAAATCAGTCATGTGTTCAAGCCTCTGCAGCTCCTCCATGAGCAGCAGCTCACCTCAGGATGGGGGAAGCTCATTACTGCAGTTAACTGGGTCAAATAAAATCTCTGCTCTGTACTACTTCCGGTCTGCCATGACCTGATTGGTTCAGCTTGACTCAGCGGCTGACAGGAATAACAGTTGGCTGTGATGACAGCAGCTCTGTGATTGGCTCCTAGTTTAACGGAGTTTCTATCGTCGCTCCCTGGAACTTTGCCTATGATGCGAATTTTATATCGTATCAATGACGTCACTGTCAGCGTTACAGCGAGTAAACAGAGCAGAAGCCATCCGTGACCTTAACTCGCGTTAGAAACACATGAAAGCAGCTCATAGCAGCAGTAATCTGATCCCACAGACTGATGGGTTTCATGTCATTGGACAATGAATGAGGAGGGAAGCTGTGAGGTCACTTCCATTTCATCAAACCAAACGCTGTTGCGTCATGCGGGAGACTGCGTGACTTGGGGAGGTACCAATTAGCACATTAATTAAAGACAATAAGGCCTTCATTCATAAATAACCTCTGACCTCTAACTCTCTAGAGGTCAGCGGTTTAAAGAGCTTTGTACATTTTGACTGAAATTTCTACCAGTTTCTTTTTACAAAATGATCAAGTTTGATCAGATTCAGTGAAGAACGTAGGACAGACACCGATTTTAAGCCTTTCACAGATTTCCAGTTGGATTTTGATCTGGCCTTTACATGCATTTGCATTAATTTAAACATTTGATGAATGTTTAGTGTTTGACCTGCTGGAAGGTCAAACAAAACCTCAGTCCGAACTGAGAAAGATGTTTAATACATTCAGTCTTCCTACTATTTACCATTCAGTCGTTTAAAAGGGTCATAAAAAGTGCTTTGAAGAATTAATGTCACTGGTTCATTTTCTTCCTATTCACCCTTTTCTGCAGCAGAAAGTCATAAAATAAAGCACATTTCTGAGAGCACATTGCTTTTAATTTGTAGCTCTTGGTTATGATGAAATCATCTAACTGCTTTCTGCTTTGCAAAGAAAGGAGACAAGCCACAGTGTTGAAATGATTTGAAGCAGACTTTATCATCTGGAGTTATTCTCGCTTCAGTTTTATTCTGTCTAAATAAACAGGTAAATAAATACTACATGGATATTCATGCGTTTCCAGGACATTTTCCATGTTTCTGCAGCATCAGGTTTCCAGTCTTCACACATGACCTGGACCCATCCTCATGGAGCGAAACACAAGGAAGCATCCTCATGCTTCCTTGTGTTTCACATTAATAATTTATGAAACACTTTGTGAACAGCCTTGTTGGTGTAGCTCATTTTTCAGAGTGCTCTGCTGGTAGTTTATCACTTCTGGGACAGAGAGACGGATAAAACAGAAAGAGAACTGGCCCTGGTTCTTCTGAATGAACATTTTGTTTCTCTGTGAAGCTGTTCCTCTTTCCTGCAGGCATCTGTTGATACAGAAATTGCTGGCATTAATAATGTTTACTCTTTTCTTTCCCATAAAATGTGATCTTGGCTCAGGATCCATTCACACCAGCCGTTTTTGGCTCATTTTTGTAAAAATCCAGTTTGTTTGTGAATATGCATTCAAACTCTGATGTGACCCAAAACAGCAAACTTTGTTTCAAGACTTCGGTTCGGTTGAAGTGAACTCTGGTTCAGTTTGAATGCATATGTGATCGCCAACCGGAGACCGCTCCAAAAGCAGGAAGTGGACAACAACGCAAGGCATTCTGGGTAAACACAACCAAAACAAACTCCAGAGTCTAATGCTAGACTCTGGAGGAGAAATGACATGAAATGCTCCAACCACTAAAATTTGACTCCTCCATTTTTGTCTCCATTTGGTGAAAACGGCTCATGAATTTAAGGTCTGAAACTGATGAACTTTGCGTCTGGAAGTTGTTCCCAAAAATGGATCAGAATTTTAATTCTCTCCCTGATATCTGATTCTTTTGTGTTTGAGGTGTCTGTAGGTGTGTTTCCACATAAAACAACAATGTCTTCAGTCAGAAGATTTTTCAGTACTGCTGTAACACAGACTGCTTCAGGAGATCCTTCCTGACCACAGTCATCAGCATCTAAACAACTCTTTCAAAAAACTTCAATAAAATGAGAAACCACAACAATTAATGTCACTGGTTAAGTGACATTAATTGTCACTTAACCAGTGACAATTAGAAATTAGAAATTAATAAAAATTAATTTCTAATTTTTATTTGAAATGAATAAAATTGTTATTCAGCAGGGAATTGATTTACTGTCAAACAGAGAGGAAAAATGAATTATGACATAATTAAAAAGTCATCATTGTTATGGTTTAGCATCGTGTGTGGATAGAGTTTCATGAAAGTCAGTTTTAGGATATAAAAGGAATGACCTGTTGGTCATTGTTACACAAGAGAGCAGGAGACAAGCCCATGTAATGTAACACAGAAGCTAAAGCCAAAGTAACCTGAACTGCATGGATTATTCTAGTATTAATGCTGCCACTCAGACTCGTTAGAATCAACCTCAGAGTTTGTGCTACAGATTGGGTCTCAAATCTGAGCACCTGCTGCAGCCAGCGGGTTCTGGACTGAAGCCCGTTTGATTCCAGGAAAACAGACGCAGGTCGCATGTTTTTGCTGGAGCCGCGCAGCCAGCCGGATGAAAGGCCTTGTAAACAACACTGTCACTAAAACGACAGGATGATGATGATGATGATGATGATGAATGGGTGGTTATGGAAAGTTGGATGGAGATGCTGGTAGCTGGTGTCCGAGGGGAGGCAGAGAACAAAACCCTCACAGATGAGTCGCCATGTTTCTTCCAAAAATACCAGCCGGGATTGCAAAACATCTGTGAAACATGACATCATCTGGTGACCTGTGAAGACCTGATGTTGCCCAACTTCATGAAAACTGACAGATATTTGTCCTCTGCCTGCATAATGTTACAAAAATGCAAAAAATGAATCCAAACTTTCTGCATATGAGGAGAAAGAAGATCTGCAGCTAATTCGTCTTTTTCCACATGGAGTCACTTTCAGGTCGATTTTCACAGGTAGAAAAAACAACTAAAATTACTCCCTTCTCTCTCTACCAATCAGAATCCAGTATTTTACCCAGAAACCCTGAAACCATGACAACAACAGGATCATCCTGAATGTCTGGCGCCCTCTGCTGTTTGAAAAGAGGAAGTCCACTTTAAAACTAAAACACATTTCTGTTTAAAAAATACTGTAGAAAACATTAGAATGTGTTGGGTGAACATCTTCCTGTCTCTATAATAATGAATCAAACATGTTTAGCTTTAGTTTGTTAAACTGAGTGAAGAACAGAAATGGAGAAATAAACTGACTTGCAGAGACAAAGAAAACTGGAAGAATTGCACCTGCTGATGCAATTCAGCGTTTTTTAGCCGCTTCCATTCTTTACGAAAGCATTATGTGATTTCAGCAAATCATATAATGAGGATGCTTCATCCCTGGTGTCTTCAGAAATCCTACCACCACATATTTTAGTGATGAGTCAGACAAACCATGCAGCCCGTTTCACAAGAAAACAATGAAGAGGCAACGCCTTGCTGGATGCGAGATAATAACTCTTTTATAAGTTTCACACAACTCCCCTGGTTTTCATTCACAAAATATGCAGCTCTTCACAAAAATGCTCATAACCATTTTAATTTTTCAATGTTTTTTATTTTTTCTCACTGAGATTTTAAGTTCTATAAAATTGTAAAGTGGAAAGAATTCAATATGAGGATGAGAAGTGAAAATTACATTTATATTCAGCTCCCTTTGCTTAACGCTAAAAAAAATCCAGTGTAACCAATTCAGAAGAACCATTATTAATAAATAGATCACACCTAAAAATAGTTTAAATATGGAACAGCTCATAACTGTCACAACTCTGCAGTGTTTGGGTTGCATCTGTGTATTTGTAAGATAAATTCCTCATTTTCATCTCTTTCAATTTAGGTTCTTAATTTGTTCTGGTATTTCTGAGAATGGAGTTTGATTAGTGTTTCAGATCAGACCATGTCAGTCCTCTTGACAGCAACTACCAATGTGATTGATCCGACATGGATACAGAAATCTGTTCCTGTTTAACACAAGTTTGAGCATTAAATACATCAAGTGTTCAGATTTACACCTCTTGAGCTTTAAACTGACCAATGAACAGTTCAGCTCCTGACTGAAAATACTGAACCAAAGCTCAACGTGTGGGGGTGTAGCTCAGTGGAAGAGCATTTGACTGCAGATCAAGAGGTCTCTGGTTCAATTCCAGATGCCCCCTGATTTCTGCTTATAAAGGAGCCATAAGCAGAAATACCAACAAATACCAATGTGCACTGACAGAAATCCTAACTTTTTGTTTAAACATTAATCATGTGGTCAGATGTAAACACTCTTGGTTCAAATCCAGATGACCTGTTTTCTGTGTAACTTCTTTGATTGAATGAAGACTCATCTTTTGACCGCTGCTGCCGCTGTGGATGATTCAGAAACCTGAATCCAAAATGCATCAGAGTGAAACCTGCTGTTGAGCAATGAGCAGCTGCCACTGATCGATTCACAGATGAGAGCATCATGTGGGGGCATAGCTCAGTGGTAGAGCATTTGACTGCAGATCAAGAGGTCTCCGGTTCAAATCCGGATGCCCCCTGATTTTATTTAGGAACGTTTGTCGACCAAAACGAAACGTCTGCTGATGCTGACGGCCAATGTCTATTGTCTTCAAAGTTTCTTGTTTAGTAACTTCACTAAACTACTTGTTTAGTAAGAAAAATATTTGCTATTTTGCTTTTGAAAATAGCAAAATAAGGTTCTGTGTGACTGGTTGGCAGTTGATTATAAGTCAAAATCTCTGATGACTTCAATTTAAGAGACTTTATAAAATACACTGCCTGGCCAAAATAAAAGTCTCCACCTGGATTTAACTAAGCAAATAGGTACCAGCCTCCTATTGGATAATTCCTGCATAGGTGATTATCTTTCAGCTGGCAACAAGTTATTTAACTCCAGCTGATGCAATGAGTAACTCCTCATTTCTTAAACAACCATGGCAAAAGACACATCCTGAGGTCGTGGAAAAGACGTTAGTTTGCTAGGGAGCATAAAGATTGGACTCTGGAGGAATGGAAGAGGGTCATGTGGTCTGATGAGTCCAGATTTACCCTGTTCCAGAGTGATGGGCGCATCAGGATAAGAAGAGAGGCAGGTGAAGTGATGCATCCATCATGCCTAGTGCCTACTGTACAAGCCTGTGGGGGCAGTATTATGATCTGGGGTTGCTGCAGTTGGTCAGGTCCAGGATCAGCAACATTGTGCCCAAAGAATGAGGTCAGCAGACTACCTGAATCTACTGAATGACCAGGTTATTCCATCAATGGATTCTTTCTTCCCAAATGGATCGGGCATATTCCAAGATGGCAATGCCAGGATTCATCGGGCTCAAATTGTGAAAGAGTGGTTCAGGGAGCATGAGACATCTTTTTCACACATGGATTGGCCACCACAGAGTCCAGACCTTAACCCCATTGAGAATCTTTGGGATGTGCTGGAGAAGGCTTGGAGCAGTGGTCAGACTCTCCCATCATCAATACAAGATCTTGGTGAAAAATTAATGCAACACTGGATGGAAATAAATCTTGTGACACTTCAGAAGCTTATTGAAACAATGCCACAGCGAATGCAGGCTGTAATCAAAGCTAAAGGCGGTCCAACAAAATATTAGAGAGAGTGTGACCATTTTTTGGTGGTGACTTTTATTTTGGCCAGGCAGTGTAGATTGTAACCTGTTTCCATGATGTCTGCCTATAACAGCACTGCTGGCCTTTACTAAACGGTGACTGTGACGCTACAAGGCTGAGCATCTGAATATGTAATTTAATTACCGCCGCCTGTGTAACATGACACAGCAGCTTTAATGAGGCAATTCGCTCCTGCAGTGCAGATGGCGGCTGCTTGCTGCTCTCTGCATCGCCCGGCTCTCAGAATGAGTTACATTCCTCTTCAGTTTCTGTGGAGATGCAGTTTATAATTTTAGGTTGACTAGTGAGAGTTTCCTGATTAATTTCACTGTTTCATTCTTTACTTAGTCTATTCAACAGGGACCATGTATAGGAATATTAATCTTACTCCAGATTGCCATCTGCAGACCATTTGCACCTTCAACTGTGCTTTGTGAAAACCTTTTCCTGTCATTTAATGTGAAATATTTGTTTCCTTTATAGTTCTGACAAACTCTACTGACAGCATTAATAATTAAAGGGGCAGTATTATGTGTTTTCCAGGCACATGGAGGCATTTTATAGCACAACCAAGTAACTGTGTTAACTCCAACTGTTATAAAAATGCTACATATGCAAAATATGACTTAAATATGACAAAAGAAATTTGATTTTGTGATTTAATGCCTTGAAATTGTCCCTTTAAAAACTCCTGCTCTTCTGAAACTCCGTCATCACAACTTGGCTCCTCTAAAAACCTTCAACATCGTTTCTACATTTTGTAGCTCCAGTAATGAGCAGCAGAAGCAGCTGCACCAGATGTTTGCTAATTGCTGATTGCTGAGAGACACAGAAGCTCAGAAGATTAAAAACTGCAGCTTGGAGGAGGAGCTGCACCTCGAAGGCGGAGGTTGGAGACTAAAGGATTTTTAACACCAACATAAATAAACCAGTTAGAAGATCTACAGATTATATTTAACCATGTTACACATATTAATCAATTAATCTATCAATCAGGTTTCTTTGTATTACACATTTCACCAACAAGGAAGTTCAAAGTGCTTTACTTCATAAAAACACAAAATCATCATACAGTCAAACTGAGAACAAATGAACAATGGAAGTAAACATGCACAATTAAATCTTTTTTAAAATGTTTATAATATTGTACAGTCTTGATTTTATTTTCAAATGAACAAAAGATACAGACAAATGTTGCCTTTTCTCACAGCACATTGGAGAGAATGAGGAAGCAATGCCAGCATTTCCTCAGCCTGTCTATAAAAAGCAGCAGAGCTAAGCAGGGATTCGTTCTTCCTGCATATTTTGGCTCGACCCAAAGCTTTTGTCCAGCAGCTGGCAGAAAGGGTCACCTTTTCCTGTCCCAGCCATAGAACAAAAAACAAAAAAGCCCTCACTGCACGTCATAATGCCCCATGATAACAACAACAACAACAACAACAACAGGAGATCGGAGAGAGCTTATCCACATCATCATCATTTTGTTCATGTGCACACAGACTGAATGCCAACATGTTTTCTTTTTGTTGGTTTGGAAGCCGTCGTTCACCTTTTCTTTGCCTACTTACAATAGAATAAACTTTACTGACTATCAAAGGGCTAAGTGATCCTCTCCCTGAAAAGCTTTGAGAAACACTGCCATAAGCAAGGAAAAGTCAAATGTATCTAAGAGTGATGTAAGTAATTCAAGTGACTTAATATAAATAAGTAAATACATAAGATAACAAGCATGCTTGCAGATCTGTTTTTCTGTGAATAATCTGTAAATGAATGCAGAGAAAATCAGATTTAAGTTACTCAGAGTTGGGGATTGTAAAGTCTGATGGCTACTGGCAGAGATGATTTCCTGTGGTGCATTTTAAGAAAGAACAGCTCAGATTTGTGGGAATTATTATGTACACACTGCAAGACCGGCTGTAAATGTGCATGGCTGCTTTAGCTGCTGGTAGCATGGAGGAGGCGGCCGCCCTTTTGTCTGTGTGTGACCTACATTGTCACTACAGTGAAATGGGCTAAGAGGGCTTTACGTCTGTTGATAGCAGCAATCTGGATTCTTTTAGGGAAATTGTGAGGAGAAGGATTAGGCTTGATTCAATAGCTGGTTTCTGCCCAGCATGCAGTGGTGACTCATAGAGTATCAGGATGTACCTTATGATTAATGTCTCCATAAAACTGTCTCTACAAAACCAGTGAACTGTCAAAAGCAACGGCTTGAAGTAAAATAATTGAAGTACAGTTTAACAGTTAAAAATGTGAATTATTTACCTGTTTCCTTCAGATATATTAAGCTAAAACTGTCTTGAATTTAATTACATTTCCATACTTTTACACTCCCTTGTGCATCCATAATAAAATCCTATTTTGTTAAGTATTGAAACATCAGCCCACCTTTTGCTGATTTTTGCTTCTGATCACTTTCCCAGCAGGACAATAGAGGCAGCATGCATCAGCCTCAGATGGATTATGGGGATTATAAAGTAAGCCACTTACTGCCTGAGTAGATTATCACACAGGAGCACATAATTATTTAATCTGTCATTTCTCAAAAAATCTAAAAGTAAGTGAAACATTGATTCCTATCACCTGGTTAAACCTGGTTGAAATATTTAATTTAGTGAACATAAATATGTTTCCACAGTAAATTATACACAGAGCTGCAGGGATCTTCCTGTGGCTCTGAGAAATGTGAAAGTGCTAACTTTTATCTTTAAATACAAATACAATAAGAAATGTAGAGTTTTAGCAATTTGTGAGGTTTTTAATGGACTAATTGAATATCTAAAGAATAACACTAAAAGTACCAGTACCATGTTCATAGAGCTCATTTTCTGCTAATTTCTTTTTAAAATAATAAAAAGCAAATGTAACTAACCTCTTTTTGCAAAAAGAGGTTAGTTACAAAAAAATTAAAATATTACCTTAAGTAGTTATATTAAAAATAGTAGT
The DNA here is from genome assembly GCA_922788865.1 of Poeciliopsis turneri. NCBI lineage: Eukaryota > Metazoa > Chordata > Actinopteri > Cyprinodontiformes > Poeciliidae > Poeciliopsis > Poeciliopsis turneri. Next base: position 89,146 of record CAKLNU010000875.1, read on the forward strand.
TCTTAAAAATGTGAACAAATGTATTGTAACACTGTAAGTTTGATTGGATTTGTCTTCTTATTCGATGGAAACATATGGTTTCAAAAATGTTTTGGAAAAAAAGATTTTTGGGTTCTGAGTCGCTGTAAGAAATTTAAGAGAGTTTCTGCAGATCACACAAAGATTTCATTCAAGTAAAGGAAGAAGTAACCATCCAAGAAATTCCTCAAGTAAGAGCAGAAACATATTTGGTAAAACAGTGAGTAACTGATCAAAAATCAACCATTTAATATTTAGAAATTACCTCTTCAGAAAGACAAAAGAATAAGTGAAAATTTTAGAAAATAAAAATAATTCAAAGAAATAATGTAATTTCAAAATAAAATAAAGCTGAAGAAACATTTTCAATATGAAATTATAAGAAAAACTGCAGGTGAATTTTTTTTATTAAAACAAGTGTGAAGTCGCAGTGCGTAGAGTTTCCAGAAATTTTACTCAAATAAGAGTAGAGATATTTCATAATACAATTACTCAACTAAAAGTAAAAAGTACAAGGTAGTAAAATGTTGTTGTTTTTTTTTCAAGATTTTACTCAAGTAAATGAAACTAGTTCCTACCCAAATCTGGCTGTAAGCGACTATTATAGTGGAGATGCATCACTCGAAAATAAATTAACTTTTGAATAATATTCCAATATTCCAACTACTGCACATTCTTAGTAGCTGTGTAGTAAATAGTTATTACTTTCATATATAAGCAGTTGAATCTTTTAATATTCCAGCAGAATTGCAGCTGATTTTGGTGGCTGCATTTCTCAGTCAGCAGGGAGGAGTTTCCGCAGCATTTTAACAGAAACATTGGGACATGTCAGGGTTGCGCCTCTTGGCCTCCGCACTGCAACCAACCGACGTCAACCATAAATAGCGAGCTAGCCAGTTGTTGTTTTGGGGGAATAAGAAAAGAGCTGCAAGCGGAAGAAACACCGGATTTCGGCTTTTTCCTCTTCGCTCATTTAGTTTTTTTCAAATTGTTTTTGTATACACAACTGAAATAATGTCTACGCCCGCAAGGAGACGGCTAATGAGGGATTTTAAAAGGTAAAGTAGCCGTTTGTGGAAGCTAGCTCTTCAGATTTAGCCGACCGAGCTACGTGGCTAACACGGTTAGCTTAGCGTTAGCTCCGGTTTAAGACAATACTGTCCAATTTTTACTACCTAAAACGTCTTACACCGAATAGTCCAGTCTTTTTATGATAACTGCTGCTTTTTATTTTTTTATTATTTTGGAAATACCAAATGTAACGTCTTAAATGCTGACTGTTGATGACAAACGGCTCATTTTAGCTGAATTACGCCAGTGTTTTTCAGTGTTTTTGATCAGGTTTTTAGGCGTTTCGGCTTCAGATTTTCTCCCACAAAATCAGTTTGGATCAAAGATGTTTAGCAGCTGTTTGACCTGCTCATGAATATTAGTTCAAATGTACACAAATGGGTTTATTTAGTACTGAGTGGGTTTAAAATGAGCCCGTTAAAAGGTAAAATTTCAGTTTTTACATTTGGTTTCGGTTTTTTCTGGCTCGGGGAAACTTCAGTGTTTACAGCAGATATTTACATTCCTGCCACTATTTCTGTATCTGTTTATGTGCAAGTCAACACTTACACATATAGCACTGCATCAACCGCATTAACATTAATGCTGCTAGATTTTTAAATATTATTTCACTCTGGCCTGTAGAATCACAATGATTCCCATTTCTGCTAAAATCAAAGTATTACAGGTTTGATAATGTTCTGTGTATTATTTAGTTATTGTCAGTTATATTTCCTCTCAGTCTGGATTGAATTATTCTGCTATTATTTAGGATAATCCAGTCCTGATTTTGTACTGCAAGAAAAACATCTGAAATAATTTTTTACATTGTCTAATCAACAAAAGCTTAGCTAAACAGAAACTGGCTTTTAAATTTTAAGCTATTTGTGCAGAATTGCAATAAGTTAACCGCATGATAAATGAAAAACGAGCTCAATGATTTCCATTTGCATGATCAAATTGCCCAAAACCTTGAGGATAAAAGTCTTAATTCTGGAATCAAATAGCCATTTTTATGGATAATTTAGTTTGTTATTTCTGTTTTTAAAGTTTATTGATTTGTGAGAATCTGTTCTCACATTATTAAGCCGTCAGCGTTATGGTACTGGAAAACTGTATCAAAACAACAATTTTATTGTTTATTGCAATAACTTCAAGGACAATTTATTGTTCTGAAACATTTGTAATTGTCCTCACAACAAAACATAGCGTATTAAATGTAACAATCTAAACATTTGGTGGTTTTTGTGTTTTAAATAAAAAGTTAATGTTTCTGCAGCTGAAACTAGCAGCTACTGCTAGTTGAATGTATCCTTCCCAGAATGCTGTGCTGCTCTCTGGCATCCTGTGCTGCTTTATAAGAGAGTCTGTAAAAACTAAATGTTACTGCAGGATGGATAAGGTGTCACTGTAACTCCACTCTCCTGTGGGGAACTTTGACACTGAATGGATCCGTCTAATGTGTTTTACACAAAACTAAAGACTGTTGTGCAACCGTTTCATGACATCCTCACGGCTCAGTTTCGAGCTGCAGAGATGATATTCCCCAGCAACCACCATCAGTTGTTGGCAAGCAACTGCTAATCCTCTGCGTTTGCTTTTGCCGCTGCTCCTTTAGTCTCTGTCTGGTCAGAAATCCAGGCAGAGACGTTGGGAGTCGAGGATCTGAGATGGTTTGAATTTCGTCCTTCTCTTTGTGAAGCCTCATTTTTAACTCCTCTGGGATTTAGTTTATAGTTCATGTGTCATTTAAGCTTTGGAGATGCTAATTGAAAACCAAACCCTTTTCCATCAACTGTCTGAAAATAGTAAGTAAAAACAAAGTCCTTCTTGCTGCAATTGTCCAAAAAAACAGGTTCATAACATCTAGAATCTAAAAAAATGAATGAATACTTAGTCTTTTATGCCAGTAGCTAAGGTTTTTGTGCATACTGCTTAAAAACTTATCAAGGATTTCATATCAGTCTCTCAATAATTATTGATTTTCTTATGTTAAATATCTGAAATGTAGCCAAACTGCAAACTTGTGACTTTACCTGTCTTATCCAAAGTTTTTAATCCATATTCAGTTCAGTTCAGTTCTATATATTGAATGTTCTATTGGATTGTATTATCTATTGATATTGATCACGCGTCATGATATTTCTAGTTGCATAAAGTCCTAATGCTGATTTGTTTCCTGATATGCGCTGAGCTCCAGCTCTACAGTAACTGACCTGTCAGAAACTCCTAATGTGCAGTGAAACAAAGTAACCATCTCCTGGCCGATAAATCCAGTCCTCTTCCACATCGGTGAGTTTGTCTGCTGGACGGCCGTTGGAGAGAGATCTGGGCTCTTGCTGCTACAAATCTGCTTAACAGATGTAATTGCTGTAAACCTTCATTAAGTCTACATTTCTTCTAGACATGAGGGTTATATACAACTTTAAGTTGTGTCCACGTCTTCTATCTTCATTAGTGATCAAGAGTCTGAATGTGAGGCAGCTAATTTCTAGCAGTTTATTTATCATGTTGCTTTGGTCCATTACTCTGTAATCCGCTGCAGACTGGTGTTGGAAAATTAATTTAGATCGGCGGCTCTGATTTGCTCCTGTCTCTGTTGCCAGGCAGTTGCTGCTGTGGCATTTTGCTCTGCGTGTCTCGGATCGTTTGTCGAAGTTCAGATTGTGAAACCACAACTGGAACAGCAAATCAGTGCTGAATTATTTTTATTTCAGGTTAATCAATCGGGTTAGAAACTGGAGGATAGAAGACACATTTCTTAAACTTACATTTTCCTACACAGGACTGGATTAGCATGTTCTCAAATGTAATGTTTTAATGACTGAAAACTAAAAACTGGAGTATGTTTTAAACTGTGAAACACTAAAATAAATGCAGTATGAATAGAACTTAAGGTTATTAAGTTCAAGATGCTTGATTTGTGAATTGAAAGATTAATTTTTAGGGAATGAATTGGATTAATTTGAGAAAAGACATGTTAAGAAAAGTTCCATAAATGTTAAACATGTTCCAGTTGAGTCAGTCAGGAGGAAGTTGTTTTGTTGCAGAGCAGAAAGAAACTGCAACACATGACGTTTCCTGACTGCTGCTTTGCTTCTGCAAGTTTAGACATTTAGAAATTATGTGACGGAGTTACTTTCTGTTCTGCAGAAGACAAGAAAATCAGCACCAAGGCATCAACAAACCTCATCACAGCGACCAAAACACCGACCGTGCAGAGACGCATCACTGCTTTACAGTTTGAATACAGAGAGTTTATTTTAACCTAAACAAAGTCTGGACAATATGGCTGGATCCATATCAGTCAATATTGATCTTTATTGGTCGTTTTAAATATCTGAACTTCTGCCACATTCTGTCCAGTTTAAACTGCTTCTGCGCACTTTAGCCTGCAGGGTGTTGCTAGGTAACCAGAGAGCGAGCAAGTTGCTAGGTAACCAGAGAGCGAGCAAGTTGCTAGGTAACCACAGAGCGAGCGAGTTAATGCCACCAACTTTCTTAGTGAGCTATGAGCAGCTGCCTACATCTCCCAGAATGCCATGCAGTTCTGGATCAGTTTTATAAATTTATTGATTATTCTATCAGTTATCTATTGGTATTGATCTCGTGTCTTAATATTAAAGACACGTGGTGATTTTTATCACCCAGCTTCACCAAAACACCACAGTTCTTAATATTAAATGCAAAACTACATGTCTTTTTGTCCATTATTTTAAGTTCATTTCATATATTTTCAAATTTATTAATATTTCCTGAAAGTTTTATTGAACAAGTCGTGGAGAAAGCAGTAAAACTAACCACTTTTGGGGTTGTTAAACATCATTAATTGGACTTTGTTATGAAAACTATAAATCAGAATTCTTATACTAAGAAATGTATCACAATAAATGATCAACGATGCGATAAATATCAACCCCACGATATACAGCTGGGATTATTCCTTTTTTACTTTAAAGATTATTTTTTAATCTCTAAGTGTATCAGAGTGTTTTCATGGTGGAGTTGGCGGCGTTTCCAGCCACAGAGCCCTGGCAGCAGCATGTTGGCGTTGTGCCGCTGATCCTGCACACAGCCTCATGTTGCAGCTTCTTGTTTTGACTGATAATTATCCCGTTGTCAAGGTTTTAATTAGTCGCCTCATGCTCCACTCGTTCATCACTCCCTCTGGCTATTTCTCCTCCTGTTCTCTATTATTATTGTATAAATCTGTTCGTTGTGTTGCTAGCTGCCTCCGTCTGAAATGCTCGTCTCTCCTCCTCATCGTTTCTTCCTCTGCTCCTCATCGTTTCTTCCTCTGCTCCTCATCGTTTCTTCCTCTGCTCCTCATCGTTTCTTCCTCTGCTCCTCATCGTTTCTTCCTCTCCTCCTCATCGTTTCTTCCTCTCCTCCTCATCGTTTCTTCCTCTCCTCCTCATCGTTTCTTCCTCTCCTCCTCATCGTTTCTTCCTCTCCTCCTCATCGTTTCTTCCTCTCCTCCTCATCGTTTCTTCCTCTCCTCCTCATCGTTTCTTCCTCTCCTCCTCATCGTTTCTTCCTCTCCTCCTCATCGTTTCTTCCTCTGCTCCTCAGACTTCAGGAGGACCCTCCCACCGGTGTGAGCGGAGCGCCGTCTGAGAACAACATCATGCTGTGGAACGCTGTTATTTTTGGGTGAGTCATGTTCTAAATGCAGCTCCATCCCGCCGTCTCCTCTCTGCCTCTGATGCTCACATCCTGCAGCCGCCTCTTTGCTTTAATAAAATATCAGATCTTGTAGCTAAACGGTGTGCTTCATGTGTTATATGGACCAACGACACGATTCAGCTTCGATCTGAGGTTTGGTTCACTTATTTTAGTTCAGCCTAAGCCACATGTAGCCGAATATCCACAGGAAATAATAATAATATCATTAAAACTGTCATTTATAAAACCAGAGTGAAGATGTGAGAAAACTTGTTAGCGCTGCAGTTTGATAAATCCACAATTGGCATTTAAGTTTATTGATTTTTGAGAATGTGTTCTTGCTTTATTCTGTCATTGACATTATGTTACTGGAAAATGGTCTCAAAATAACAATATTATCGTTTATTGCGATAACTTCTGGGACAATTAATTGTCCAGTAAAATATGTTTTCATGACAGCCTTCGCATTCTTGCTTTGACATAATTCCAGTCTTGTTTTATGAACTTTCTATTCTCTGGCTTCCTCCCAGAGTTCAGAAACATGACGGTCAGGTTAATTGATCTCTCTAAATTCTCCTTAGGGGTGTGTGAGTGCGTGTGTCTCTCCGTGTTGCCCTGCACGGAGAGACACCTGGACAGGTCACCTGTCTAGGTGACCTGTCCAGGTGACCCACCTCTCGCTGTGCTGGGTGTGAGAAAATGGATCTTTAAATTAATACTGTATTTAAACGTAGTTCATCCGTCCAGTTAAATGAACGTCCTGGGGCCATCTTTAATTGCAATCAGGAAGTCATGGTTGTTTTGATCGTTCTTATTGGCTGATGAAGGCTTTAGCGCTGCACGACACTGCCCCTAGTGGTTTAGCATGTTAAAAGCAGCAGATTTATGTGAATTACTTATTTTATTTTTGTTTTCTATTCGGCCTCAGCATGATTTAATGCGACACGAAGAAAACAAAGAGTATAGCCCAAATTAATTACCATAACAAAACAGCCTGACACAAACAAGTCTAATCTACTAATTCTAGTTCTCTGCTATAGAAAGTGACGCTCTGCCTCAGGTCGGTGTTGAACTGATAAATATAATATTTCTCTCTCTGTCTCCTGCAGGCCTGTTGGGACGCCATTCGAAGATGGTAAGTTATACGTTTGGATTTATTGGGTTCATAAAGTGGTTTGTTTACCAAAACAGAATTTTATTGAACTGGAGCCGCATGTCTCCTTCAGCCAAACGCAGCCTGGAGCTGCGAACACGACTCTGCACAAGTAAACATAAAACAGAGCTGGATATGAAAATACTGAGTAGTTCTGGAGCATTTTCATTGGAGAACAAGTAGGCTTCATAATTATTATTATACGGAAAATACTTGAGCTCTGCAGAGAACTACAGGAAGTAAATGTTTGTTTCTGGGAAAAACATGAATTGAACATTGATGACATTATCTTTCAACATTAGAGTAACATTAAAAGTTTTTATGGATTTCATGGATATTTTGTCCTAATGGAAATCCCTCTCTCGCCACTTCTCATCATTTCCATGTGTTAAAGTTTGGAGTAGAGCTTTGCTAACATGTAGCTTCTCTTGAGGTTTTCTTTTGAACTTTGTAATTTTTCATTGCTGATGTTTCAGCTGCTTTCTATGCTTTAGTTTATTCAAACTTTGCAAAAATGTGAATAGACTGGATTGGCTATGAGGAAATGTGGATTTAGAGTAATTCACTGTGCTTTGGCACTGCTTAGGAAATAAAAATGACAAATATTGCGTCTGATATTGTAGGATCTCTTTCTGCTTTTCTAGTTGACGCTTGTCAGCCTCTCCCTCCCTGCTCCTGTCTAATTCTGTACAATACACTGCTTTTGCTGCAGTAAGGTGTATTTATAGTCCCTCATGGTTTCCTTTGCTGTCAGCAGCATCTCTGTTTTTCACATCTGCATCTTTCTTGCAGAGTAAAAGTTTGGTGTTTTGCTTTCTGCCTCTGCAGGAACATTTAAGCTGCTGATAGAGTTTTCAGAGGAGTATCCCAACAAGCCTCCCACGGTTCGGTTCGTCTCCAAAATGTTTCATCCTAATGGTGAGGGTTGCTGCAGCAACAAACACCATCACCTTTTCTGATTATCTACACATTTAGAGCAAAAATAACTTTAAATGCATCTTAAAAACTAGTTTCATGAACTTTTCCACCAGAATCTTTTCATAAACATCAACACTTTTAAAAAATCAAGATAATCATTTGATCACATAATAAATTAAAATGAGCTCCATCATTTTCTTTCTGATGTTTTCTGAAGGAAAATTTAGTTTTTTATGTTTATAATTTATTTTATTTATGGGTTAAGTTGTGTAATTTTTTTAGTTTTTTTTTTTTTTAATATTTAAAATGTTTTCCGGTTCCATTGGGTCCTTCACAAAGTTGAAGTTCATTGATCTTTTAGACGATGAACATTATCAATAAATTACTAAATTATCAACATAATTTGCTTTGAAAGCTGCTGTTTTAATTTATTTCTGAGTTTTAAAGGTGAAATAATTTATCACCTTCATTTACAGCCATGACATTTTCTTCTTTTTTGATTAAAAAATGAAATATGAGATGATCAGCATAAAGGTTATATAATCATACTGTATTTTCAAACTGCACGAGTTTCACTGTTCAGTGTTTTTCGCTTGGAAATGACCTGCTTAAATTTTAAATATTGTTTCCTGTTTTCCAGTTTACGCTGATGGCAGTATATGTTTAGACATTCTTCAGAATCGCTGGAGCCCGACGTACGACGTGTCGTCCATACTCACGTCCATCCAGGTCTGTCGGATTCATGTTTCTGCAAACTAAACTTTCAACAATCCGTCTGAATACAAGAGAATCAGCAAATTAGAACTGAAACACTGTAAATTCATCACACACAGCGATGCTGAAATATTTTATCAAATTCAATCAGTTTCTATTTGAATGTTAAGTCCTTTGTTATATTTTAAAAAGTGTCTCTGACTCCAGACATCTGTGTGGTGATTGCTGACAGTTTTTCCTGCTTGTTTTTTTTTTTTTTTCTTCCACTCAACTTTCTTTTAATATTCTGGGATTCCAACTTATATTAGCAATGGTATTTTTGTGTGTGGCGCCTCCTAGTGGCAACCTGAAGAAGGATATTTGAGTATTTGAATATCTTTGTAAAAATATGTATTTTTATATAGATTTATGGACATTTAGGTCTGTCATAGTAAAATCTGCTGGACGATAAATTAAAATATTAATGTGAGATTTTTTAAGTGTTATATTGATAGCAATAGAAATGCTTCTCAGCACTAATGAATTCACTTCAAAAAAATTGTGCACTTGAATAAAATAAGAAAAAAATCAATCTTGCTTGACTAAATAATTCTTTTAAATTTCTTGAATGAAATGAAAGTGTTTTATTTCTGTATTTTGCGTGCAGTCGTTGCTTGATGAGCCGAACCCCAACAGCCCGGCGAACAGCCAGGCGGCGCAGCTCTACCAGGAAAACAAGAGGGAGTACGAGAAGCGGGTAACGGCCATCGTGGAGCAGAGCTGGGTGGACGGCTGAGCGTCTTCCTCTCCGTTCCGTCGTCTTCATCACCCCTCATCGTCATCATCCCTCTTCTTCAGCCGCTCATCAAGAAACAACAGTAACTATCAAAACTCAAGTGCCACCCTGATAAGTAAAAAGGAAAACCAAATTTGAACAGACATCAAGTTGCTTACCGATCGTTGCAGGAAATCTGGGGTGTTGGGTTTCCATCTTAAATTGTTTCTTGTCTTTTTTATTGCATGGTGTGGGATAAGTTATTGCTAAGAAACTTGTAATATATGTTTGGTTGGACTAAAAGCGGTTAATGCCTGAGTTTTACTCCTTTTTGTTTTCTGCTGGTTTGAGAAGGAAACGCTAACGACCAAATCGGCACATTTTAAAAGCTGTGGAAAAACCCAGGAAATGCCTTTCAGAGCTGATAAATATCACTGATCCTCAGTTAAACTAAATAAAGAACGTCTGCCGCTTCGTTTCTGCTTCAGTTTGGATTCAGTTAGTTTGAGGCAGCTGCAGCAGCTGCAGCAGCTGCTGCAGCGCAGGAAAATCACGACTCCCCGACTCAACACAACAGAGGTTTCTTATGAGAGAGAAAATAATGTTTTTACATTTTATTTTGCAGAGCTGTTTTCTAATTTTCTCCCTCCGAGTTTATTAAAAGCAGGTAAAAAATAGCATTATGGAGGCACTGCAAAAACACAGAATGTATTTTTGTGTTACTTTCTAGTGCAAATGTCTTTGTTTTGTCTTACTTCGAGTGCGTGAGCTTAAAAGTAACTTTTCAGTATAGGAGATGGTTTATCAATCCTTATTATCAATGAAAAAGTTTCAGTTTCATTGACAGATTATTTCACTTATGACAAAATATCTTTCCTGTGTTTTATAAGTGAAATAATCTGGCAGTGGAAATATTATTCTTTTAGTAAATTTCACAGGATTATTGACTTAAAACTAGCTTTTTGCTGAAAAGTAACTTATTAGTTTAGTCTTTTTTGTGGACCGAGATATTTGTACTAAAACAAAACAAAAATACTTTCAAATCGAGTGTTTTTGCAGTGAGATGCTTCCACATCATGTTTTATCATAAATAAATGCAGATTGAAGGGAAGTCGTTGAGGCAGGAGGGAAGATTTATTTTTATTTTAAATTTCTCTCCAGAAACAAAACAATTTAAGTGTCCATGCTTCTGATTGCTCTATTAAAACAACTTGGCTGCAAATATTAATGAATAAAAAGCAAAATTAAGTAATGCTCTTTTTTAAATTTAATTTGAAAACAAGCTGCTGCACCTTCATGCTGTGCAAACTTACCTTCAGTGAAGATTTAAATGTTTTCTTTTTGGTGTCTGTACCTTTTTTTATGTTTTTATTTTCTTTTTCTTGGAAAAACAAAATTCTCCTTAAGCAAACAGTCATGACTGAACCTGATCCGCCAACATGAAACAAACCTCCCTTTCTTAAACAGAGATGCTCATATTGTGGCTTGTGACTTATTTCACCTAGTAAACAGAATATGCTATCAAATTTTGAGAAACAAATGTATACTTAAAATAATATGCTGTATAAACATAATAAAACACATTTTTCAGACTTTGACAGAAGTTTCTTTGTGACTTCTTTGGTATGTTTTGAAAACGACGCATTTCTTTCAATGCAGCAAAACAAAATCTACTTTATTTTCCTGATTTTAGTTTTTTTCTGCAAGGTGAATATGTTTGACTCAGCAGTATTGGTCATGTGACAAAGTTTGGGGGTTAGGGTCTAAGTTAATTTCTTTCTATAAAACTGGCAAATTTAATGCCAAAATAATTTTTTTAAGTTTTACCTGCTCAACAGTCAAGTATTTTTATAAAACATGTTTACCGTGAAAGATCCAAATAAGATCTTTCTGGATTTTTACCCTTTGAAAAGGAAATTTTAACAAAGTTTTTGGGTCATAAATTATTTTTGAAATTGTCGATGTTGCCTTGTGGTCTGGGGCCGATAAAAATCAGTTCAAGGGCCACAATCAGCCCCAGTGCCACACTTTGGACACCCCTTTTGATTTTCAGGTTTTTTTGGATCTTAAACCTTCCAATAGTATCTTTTTAAATTCTGGGTGACAATTTTTGTATATAATTTGCTTCGTCAAATCTTAAAAACCCTGGCCTGCTTATCAAATCGCATTATAAGCCATCCACATTTTGGCAAGCTGCATTTTCTCAAGCAGTCTAGTATTTTTGGCATTTTTTAGGTTCAGAGTAACTGAAACTGTTTTGGCTGCTGCAGCTTCCTATGCAGCTGAAACACTTGTTACCTTTTAAAGCTTTCAAATAAGATGCAGAAAATTTTTAACTACTGAAATAATACCATAAATTAACACCAAATTATCAGCAAGTCATAATAAAACAGCAACAACATTCAGCTGAATGTGTCGATGTAAAAACGTCCGCACACTTAAAGAACAGCTGACTTTGCAAAAAGATTAATTTTACATTTTAAATCTAAATTCCCAAACTTCCATGTTTCTGATTTTAAATTATCCACTTTTTCTTCTTTTTGATTTTCTGCCTGGGGAATATCACCAATATTTTATTTGAAGTAAATCAGAGAGTTAAAAAACAAACGAGGTTCTTTATTCTGCTATAAAACACATTAAAATATGCAGTTTCACTGTAAATGTACATATTTATGCATAACTGAATGCAGTAAAATCTAGTGATACACAATATATCAGTATTACTAATTTAACATATCAGTACGCTTGGTAAATAAAACCAGGCTGATATTAACCAATATTTGTTGTTTTCTTTCCAAAGATGTCAAAATGGTCTAAAAATTTAAATAATATTGATTATCGGCCAAAACGACGGTATTAAATAACCAAACAAAACTTCATATCGGTGCGTTCCTAGTAAAGTCGATAAAATGAGAGGCTCCCACACCCTGAAGATACTGCCGTTTCTTTACATGATTTTTAAAAACTTGTAAAAACCATAAAAACTTGGTCCATGTTGGTAAACATTTCAGCGATCCCGGTTCCGGTCATCGGCCCGGTTCCGGTCATCGGCCCGGTTCCGGTCATCGGCCCTGTCAGGAGCAGAACAAGTTGGTAAGGATTTCCTCCCACAACGGGCTAAAGGTTGATGCGTTTCCAAGGCAATCGACCTGCTGACTTTTGATGATTTCATCTCTGGTCTTGAAAACGGGCGCGTCCTCCACCACGATGCCATCCGCCATTTCCTTCACCTTGTCCAGCAGCGCCGCGCTGTAGCTGCACTTGGCAAACACAAGGGGTCACTCTACACAACATCACTTTTTATTGAAGAACAAGAAGTAGTAGAAGAAGAAATTACAAATAGCGGAAATATTTTCAATAAGGGGCTTTTATTCCAATCATCACTCCTTTGAAGTATCACAGACAAGATTTTAATTGTTTAATTACGAGCACGTAGACATATTTGCAAAAAAGAAGAAATTTTTCCAGAACGTCTTACAGTAAAGTTTTAATGAAAAACATTTTTTCTATGAAGAGCTGATGTGATCTTTCTTCTAAACACTCAGATGTTTGCATGATTGTTTCAAAGTCCTGCAAGGGATAATTTGATGCTGATGTGATAAAAAAAAAAACGAAACATTTTCTTAAGCAGAAAACTTTGGGATACTCTGGATGGAAAAAAGAATATAAATTAATGTAAAGAAGGATGAAAGAAAACGAGGGACACGAAGGGATACAATTAAACAAAATGGACAAATAAGGGAAGCAGGAAACTAAACTAAATAGAGGAGGACGGCTGAAATGTAATTGTAATGACGTCACAACAACAATTACACGTCCGGTGTAAATCCTCCGATTATGTGAAACCCCAGTTTTCATAATATAACTTTTAAACCTGGTTCTGCTCATTCCTAGTAAATGTTTTGTGAGTTTTGATTCATTTCAGCTCGTGGTGCGTTCACGTACCGGCAGCCCATGAAGACGTTGTTGGCCCACACCATGGACAGGGAGAGCAGATGGTCCACCCGATCCGCCTCAAAGTCGCTCATGTTCCGCAGGATGAACTCCCTCCGCGCCTCCCAGTGCTTGTCGCTCTCCCAGTAACCCCGAAACGTCTCCACCTGCTGGGCCGTGGCCCGGTTCTGCTGGATGAAATCCTGGACGTCGAGCGCAGACATCTTTTTCGTGAACTAGAATGCAACTTCCGGTGACGTATTTCCCCCTGCAGCGCCGCACTGTGGTGGTGGAGCGACATAGCAACTCACCTGAAGCGAGGCCAGGTCAAATCGCTTCAAATTCATTTATTATGCGATTAACTCGCATTAAAATGTTTACAGTCATACCAGTTTATTCTGAAACTAATCTATGAATAGTTTACTTTTAATTTGAAGATACAGTGAATTTACAAAGATAATCTGTTTGCCTGTTTTGTGTATTAGGGCCATCCTAAGAAAATAGATTTTAAAAATTTAATTTTTGGAATAAATTCATGATAGTGAGAATGAATTTGTATGAAAATAACAAGACTAACATTACGAGAATAAAGTACAAATAATTCAAGACTAAAGTCATAATATTAAAGGAAAGGAGTTATCACCAGAGTAAAGTTGTAATATAATTACTTTTTTCTAGTAATATTACGACTTTATTCTCTTATTATGACGTTTTTTTTTCTTAATCCCTTCATTCTCATAATAACATGACTTTATTCTTGTTGTATTCGGACTTTATTTTCCTAATTTTATTATTAATTTTCTTAGCACAGCCCTAATACGACATTACTGTTGTATAAGGATCATTGATTGATAGTCTAATGTAGCAAATAGACTTTTGAATAAAGGGGCAAATTATATCATTTTATTTTCTTCCAACTACTTCTTTTCATGAAGAAATTTTCTTTATATTAACTTGTGACACATTCCTTTCAAACTAAATGAATGAAATAAATAATAAACTAAAATATATGCCATTTTACTCATCTTTGTTATGTTGCATAATTTTCTAGGTCATGTGGAAGCTCACTGAAGCTACGTTACAAGTTTAGTTTAATCCAGTTCAATCAATGTCACATTTATTATTATAAAGAGCTACCTGATGTTACCAACTATGGAAATAAATGTTTTAGATACTATTTGGAGGAAGCGCTATAATATTTCTAATGAAATATTTAAAAATAATAAATTTCAAAAGGTTATGATACGCTCTCCTCTAAACCAAAAAAGAAAACATGAATAAGTAATAAAGTGAATAAAATCGGTTCCAGTGAAAAAAACCTTTTAATCAGGGAAAACAACCTTTGTTTCTGTTGTAGCCAATGTGAACAGAGCTTGCCCACACTGTGCTAGCATAATCACATACTTACATAGCGTACGTAATGTCAAAGTTCAAGGAAAAAGCGGGCTAGTATGGTGCTAGTTAGCTAGCTGGAGCCCAGGAAAGCAAAGCTAATGTTATATTTTCAGACTTTTATTTGAAGACAATTGGCAAAGAGATTCATGTGGAAACAAAGTAAGAAAATATCATTTTTTATTGTACTATATAATTACAAATGACCTAAATTGATGTTTTTGTCTGCCACAATATACTGGTATAACATGTTTTTGTTCACCGACACTGAAAGTGTAACTAGCCCCCAATTGAACATTTATGATAAACTGTATAAATGTGTTAATTAATGTTCTGTCTTTATGTTTCTGTGTGAATTTTGACATATTCGTGTAAATAATTTACCTAAATCGTCTCACTGCTGACCTCTTTAGGTCGATCAGGCCTAAGCAGCTGAAATGTTCTTTGTTCGGGTTAGGGAATCTGGCATTTATTTAGAAAAACAGAAGACATCTGAAACGGTAAAAATACTTTTCACATCACTGCTTTGCCAAACTGACATATTGTCACCTTTGAAATTTTTGTTTTGCCAAAATATAATTTCGGAGAAAAAAAACACTTTTGGCCAAATATTACAAATTCGGTAGGTGACGATAAAAACAAGCAATCAAACGACCCTGTTGATGAACAGGGTATGAGATGTTTTGGTCATTTATGTGTCTTTTATTGTCAATTCGAGTCATTAATGCTGCCACAGAGTTTTTATGCATTTTAAGGAAAAACAAAAACACACAAATATGACCAAAGTTGGGTAATAACTATGTACATTTATAATCTAACTCTCTCACTCTTTGGTTACCTAGCAACTCACTCTTTCTTTCGTTGCCTAGCAACAACTTTTTGAGTAACTTGCTCAGCAGTTTCAGGTTTGACCACTGCGCCTCATAACTGCTTAAAAATAAAAATACACCAGAGAAAACTTGATCAAACAGGAACGGTTGTGACACCAGTTTGGTTGTATTTCAGATGATTAAAACAAAGAACTGATCAATAATTATTGATATTGATTGATATGAAATATCTTGATACGTTTTTGAGTCACAGTAATATGAAAATAAAGTTGAATTAGTACGAGAATAATGTTTTAATATTATCAAAATAAAGTCATAATATGAGGAGAATGAAGTTGTACTTTTATGAGAAAAAATAACAAAAAAAAACATCCAAGCTTTTTCTTATTAAAATTACTTATTTTTTCTTTCTGGTAAAATTGTTTCTTTATTCTGGTAATATAATGACCATGTTCTTGTAATAAATCAAAAATGATCAGGGATGACTGAAATAAAATGTGCTTTTTGAAGATTTCATAAATATAATTTTTACTTAGAAAAACAGCAAGACCTAAGAAGTATTAAAATCTGATCTGGTATAAAAAAAAATAGATTTTACTCGTGAAATGTGATTTTACATCTCTGAGCCGATATCCAATCCACTCTCACACCACAAAGTTTTAAACACGATAAAAGCACCTATAGGAACTGAGCTTCTTAAATTCAGGCACTTCTTTGTGCAGCATGTTTTGGACCGTTTCCAAGTCATACAAGCCGCTGCTTTATTGAGAGAACCGACCCATTAAGTTTACGACCATCGTTTCTCACCCTGAAATATCTCCTGATGCTGAAATAATCCTCTCTGGGCGGTTTTCTGATGAGTCACCTGATGACTCAGGAGGAAACGGGAAAACACGTCCAGTCGGCCAAGAAAACGCAGATGTGATCATGAAACGTTTGAATAAAACAATATAAAAGCACATTTCTTAAGAACGTCATTAAATTCTATCAACAGGTTTTTGCTCAAGGATTTCAATCTCTGTTGGACGATAAATTGTCCTCAAACTTAATGTGATAAACAATAAAATTGTTGTTTTGAAACCATTTTCAAATAATCAGAGGAGGGAAAAATACTGAAAGAATGTATTATGTAAAGTATCATTACTTCAGCATATTGTTACCCAAGTAAAAGTAAAAATTAGCCGTCCAAAACAAATTAATACTCCTAAAAGGTGCTCAAGTAAATGCAACTGAGTAAATGTAACTAGTTACTACCCAACTCTAAAAGTAATGCAATGGTAACAATGACATAATAATGTAAGAAGACATTCTCAAAGATCAATAAACTTTAAATTCTAACATTGGAACTGGAAGAGATTTTAAATATCCAAAATAAATCAACAAAAAACAGAATGAATAAAATGAATTCTCAGGTCTCTGTAAACAAAACTGTCCTTCAAAAAAAGTTTTACTTTAGACCAAAAGACCAAACTTAAAATTTTATCATCCAGTTTTTGGTAGAAAGAGAAAAACGATCAATCATGCCAATGGAAATTATTGAATTAGTTTTAATTGATCATGTTTCCATTTGGTGAAGAAGGAAGTTGCGCTCAGTGTCTTCAGAGGTTTTTGTGTTGTTTAACTCAGTGGTTCTTGTTGCAGCGCCCCTGCAGGCCAGGAGGGGAACAGGTTGCTCAAAGAGTTTGGTTGGTTTACATGACGGAGAATTACAGCCAGGCTAAGAAAATAGAAACTTAAATAACAAGAATACATTCATAAAATTACTATAAGTCATAATATTACAAAAATAAACTCATGAGATGAAGGTTGAC
Organism: Poeciliopsis turneri; assembly: GCA_922788865.1. Classification (NCBI taxonomy): domain Eukaryota; kingdom Metazoa; phylum Chordata; class Actinopteri; order Cyprinodontiformes; family Poeciliidae; genus Poeciliopsis; species Poeciliopsis turneri. Next base: position 106,384 of record CAKLNU010000875.1, read on the forward strand.
ACAATACAAGAATAAAGTCAAAATATTATAACTTTATCCTTGTGATTTTATTTTTTATTTCTTCTTATTATGGCCCTAATATTCTGAGTGCTTCACACTCAGTGTAGTGTGAAACTAAACTGCAACACCTGAAAATTTAACAAATGCTGCAACTTTGGTCCCTAAACGAACCGAACCGGTCCCTAAGCGGTTCCAGGCCTGGATAAGCAGGCGTGGACCGGCTTATCCAGATACATGTGAGATTCTGAAAGCTCCTTTCAGCTGCACCAGGTGTCAGACAGAGGAGAGATGCAGGGAGGAAGTGAAAAACTGCGTGTGCTGCTATTTTGCTCAAAGTGAAATGAGGCGGTGAAGGACATGGAGGAGGGATTTCTCTGGCAGCCATTCAAATGAAACAGCACCATCCCACTCATTTGTTTTTCGTCTGGATGCAGAAACAGCGTCCCATCAGGAAACACCCTCTGACCGTCTCCCTTACGCGCTCTGATGTGATGCATGTATTGTTTATTGAAGTATCAAGCCTCTGCAGATTTTTGTAGTTTTCTAATATAAACCCGTTTCATGTCATTGTTTACATCTGAAAATTTTGCGCTTGAGCACAAAACTGGAGGGCAACAAGGCGATTCCTAAATGAAACCTGGAGATGAAGCTTTTATTAATTTAGTTCAGCAGAGCAAAGGAAAAATAACAGAAAAACCGTTGAAGAACAACTAAAAATAAAGTTTTTCTTGCTCTCTGTATCTGCTGCACTACACATAAACTCGTTTCCATAGCAACTGGTTGACAACAACTCCACTAATGTATCAGGATTCAACACCAAAAATCAATGCTAACGCCGGAACATTAGCTAATTGAAACACCTTCTCTAATAATCGTCTGTCAGAGTTGGTGTTTGGGTCGCCTTTCTTTCATTTTAAACTGAACTGAAATACATGACATTCTGCAGCACATCTACATGGTAAGGTTGACATAGTCAAGCTAGCATAGTTGGCCTGCTCCTCTCTCCCTCTATGTATTTTTCCTTGTTATCTAATTGTCTTAGAGTTGACAATTAGCAGCAAAGCAATGTATCCATTTTTCTTCAAATATCAGGCGTACATTTAAGATTTAGCGCATTATGTTGGCAGCTAACAGCAATGCCAGCCATGGTTGATGAACAGCTGTTTTAGTTGCTGTATAATGTATAATACTATCACAAGATATTACTAATAATGGTAATAAATTATAGATAATAGCGAATCAAATCTGTTCTTTTAGGGGTTTTTTGTATTGTTTTGATCTCCAAAGTGTGGAGCTGGAAGTTTGAAAACTGATCTTAAAAATGTTTAAAAAGTTCTTGAATGTTACTGTTTGGAAAATGAATGAGCTTTTGTTTTTAGCTGCATTCACTGCAAATAAATAAAGCATTATTTAAAATTTCTAATATTGCATAAAAAAACTAAAGTGTTGAAATTTAAAAACGCGAAAAATGTAAACTTCTTTTTTCCGTTTAATCGTCAGGATAATGAATATTTAGATTCTTTCTGTCCAATATTCAGAAACGCTTCATCAAACCGGCAGGTGAAGCTTCAGTATCCACCCTGTCCTCACGGGGGCGCTGTAACTTCACTTTTATCGGAGTAGGAAGTACAGTTTTCTGTAACCGTGAATTGAAAGTACGCCATAAATATGGCGCCAAAATAGTTTTCAAGCAGATGATAAGATCGGATTTTTTCCTGACTTCCTCTCTGTGTTGTTGTCGGTCTTTGATTATTTTTAAAAATCTTCTCTGTGCTGCTTGCAGCTCCAGACTCGCCTGTGCATCTGTTTTTTGCAGCGCGGTGTTGCAGGCATTCACCGGCCGGAGGAGCGACTGGAGACGAGCTCAGATCTGGGTTTTATTTCTCAACCAGCGCCGTTGCGTTACTGGCGTGCGGTGTTTTTTTCTGACTCATCCTGTGGAAATATATCCCCGTTTTTTTTATTTTTTTGGTTCAGCCACCCTCCTTCCTCTGCTTCCCAGCCTCCTTCTGCTCCTCCCGCAGCTCCGAAGGAGGAAAACAGTCGGATTGGGACTCCTCCACGTTTCGGCTGCTATTTTTATTTATTTCTTTGCAAAATGCGACATGCTTTCCATGTTGCGCGCATCTCGGAGCCTGGCACGCCGGCGGTAGCGCTGCGTTTGGTTTCCTACTGACTGCTCGCCACTTTTCTCTCCGGGTTTGTGTTCAGGAGTGGGATTTTACACATTTTGGATTCGGACTCCTGCCTTGGACGCGCTGTCAACACGCAGTGCAGAGGGGAGGGGAGGCCGGGAGAAGAGGGACAGTCCTGTCACCCTGCGAGGTTTAAGTGTCCGGTGTGTGTGTGTGTGTGTGTGTGTGTGTGTGTGTAAGGGGGGATGTTTAGCAGCACCAACCCTCTGCTGGTAAACTACATGTGCCTGCTCCAGATGATCTCCTAAATCTGATCTAATCCAGGACTAAGGACGTCTGTGAATCCAAAGCTGACTCCTACCAAGGTACGGAAAGCATTTATTTATTCACGCCTTTAAAATGGATGCGAGCTGCGTTCAGGGCTCCCGTGTTGCGTTCAGGACCTCTGGAGTCCACTTCGCTGCGCTCTGGCAGCGCTAGGCCGGCGGCTGTGTGCGCACTTTGGCAGGTTTTGGAAGCGGAAATGCATTTTATCTGAGGCTTTGCGGGGAAATGAAACGAGGAACCCAGCAGGCAGGTAAACTGCTGGAGAATGTCCCAGTTGGTTTTATTTTAAGTCGCTGCAGCGCGGAATGTGCGTTTAAAACAAGCCACGCATGTCTAGACTCATGCACGCATGATGAAAGTTGCGTGGAGAGAAGCAGCAGGAGGAAGAGGAGGCAGCTGAACGTTTTGCAGCAGCAGAGGGATGTGCATGCTCTTTTTATTTCATTCCTGGGGGAAATTTAGCAAATATACAGCGGGGAGCGGCGGTGTGTGGCGCTTAGGGAGGCTGAGCACGCAAGCTCACGCATGCACACATCAAAAAATTAGAGCAACTCATCTCCTCTTCCTCCATCAGCCTCCTCCTCCTCCTCCTCCTCCTGCTGCTGCTGCTGCTGCGTGCTGTGCAGCTATGGTTGGCTCAGGGAGAGGGGGGAGTGGCTGTTGTTTACCTCCAGTCAGAGCTGGAGCAGTGTGTGTGTGTGTGTGTGTGTGTGTGTGTGTGTGTGTGTGTGTGTGTGTGTGCATCAAATAACCACAAACCCCCTGTACTTGACATCTGCTGTCTTAAAATCCTCGAAAATGATTGAAATTCAAATTTTTCAAGGTGTGGAAAGTGCCTGATTTCTTTTTCATATAAGAGGATGAGTATGTATTTTATTTGTTTAATACTTTTTTAACCTAATAGGTGGTAAAATATGTATTTTCTTCTTTATACGACTCAAAGTAAAGCCAAATTAAAACAGACCAAACTTCTCTTGCTTCAGGTTAGTCAGTTACTATAAGAATATCTTATAGTATCTTCTCAAAACTTAAAATTTTGTCACATTTTAGTTTCCCTTGTAGAACATAATATACCATCACAAGATATTATGATGGTAAATTGATTGAAACAGTCTTTTTTGTCTTCCCTGTCTTTGTGTTTAATTTGTGGTGCTGGAAAACTTTGAAAATATTTTGAAAATGTTTGATCTTCATTCAGCGGTGCACCGACTGCAGTTTTTAGGCCGATCTCCGATTACCAACCTTTAAAACATCTGACCTGTTTTGGCCAATACCAACTGTTTTTGTCTGAAATGTTGCTAAATATATGAAGAAAGTTGCTGCATTATCACCTCCAAGATTGGGTTGTAACCAGTTACATTTACTCAGATTTACTTGAGTAACTTTTATGGGAAAAAAATTACTTAAAAATTTACTTTTTTTGTTTTACAATGTACATTTTGCTTTTACTTGAGTAATTTTATTAATAAGTATTTCTCAGGATTTTGTTCCCACTGAATGAAAAACAAACATGTTTTAACTAAAAATTCACCAGACTCAAACCTGCAGTTTCTGTTAGTTTCAGAAGTTTTTTTAGGTATAGAAACTGATTTGGAAACATTTTATTTTGCTTGATTTTGTTTTTGTTTTTTTGTTACTTGTTATTAAGGACCAAAATTATTGTCATTTTGGTTTTGAAAATACCAAAATTTCCACATTTGGTCCATCCGATGATGAAATTTTTAAATATTATATGATAATTTGATCAGTTACTCAGTACTTGAGTAAACTTTTCACTTTTGTACTCCTGAGTAATTTCTTGGTCGTGTACTTTTTCCTGGAGTAAAACCACGTTGAAGTATTTCTACTCTGACTGGAGTATTTTTTGGGTCCTCGGCCCCTGATTGGTCGCCTGCTCATCAGTTCTCACCTGGCGGCAAAGCTGGAATCATCCTGGGATTTGTTAAATTCTCCCCCCAATAGTGGCAGCAGAACCTCCTCATGCAGCTCAGACACATCACTGTCATACATCTTCTGCACACACATCCACACATAGTTGTGTTTTCTTCACTTGTGGGGACTTCCATTCATTTCTACAGCCTAACCATAACCATCACACATCTAACCACTAACCCAAAAACAACAATTTTCCTCATGGGGACCAAGAAAATGTCCCCACAAGGTGCGGTGGGCCCTATAACTCCACATTGTAGACAGAAATAGGTTCCTATAAGGATATAAAAACCTGGTACACACACTCTGACTCCTCTCTCAGGTCAGCTGCAGTGTGTGTCTCTCCTCCTGCTGGGAATCAAACTGATTCTTGGTGTTTGGGATTCGTTGGTATCTCCATCTTTGTGGCTCTACTTTCTCTTCCTTTCCTTTCTGCCTGTTTCTACTTTGTGTCCGTTACCGTGCCAACCAGCCGTCTGTATCCCAAACCGCCGTAGGGTGACGCTTATCATCCAACTTCCTGTGAAAGCCTCTTTAGCCCGACATGTGCAGGTGTAGCATGTGTTTCCCGTGCCTTTAATCGCTGAGCTCTGATTGGTTGGAGAAGGGGGTAAGGACCCCCACGTGATGCACTGTATCACATTAGCGGCTACGCTAACAGGAGGAGCAGGGATGGTGTTCATGAATGGAGGTTTGACGTCATGCAAACAGTAGCCTGAATCCCCCTCTGACACACACACACACACACACACACACACACACACACACACACACACACACACACCCCACACACACACACACACACACACACCCCCCCCCCACACACACACCCACACACACACACACACACACACGTACGTACGCATCGACATGGATTTAGACGGCTGCAGGCAGATTTAGAAATGTGTGTCATGTGAGACGGGAACCAATGAAACGGGATTTGGTGTGTGTTGCTGTATCTCTCAAAACAGTTAAAACTAAATGAAAACAGTTTTAGTTTTATTTCAAGTGAACTAAGATATTTACACTAGAAACTAGACTAGAATTGTAAGATTGCCTGCTAAGCAATCTTACAAATTGCTTGGTGAGATTTTGTGTTTTTGCAGTGCATCAATGTTATTGGTAGAATTCTTAGCATTTCTTACTGTTTTGTAGGGATTCCTAATAGACTGCTATTGGCTAACCTCGCTCAGTTAATTTAGATCAGTTCATTTAAAGCTACCGATGATCTGTGAGAGATGCCGTGTTGGTCACCTTATTTTATTGATTTTTTCACTTAACTGAAACACCGAATTGTGCACACATCTACATTTTAAGGTTGCCAAAGTCAAGCTAGCATATCTGACCTACTTCCTTTCCCTCACAGCTTTTTTTAGATTCTAACTTTTTCTGACCGTGTTGTCTCGTTGTCATAGTGTTGACAATTAGTAGCAAAGCTCTGCGTGGCTTTTCCTTTAACAAACCAGGCGTACAGTAAAGATTCAGCAGTTTTGTTGATAACTTGACAGCGAAACCCAATGCTAGTCATTGTTAGCGATCAGTTTTTTTTCCTTGTGCTCATGTCATCACGTTGCAACGTGTTTAGAGATGTTACAGTATTATGAGCCAAATAACAGCATACAGTGGTGATAAATTTAGCTCATCATTAGGATGCAGTCACTTTGTTTTTCAAAATGGACACTAAAATATCTGCTTTAAAATGAGATGGGACTTATTTTGATTGATCACGTTTTCTTTAAATACGGATTAATGTTTAACTGTTTAACTGCTGTATGTATGAATTTGCCAGACAGGATTTATGACAACCAGCCTTCTCCTAGTGTTCATAACTGGTACTGCAGGTGAAAAGATCTTGTTTTTTGGTCATAATGCATTCAGAGCTTTTTATCTGTGGTAAAAACAGAGCTGACCCTGAGTCACGGTGTCTCCTCATGCATAAAGATAAAAATAAAACCTGTGTGCCGGAACTATTAACATTTTATTACACACTTTAGTACTTTGCCTGGTTTCCTTCCTGATGTTCAATTCTTTCTATATTTGTCTCTGCTTGCTATCGCCAGCATTTATAATCAGATATTGAAGTCTGAGGATGTAAACACATTGATGGCAGATGCTTCTTGAACTCCAGACGGGATTCGCTTTAGGAATATGGATGCAAAATGTCCAACCTTACTTTGCTGCTTTCAACACTCACTGCTACCTTTTTTTAAATATATTTTTTACTTTGCTTAGATGCAAAACATTGCACAAGTAATAAATTAGACCACCACTGAAAATAATTCAAAAAGTGAAACTCAAACATAAAAGGATAATCAAGTAATCGAATGAAAAAATTGGCATATTCTGCAGATTTAACGATTTAAAACCAATTTAAGCGCTAATGAAATACAAATAATTTTTTTTAAAATAAGTAAACATTCTAGTGTCTAAAATGCAACAACATTGTATTCCTTTAGTGTACACTTGATTAATTATCCCAGAATTTACTGTGATAATATCACAATAAATATTAATTTCTTGTGATATTTATATTATATTATATTGTGAATTTATATTATTTCAAGTAATATAATGATAATGACTTAATAATAATGCAAGAATCCAACAAACTTTAAATTCTAATCAACATTTAACTCTGGAACTGGAAGACATTTCAAATATCCAAAATAAATAAACAAAACAAGAAATAATATAAATTATGAAGTCTCTGTAAACAAAATTATTCTTCCAATTAAAGCTTTAGTTGAGACCAAAACACCAGGCTGACGAGAGAAATGACAAATCATGCAACTGGAAACTATTGATCTTGTTTTAATTTATCACATGATTAACTGATTTATAGTGACAGCCCTATTTCTATCAACTCTTCCCGTTGAAACATTGTGTTTTCAGGAAGTTAGAGGGGAATCCATAAAGCCTGACTCGTTTAGCGTGATGACGGTCTCTAACATTACCAGCTTCCTTCCTCCTTCCCTTCCTTCCTGCTGAGATCCCTGCGGAGCGTTCGCCGAGGCCCTCAGGGGAGCGGGTTGATGGGAATGCTGGCGCTGATATCAGCATCACAGAGTGACTCATGGCTCTTCTTCCAGCTAGTCACGAGACAGCGGTGTGTGTGTGTGTGTGTGTGTGTGTGTGTGTGTGTGTGTGTGTGTGTGTGTGTGTGTGTGTGTGTGTTTGAAAGGGAGATCGTGAGCTTTAAAGCTTTAAAGCTGGAATGTTATGGATCTTTGGTTGGGTTTTGACTGGACCAGTTGGTTATAATTGTTAGAAAATTGATTTGTGTTCGTTGGAGCTACTTCATTTGTCTACAACAGGGGTGTTCAAAGTGTGGCCCGCTGGCCATTTGTGGCCCTTTTTGTGGACTGAGTTTTGTCCACCGCACCAACTGCAATTAAAAATGATACAAATTTTTATAACCAAGCTTTCAGAAAAGGTAAAACCATATCAATGTTTATTCTTCATTAAATTTGGCTAAATATAGCAATCATTTTGAAGCAAAGTGATCCAAATCCTGTTTTCTGTACTGAAATAAATGTATTCCATCAAGAAACTAAAAACTGAAAAGAAACTGAAAACTAGATGCTTTTCTTTAATATGGCACAATGTGCTTCAGTGCACCAAGGCTGCAATTGTAGAGAAAAACAAAGGAGTAAAATTTCCACCAAAAAACTCTAGAAGAATTTTGAAACTTTCCAAAAGTTAAAAGTTATTTACTTCTGAAACTCCAAAGTGTTTTTGGATGAAAGTTTAAGCTTCCTTTTCCTCCCCAATTTGCTGGGGTCAGTGCAGCGCCACAATACACTGTTGTTAAAATAGATTTCCAGTTTTTAAATAACCCTTTCCAAAAGAAAAAAAAAATTAATTACTTGGTTTGAGGTTAGATGTTTTTCCTTGCGACTACTTTTGAGTCAGCTTGGGCTGAAACGATTCCTCGAACGATTCGAGTTCCTCGATTATTAAAATTCCTTGAGGAAAATGTACGTGCCTGAAGCTTCGTTCATTTATGTTTTATTATTCGCCACCGTGTTCCGGCCGGGACATTATCTGGTTGCACGGAGCGCTGACTTCCTCCTGAGTTGTTGACGAAAGCTAAGTGTTAGCAGCATGACGTTCAATCTTCAAGTTCGGCCCTTGAGATTTTATTGATTGATGATAACGCCTGGGTTTTCATGGTTTTTGCCTGGCGCGATGCCTGGCACGATGCCTGGCGCGATGCCTGGCGCGTTGCCTGGCGCGATGCCTGGCACGATGCCTGGCGCGATGCCTGGCGCGATGCCTGGCGCGATGCCTGGCGCGATGCCTGGCACGATGCCTGGCGCGATGCCTGGCGCGATGCCTGGCACGATGCCTGGCGTCCGGCTGCTTTTCTCCTCTGGAGCTGCTGGTTCAGAGCTGCAGGTGTATTGATACAGGTAGCGGACAGACTGAACACGCTCAGTGTAACCATCAGTGGTCGCACTGTAACCACACGGACAAACCGCACAATAAGTTTCATATCATCCTGGTCTGAACAAGCGGGAGGCGGAGCATCGTGGCGGTTCATGGCTGCTAGTTTCTGAGTGTGACGAACCAAGATGCCGTAAACATCCCGTATTGCTCCCCAGTTCTTACGTTCGTCCCCTGGTCCAGTCCCTGCCCTCCATGACCCCCAACACCAGGTTACATTCCCGTATTCTCACCAGAAAATTCATCTATTACTGGAGATTAATACATAAACTAAAAGCTGGATCATGACATTTTTATCAGCATATTGTGGGCCTGCCTCTTTATTATTAAATTGAATATAATTTCAGATCTAGAGTGAGCTGTTATTGTTACAGGTTTGTTTTCTAAACTATAAAAAAGTTATTGTTAGGGAAGCTCAAATTTGAAAAATTGGACTGATATTAATATCCAATCGTAACATGTTGTTATTCCAGATTTACCTATATTTTATTTTATAATTTTTTTATCCGATTACTGAATTATATGTTTACAACAGCTCTGGAGTCAACAATTTTTGCCCACATGAAAAAAAGTTACTAGCATTAGCGGCTAATAGGTTAGTTTCTGTCCCCACCAGTAATTTATGTCAATGGAAAAATCCTCCAAACGCTAAAATCTCACCCGGCTGGCACTACTTCATTTTTGTTTTCATTTGGTGAAGAATTGTGCTCAGTGTCTTCTTCACAGGTTTTTGTGTTGTTTCCTGTAGCAGTTTTTGGTGCAGCGCCCCCACAGGCGAAGATAGGAACAGGTTTTTCAATTAGTGCAGCGAGAAAACGAACCGCAGCAGCTGAAAATGTAATAGATGTTGAAGTTCTTGGTCCCAAATCAAACCACGTCTACCGGACTATCAGGTTTTGTGTCTGAAGGGTTGATTTTTGTTTTCTGAGTGTTGCTCACCAAAGGGAGTGAAGTGTGACTGGTGGAGGCGTCTTCATCGATTCAAGTGAAGTACATCTGTTCTGTCAAACATGTGTGAGTTGGATAAAAGTAAATAAAAAAACATCTGACGCTTCATGTGCTGACAGGCTGCGACAATCTGCTGCGCAGCCACGCGAGCGGAGCTGTGAAGCACATTGTGTACAAACAGCAGCGCCGTTAATGTTCACCAGTTCGCAATTACTTTCACAAAACTAAAGTAACAATAAGCACCGATGACAAGTAGGGGGTCACTGGGGTTAGTGCAGCGCCAGAATAACAGGTTATTGTCGTCCACCGAATGCTAAAGATAAGCATTTTCAATGATTTCAACTGAAAACAGAAATTCATCATTGCAAGAAATGTAAACACATCCTCACCTTCTTTGTTGAACAACTTCTGATTGGAGTTTAACATTTTTATTTGGTGGATTTGAGTTTTGTAGATTTGCATCCCTGGTTTTCCTCACAGTAATCCAGAAAAATGAACCTTTTCATTTCAAGTCAAAAATGACGAGCAATCCACATTTATTCTCAGATGCTCTGTTTTCTTTAGTTATTTGTGGAAAATTCAGGGATTTTTCCATCAAGCCAATCAAAAATACATGTAACAAAATGCAGCTTAGGAAGCTTTGGCCGTCACCCAGAAGCGTTGGTGCAGAAGAGGTCGTGACCTTCCTTTTGAGGAAAAGTGGAAAAGCAAACCTTTAGTGTCCAAAAGTCCAATATTGGACAGTTTCTTTGGTCAAATTTGGGTTTTGTGTTTCTAGAGCAGAACCACTACTTGCAGGTGAATCACAAATCTTCTTCAGTTCGTCTCTTGGCGGCCATCTTCGCCAGTTTCCGTCTTCTTGTCTTTTTGCAGTTCTGTTTTGCTTTGCAGTTCCACTGATGTTTGATATTTTGCCCAGTTACTATCTTACTTGAGTATTTTCTTGAACGGCTACTTTTTACTTTTCCTTGAGTAAAAATCTGTTTTTAAAATATTTATAGTACTAGTTAAAGTACTAGTTTTGGGTACTTTAACCCCTTCTGTTTGCAATGCTGTGGGCTTCTTTTTGTATCCTTTTCCTGACTGATACCTTTTCCTCTTTTGGTCTTTTGTAACATCTCTGCTAATTATATCTGTAGCTAAAAGATGCAAGTAGGTGAATATCAGTGATATCTGAATGGAGAAGCTGGATTTATTTCAGGTTAACCACATTCACTTATCCAAGCAGATTACTGGAGCTTTTAAATATTTAACATTTTTCCCTCTAATAGTTGAGTTTGTTTGAAATGTTTTGCATTATAAAGCATGAAATTCAATTGTACCAACAACAATCTTAATTTTAAACAGCTGGATGGTTTGAAGTTTAGTTTGACTGATTTTTATATTTCACAAAAAAATAAAAAATCTCTCCTCTGATTTTTCATTTTGTTTCCTTTGAATTAAATTATTGCATAATCTACAAAACAGTGTGGAGCTATATCCCAGATGTCAGTGTGTTGAATAATTTTGGCCTGTTTTCATTCATTCATTCATTTATTCATTCATTCATTCATTCACACAAATGTGACCTTTTATATTTAGAAGAGAGTGGGCTGCAAACCCACTGATGACGATGTTTGATGTGACTCAAATGTGCTTTTTGGTTTTTGTTCCTGTTGGCAGCCGTGCTGGGGAGTGTGTGTGTGTTTCTGTGTGTGTGTGTGTGTTGTGTTTGTGTGTGTGTGTGTTTTCTGTGTGTGTGTGTGTTTCTGTGTGTGTGTGTGTGTGTCTGTGTATGTGGACTTGTGTTTGATGTTGAGGTAAATACCTGATCCATCTCACTTTCCCATCCTGACATTTTGATTCTTTCCGCTCATTCCAAGCAGTTGCCCACGTCGTCATGTCGTCCATATTTCTGAATGTCTCTTTCTTTTTATATTTTTATCTTTTAATCTTTTTGGGGGTCATTCTTTCGCCTGCTCATTCAGATGGTTTTAAAATCTTTATTAATCACAAAATATTGAGTTCACCAGGATTTATTCACAATTTGCTGTTGATGTGAAAGTTAATAAGTCTGGATATGATCAAAGAAAATAGATTTCAAAATAAGATGACTCACAATACATAATGTAGAGCCGAAACGATTAATCGTGATGGATCGATTATTCAAATAACTGTCAATTAATTTCTAACGTGTAGAAAATGCTTAAGATGGTTAAAATGAAAAAATGCAGAATATGTCAATGTTTTATCTGATTAATTACACAATTAATCTGTCCATTATCTAATTGATTATTCTGATGATTAATCGATTAAAAAATTGTCACATTTTGCAGATTTTTCTTTGAAGTCTTTCTTTATACAGTGTTGGAAACACATTAAAAGATTCAATTCAATGTCTTTTTAAATGGGAAAATAAACATTTTACTGGTTAAGTGGAATAACTCTATTCCTTACTTGAACGTTTAATCATTTAGGATTCATCTGCACCTAAAAAACACTTTTAACATCAAGATGTGCAAATCTCAGTACGGCAGAGCCGATCTGTTGATTATGTTTTGGATTAACTGATTAATAATTGCCTAGCAAAAGGTAATGAAAAGTCATTTGAAGCTAAAATAAAACTGCCAGTTTGAATTTATATATTAAGTCCAAAAAGTTTATATTTTGTACAGTTTTGGATTAATTACTGCTCTGAGTGTTTTGTTCTTTCAGCAAATTACCTTTTTAACAATTAATCAAATACTAAATTAGCTGACAATCATTCAATAATCAATTAATCACGATTAATCGTTTCAGCCATACACACTAATATTGCAACAGTGAAATATTTGCGATATATATAGTTGAAGAGTCAGTAGGCTGTGTTAGTGTTTTTCACTCAGCACATTGATTTCAGTTGTTTGCAAAAGCAACAAAAATGATAAAAACGTTTTTCTGGTTTGATTTGCTTCCAGACTCAAACCTGCAAACACACAGAGACGCTGTGAAGCCGATCAGATCCCTTATCAGACCGACTGACCTCTGGCATCGGAGACGTCCATGTCGTCACGCAGCGCAGACTTTATCTGCTGGTTTCATTTTGTAGATAAAACAAACATATTATTCTGCCTGAGCTCCAGTTTATCTCAGGTTTCTGGGTTGTAGGTAATGGAGCTGTTACCTTTTCCTGACAGCCAGAGTCGAGTTTTCTCCAGGTTTCTGCAGCTACTGTCTCTTAATAATAGATGGGCGTCTAGAGAGATGATGTTGTACTGTCTTAAAGAAGAGCAGCTTTTCTTCTGCAGCATCATCTGCAGGGAGAGGACAGACAAACAGAGAGCCAGACAGGGTAGGGACGCACTGCCAGACAGACAAACAGATGGCAGGAAATGGGACAGCGATGCAGGACGGACGGACGGACAGACAGACGGACGACAGACAGATGGTGATCTTGCAGTTGGACGGAGAGACAAACGGGATCCAGCAGGTCAGACGGATCTGGAAGCTGGTGGAAAAAGTCCAGTGAATCTCCAATTGATAGTAGAGCAGGGATGTCCAAAGTGAGGCCCGGGGGCCTTTGCTTGGCCCTTTGGCTGATTTTGTGCGGTCCCCAACTACAATTCAAAAATAATACATATAATAATACAAAAATAATAATACATAAAATGGAGATTTTTAATTTGTAATCAGGCTAAAAATGACGACCAACATAATTTTCTTCCAAATAAAAATGTGAAATAATCACAAGCAGAAGGAGTTTGCTTCCCGTAGGAGAAGCTTTGATTATTCCATTAATTGTATTAATTGTATGTAATTGGGGCTGCACAGTGGCGCAGTGGGTAGCGCTGTTGCCTTGCAGCAAGAAGGTCCTGGGTTCGATTCCCGGCCCGGGGTCTTTCTGCACGGAGTTTGCATGTTCTCCCTGTGCATGCTGGGTTCTCTCCGGGTTCTCCGGCTTCCTCCCACAGTCCAAAAACATGACTGTCAGGCTGATTGGCCTTCCCAAATTCTCCCTAGGTGTGAGTGTGTGTGTGTGTGTGTGTGAGTGTGTGTGAGTGTGTGTGTGGTTGTTTGTCCTGTTTGTCTCTGTGTTGCCCGGCGACAGACTGGCGACCTGTCCAGGTGACCCCGCCTCTCGCCCGGAACGCAGCTGGAGAGGAACCAGCAACTCCCGACCCCGTTAGGAAGAAGGGTGACGGAAAATGGATGGATGGATGGATGGATGTAATTGATGCAGTTCTATGCAGATGATCAGTGACAATATATTTTTGAATGGTAGAGGTTTATTCTTGAAGACCACACTGAAGCTAACTATGATTAGGAAGACAAACTTTCAGTTGGATCTTTTCCTTTATTTTCCACTTGCCAAATTAGAGAAGTAAAAGGAAATGTTACCAGGTGAGAATGAGCGGCTATAAAGCATCTGACAGGAGCGAACACCCTGAAACAGTCATGTATCAAATACGAGCGATTAGTGGCAGCTGCTCTCACCTGACTTTCCCTCCAACACGCGCTCGCTGCTGCAGCTGATCCGACTTCATTAGCCTGTGAAGTAACTGACTCATGGTTTCTCATCCTCATGCTCCGTTTTTTCATGCGTGGTCTGTTGTGCGTTTAAGACGTTCCGCCTCTAAGCGTTTGGGCAGACATGGGACTCTCGACGGAGTCATAGTCAGGCAATTAATTAGCTCCCCAGGCGATTGGCTTTCCCAGCATGCATTCTGCAGCCGTCTCACTGCGAGCGGCGCCGGCTTCCTCAAAGCTGCACACAGAAAACGTTTAGATTTATTTCAGAACCAAGACGAGTCGGGATGTTGTGTGCTGTCTGTTGGCTTTCTGAATTTTATACAACACAAGTTTAATCTGTACAGATTAGCTGAGTAATTTGAAATAAAGTCATTCCAGTAGATTTACGTAATCTGAACTAGATTACAGAGAGCCATTAAGTTAGATTAAGTTGAACAAACACAGAAAGGCCTTCTGTTGCGCTTCAGCCGAGTTCTGCTTGAAATCTAAACCTTTGTGGTTTCGTAAAGTTCAACACCCCAGAACTGAAACTCAGTTTACCGCTGGTGATGATCTGTTCTGATCTGTTGCAAGTAGTTTAGTTTTGATGTTTTCATTTTTTCCAATTTAATTATTCATAGTTCAAACACCCATTTAAAGAGCTTAAGGGTTTTCTTTAATGGAAAACTTTCTAAACTAATTTGAATAATGAACAGAAGTTAATGCACTTCTTCAGCTGGAATCATGTTTGCATGTTTGAAGTCAGACTGCTTTTTCTGTGAAAGTATATCGAGATTTTTGTGTTATTTTTGTGCAAAACTAATTATGTTTGTAAAAAAAAATCTGCCTTAAATAAAATAAACAAATTGTTATAGTACGTTTCAGAGCGATTAATTGATTAATCACAATAAATTGATTAATCAACAATCGATTAATCGTGATTAATAGTTATAATAGAGATAACTATTTGCTAAAATTAACATAATCAGAGCAGCAATTAAGCCAAAACTGTACAAAATATCCTCAACAGCAAAATAGCAAATCCTCTTTTTGTAAAACTATTTACATGAATAGAAATGTTTTTTCCTCATTTCTGTTCAGTTAATACAAAAAATATTCAATCTGCCGTTTTGGTCTCAACTAAATTGTTTCTTGAAGGCTAATTTTGTTTACAGAGATTTCATAATTCATTTTATTAGTTTCTGTTTTTACTTATTCTGGATATTTAAAATGTCTCCCAGTTCCAGAGTTAAATGTTCACCAGTATTTAAAGTTTATAATGTTTTGTTGCGTTGTTATTATACCATTGCGTCAATTGAAAATGGTCTCGTGACAACGTTATGGTGTCCCATAGCAACAGTTTCCCTGTGTGGGAATATTTGAGTGTTTACCTCCTGCATCGTCTCAACACAATATTTTGTCTTTGCCCAGTTGGATCTAGTCAGATCATTAATTTATTGTTTGAACTTTGCTAAAAAGCTCATAAAGAGAAACGTTTGTCTGTAAACACATTTTGCTCAAAACTCCTTAAGTAGCATAGCTTTATTAATGTTATTATGTTTTATGCTATGAAATGTTAATTTTCTTCTTTAAAACATCAGTTGAATTATTTGTTTGTTGAACAAAGAGGCTGAAGTAGTTTAGTCAAAAATCTGTAGAATGTTCCGTCTTTTTATCCGATTAATCGATTAATCAACAGAAGAATCAATAGAATAGTTGCAGGCTGAGTTCAGTCATTTTGAAAACAAAATGACTGAAAATTGTTTTTATTATTATTTTATGTGAACATCTTCTGAGGGGATTTTTGTAAGGATTTCGTACATCTTTTTCAGCCTCCTCTGGTCAGCCAGGCAGGTAAGGAATCAACTGCCAGAATGTGGCTCAAGTGGTTCGTTTTATAGTTTAGTAGGAAAAAATAAACTAACCCTGAGATGGAGGCTCCTAACCGCTCCCGTCAGAATCAGAGAGACGAGGAAGGGGCTGACAGACGGGGAGAAAACGAGAGGCTGAGGAAGTCAATAATGTACTTAACCTTCCTCCGCAGACTCCCTGCATCCCTCCTTGTTATTGTAAAGCACAGGGCTGGCGCGAGGCGAGGAGAGGGAAGGGGAATAAAAAAGCTTCTCTGGAATAGAAAAAGCAGAGACAGGAAGGGAGAGCTGATTTTTTTTTTTGTCAGCATAAATGTCAGAGTGGTTAAGTGTGCGCACAGCAGGCGGGGAGACTGAAGAACAGGAAGAGTCCCATATAAGAGGGAATTGCCCCGTTTTACTGCCACATAAATCTGCCCTCTGCACACTAAACTGCCTCTTTTTGCTTTTCCTGCCTGGATGTGGAAGTTTGCCCGAAGTGAATTTCAGAATCGTTGCCGTTTCATTTGATAATTTCTAATGTTTTTGTTCTCACGTTTTGCTTGTTTTGTTTTTCCGTTTGAGTCTCAGTTTCTTCCAAAGACAAACACCTCGCCGTTTTCTGGCAATAAGTTTTAAAAAATCACATTTGACAGGTACTGTGATGTTGCCTAGCAACCTCAGCTGATCTACAGCATGTTTGGTCAGCTGGTTTTGCCTCTGTATGTGCTGTACAATGGCTGCTGGAAAAGACAAGAATTTTGTTGTTGATATCCTGTCACAATAAGTCAATTAATCAATCACATGATAAATTAAAACAAGCTCAATAATTTCCATTTGCGTGGAAATGCAAATGGAGTGTGAATTTATCGTTTTCCTCCAGTTTGCTGCTTTGGTCTCAACATAACCTTTTTTGTTTCCAGACTCCATACTTCATTTCTGTTATTTATTTTAGATATTTAAAACGTCTTCCAGTTTTAAATGTTCCTTAGAACTTAAAGGTTGTCGGTCTTTGATCAAGTGTTCTTGTATTAACACCATTACATGACATGAAAACTTTCTCAAAACAACAATGTTCTTGTTGCAATAAATTCTTTCATTCTGGAAAAATTGTCATTATGACAGGTGCAGTCCAGACTCACCATCCAGAAACCACTTGCTGCGTTCTTGTTGGTTGTGCAGGATGCTCCACTAATGCTTTTCAAAGATGTACGGTTGTGTAATTTGTAAAGGTTGAGTTGGGGGCGTGGCCAGCAGCAGCTTGTCTGTGTTCCAGTCTGATCAGTGAGCGGTTTTAGGGCTTCTTTCTGAGGGTTTTGCACAGACCATAGATCCTCACCTGCTCCTGGAAGCACCTTTAAGTGTCTCCATGACGCTGCAGGTGAAGGAGCCTTGCTGTTTTAGCTGCAGGATGATTCATCTCTCAGGTTTTTATTTCTCAGATTTTCCAGTCGTGGTAAACTTTTTTCATTTGAGCTAATTTCCTTTTGGCTTCATGTATATTTATTTGCATTCTTGCTTTACTTCCCCTCAGGCTTCATGAGCCGCCGACGTTTTTCCCCCCTGAGTTGCACATTAACTGGAGTGGGAGGCAGCTGAAGCTGACAGAAAGTCTGCTGTGAGATGGAACTGCTTAACTAACTTTTGACAGATTGCAGATCGATCCGATCCTGACTGCGGAAGCAAAGATGCTCTTTCTGATGAAATCCCTGTAGTTAATTCTTTAGAGGTCGTAGAAAAGGGCAGTGAATCCATCCAGGGTGCACATCTTTAAAAAGTCTAAAAAACTCCTTATAATGGATTAAATACATTAAAAATACATTCTTAGAGGTATTAAATGTTGAAGTTGGGGAATATTGAGCCAACATCAATGTGTTGACCGGTAACTAGCTGCTAACGCTAGCAGCTAGTTAGTTATTTCTAATTTATCATTGATGTTCATGTTAAACATCGGCTCACTTCTGTTTATATGTTTATATGATTTAATTTGAACATTTCTGTCTTAATAAAGATTTAATTCATAATGGTTTTAAAAAGTCTTACATTTCAGTTCAGCCTGCAGAAACCCTCTAAGAATCCATTAAGTCTGTCTTGTATTTTACTTTATTCTATTTACCCATTGATTGATTGGTGCTCATTGATTGGTGCTCATTGACCCATTTATGGAATCCATAGTTTTACTTTTTAAAGTCTTGATGTCAATGAGGGTGAGTGTTTCTTGCAGATATACATTTTTTCCCCTACTGATTGACAACAGCTCTTGCTTTTAGAAATTAGACCAAAGTTCCTGGGAGAGGAGCCATCAGAAGGTATTGATGGGCCAATCAGAAATTAATTTTGCTGAAATTTCAGCAAAGAGATTATTTTCAAACTTGAACTTCTTCTATATCCGAGAGCGCGAACGCAAGCATATCTAAACGATAAGTAGAGATGTTATAAATACAATCTTTCAGAATAACACAAACTATTCTAAGATTAGTTTAAGTCATTTAAATGTTGGCTCCAGGTTGTTACTGATCTTTTTGTTTTAATTTCTCTGATATTCCCCCCTCCTCCTCACCTGTAATATTTGTTTTTATTCATTTATTTTTATTCTCTGTTCTTTGTCAGTCTTCACTCGGTTGTTTTTCCTCCTTTCATTTCATTTTCCGTCTCTGCAGCCCTGGAAACTCAGAACAAAAGCAGAACCTTTAAAGTGTCTTTTTGAGGCCAAACTGTGGTTTTCACAAGTTAAAATCCAATTTTCACTTTTCACAAAGTTGGATTTTAACTTTACGTTGACGATAGAAAACAAGAACTTAACCATTAATCACCATGTTTGAGTCTCAGGACTGAATTTAATCTTTGTTTGGAACTGCAGCTGGTTTCTGAAGTCTTTCTTTCAAAGCATATTAAATCATTAAATCATCATTAAACCATGGAAATGTTTCTCTGGAAACAAGAGAACTTAATTTATAAAACAGGATTATGATGTATTAAGTATTTTATATTTGCCCCCAAATCTAATGAACTCATTGAACTTTTTCAATATAACGCGGTCGTTTTTAAAGAAAGTTGTGTTTTGTCCAGTTTTCCAGTAGAAGACATTGATCTGATTTTGAAACCGTTTCTCATGGAGCAGATGCTTTTGGATGTTTTCCTGTTTCCTTTTTGTTTTATTCTGGGTTCGTTTGGTTTCACTAAACAGGATTCAAGTCAAAAAAGAAGCAGAATACCAAAAACTTGACTCAAGTAAGAGGAGAAACTCCAGAATAAAATGACTCAGGTGAAAGTAAAATACCCCTGAAAGTAATGTTTTTGAAAAGAGTCGCTCTGAATGTTGCATATGAAATGTTTCAGTGTGAATATGTGAAGGCTCTCCTCTGACAGACGCTCGCTCTTCTGTTTTCATGGCGAACATCTTCTCACTCGTCATTTTCTCTCCCTCTCTCTCTCTCGCTCGCCCCGGTGCGCCCGCCGCCCCCTGCTGACAGATGGAGAGCGAGAAGAAGAGGAGGAAATACTCCACAAGCAGCAACGACTCTGACACCACTGACAGTAAGTGGAAGGAAGATGAAATGTGGATGTTTTTATCTGGAAGTGGGAGTTTCTGACTTTATGGCACAAGTATAAAAATGTTAAAGGTTTTATTAGTTTCAGACATGAGAGTGTTTTTTCCTCCTTTTAGCCAATAAAAACATGATTAGGAATGAAAGTCAGATGTATGGGATGCATTTGGGTTCTGATCCCTTTTCTTTGTAAATTGGACAAAAATAAATAAAGGGGAATCATTTTTACATGGGCTGGAAGGATTAATCAGATTAACTGTGATTAATCGATTACTGAAACCATCATTAACTAATTTCATTATTGATTAATCGTTAACTGGAGCATAAACACTCAAAACATGTCCAGGTGTTGAAAGAACAACATTATAGGGGAGTAACTTAATACAATTTTGTACTTAACAAAATCACATTTTGCTATTTAATAATCAATAATCCAAAAATTAATCAACGAATCTGCAAAGTATCATTTTATAAAAATGCAAATATTACTTTAGCTAATGGCTAATATAAGAGAAAATCAGTCTTTATGTTTAGTGAAAGTAATTCAGTTCACTTATTAATAATAAAGGTCAGTAACTGATATTAATAAGAATATTTCTTTATTTAGTCAGTGCAGATATTTTACTTTGAGTTTTTTGGGCGCGTGTTGCATCGTGTTTATTGTCTAAAACTGATTTCCAAATGTCGATAAATCCAGCCAGTTCATCTTCCTGATGTTTCCAGATGTTTATGTTCAGTAAGTCGTTTGTCCAGATGTCAGTATGTGGAGATTTATTTGGTTTCAATGTGATCAATTAGTGAAGCAGCAGTAAAAATAATGTTTCAGAAAAAAAACTTTAACAGAAGCTGCAGGTGTTTGTCTGAATCTGGTGACGTTCTGGTTAAAATATGTTTGTTTTTCATTCACTGGGAAGAAAATCCAGAAATTTCACTCAAGTAAGAGCAGAAATACTTCAGGATAAAACGACTAGTGAAAGGAAAAAGCGCAGTGAAAGCAGCGACTACCTGGTTCTGTTGTGTCTGATTTTGCAGCCGTTTCACGCGGCGCAGCCGGACCTCTGTCGACGTCGCGGCCTGCGGTCTCAGGTCTGTGCAGCTTTTTTGCAGCGTCTTTAATGGGCTGTTTGTGCTGCTCTGCGTTTCCTCCTGACCTCACTGGAGGTTATCAGGCTTCTAATTGAAGGAAGCCCAGGATAATTTTGGCTGCTGGGCCTCTGAGTGCAGCTTCTAATTAACACGCAGCCATGATGGCAGGCTTCGCCTGCGTGTTCGGGTATCTGGTCACGGAGACGGAGGCCAGCAGCTGCCATGTGGTAGCAGAGCTGCACTGCAAAAACACTAAATCTTACCTGGTAGTTTTTGTGCTTGTATCGTAGGATATGCACCGCAAATCTGGAGTAGACTCCAGAAACACAGCTGGAACCTCGTAAATGAGACATTAATCAACAATATGATGTGCATTGATGGGAAAATGTAATATTTCAATTGTTGACTGTGTTTCTATGACTTTGAATTTTCATGTTTTTTTGATGTGAAGCTCTTTGAAATGTGCTATGCAAATAAAATTGGATGAATTGTTTAATAGAACAGTTGAAATAAAACAAAACTAACTTACAGTAACTTCAGTGAGATATATGAGCTTGTTTTTAGTCAATACAAGTAAAAGAGGAAAAAGTCTTGTTATAAGTTAAATAATCTAGAACTTTCTCATCAGTATTAAAGAATTCACTAATAAGATATTTGCTCTAGACGCTGAACCAGAACACCTGGTTTAGTGTTTTTAGTGTGCAGAAGATTAGCACATGGAGTTCTGCAGGCCGATGGGAATCATCAGCCCCACATTCTGGTTCAGATGTTCTGTGATATTTGCTCTGCTGGGTTTTCTGTTCATGTAACCCCGGACCAGTGATCATGTTGCTCTTTAATTCTGGACTTTTACTTCACGAACGTGAAAGTCTGATGTTTCCTGCAGATCCTGGAGAGCTGTGCCTGGCTGCAGGAGGAGAGCAATGTGCTCCTCATTAAGAGTAATTGAGCGTAAGCTTCCTGTCTGTTTGGAGCGAGAACCAAACTCCCATTAGCAGATTTTGGTGCTTCAGTGTGGAGTTAGCGGCTGCTCCGGTTCTTTCCTGATGTGTGGCCCGACCGCTCTGGGTCGGTCACAGGAACCTTCAGACGGGACCGGCTGTGCTGACCTGAGCCTAAAGCCAAACACACGACCTCGTCAGGCCCTTGTCACCCCGGCAACGCTCCGGCCCAACAAATCAATTCATGGCAGGATCAAGTAAAGCGAGCTCAGTCATGATTTATCGTTTCTCTCTTTTTACCAAAAACCGGATGGTAAAAGTTTTCAGTCTGGTGTTTTGGTCTCAACCAGCAGGGACTTTATAATTCATTTTATTTGTTGTCCTGTTTATTTATTTTGGATATTTAAAATGTCTCCCAGTTCCAGCATTAAATGTTTAACATTTATTGAGCTTTGAGAATCTGTTCCTGCTTTATTATTATTTCACGACCATCTATAACTGGAAAATGGTCTGAAAACAACAATGCTATCGTTACTGACAAGAACTTCTTAATAACTCCCAAATCCCCAGGTTTCATTTTGCTGTGATCAGCAACAGAGAAGAATCGTGTTTTTGTCCTGCAGTGAAATATCTGGATGTAAACGTGTCGATATAATCAGTCAATCTGAATTTTCTGACATTCCTGGACGTGTTTCAGGTCATTTGTAGCAACTGAAAGTCAAAAAGGTTTTAATGTTTGAGGCTGAATCCTCATCGATAAATACACACTGCGTCACTGTGTGTGATCTCAGAGGTGAAGGGGTCGTGACCTCCGAAGGCCGCGAGCTGCTGACGGGTGAAGCCAGCGCGGCGATGGACGAACATGTCATCCTTGGGTGTGCAGACTCAGGCAGACATGGTTTGGGGTTGAAGTGCGGCGGATGTAAAAGCAGCGAAACCCGGTGGAGCTGCTGGGTGAAGTGGATGCTGGCTGCAGCCTCTGCTTAATTACAATTAAGTTGAGTATTAATGAGCTGGTAATGGAGCGTAGTGGAGCAGGGCGCTAACAAGATGTTATTTATATTGTCGTTACCTAATTAACCTCTTCATGGATCGTCATCAGTTAAAGCCTTCAGCCGCTGTTTGTTTGGCAGCTTTTCTGTTTCATTTATTCATTTAATTCAAGCAGGTTGTTAAAAACGAGTTATCAGTCTGACGAGAGAAAACGGGAACGATAAACCAGGAACAGAATAATCAGCTTAGGGTTAGTTTTCTGTTTGAAAAGGAGTCAACATTTACTGAAGTAATATGCCTTTTCAATATACTATACTAACAAAACAATAATTTTACACAAACAAAATGATCACAAACTAACGACAGAAAAATCTACAAACCCATGGTAATAATAATAGTAGCAATTCTTATTAAATAACATCGGAATAATGACCAACTCTGCACATTTACACGCTATAAATTCTTTGTAATCTATTTTATATAACAGAAAATAAATAATTTCTTTTAAAAGATAAATCTTTGAGCTCTGTAATAACTCCAGATTTCCTGCTGAGTCATTGTTAAGCCCTCATCGTTTCGGCTTTTCTCCAGTTTCTCAACGAACTGCAGTGAAGGATTTCACATCTCAAACAAACTGAGTTGTTTTTTATTTAATGACAATCGTCGGCATCAAGGGACCAGAAAGCGATGATTGATCTGTGTCTGTAACGGTCCTGCAGGTCAGGTGACGTCGTGGTCCAGGTCCTCTAAGAACGCCGGCACCAGCAGCACCTGGATCCGCCTCCCGCACAAGAAACCGTCCGAGGTAGGACAGCTGCTGCTTTGGGCTTTATGGAACTGGAGCTCCAGTTTGACCAGTTCTGATTATTTAAAAACAATTATTGATGGTTGATTGTTCAGATTCCAAGTCAGGTTTATGTTTTATATAACAAATAAAACTGCAGGTTTAAAGAGATTTTAGTTTTGATATGAAGGAAGTCAGCAGCTGCATTTCTACTCACCAAATAATTAGATATTTTGAAAATAATTTTGCTTAATGGGAAACATGGAAATTTAAAAAAAACCTATTTTTTTATTAACATGAGTCACATGATCAGAACAGGAAGTTACTACTGGTGGAAACCAAGAAGAAGACAGGAAGCAGTTGCAGAAGGATGACGCTTCATGTCAAACTTACTCAACTTATTGTGATTTTTTTTATGTCATGGAAACACTGTAATTGTGAAATTGTGCTCTTGCGGCCAGTGTTTCAGCAGTTTGGTAGTTTTCTGGGAGTTTGTTCCAGATTTGTGGTGCGTAGAAACTGAATGCTGCTTTTCCAGAAGACCTGAGGAACGCGACTAAAGATAAACGCATGGATGAGTTTCTCTTGTCCTTTAAGGTCAGAGGTCATCCTCTGTAATAACTGAAGCTGTGCGCTGACTCAGCTTCAGATCTCTGATGTAAAACTTACTCACCAGTTTGATGTGAAGTAAACATTTCTATATTTGAATATATTTCAGTATTATATTTCACACAAAGATGTTTGTCTGGTCCTTTTTGTCATAAAATACATTTCCAGACAAAGAAACTTCATTTTTCCAAACTTTTTATGATAAAACCCCTCAAAGCGCCGTGTGTGTTTAGCTCGTGTGTGTTTAGCTCGTGTGTGTTGGCTGGACGTGGCTCCTGCTGCTTCACTGATTAGCTTCTGCATCAGTTTCTTGCTCTATTGCTGCAGATTCATAAAAGTATTAATCCATCTTTGAAAATAAGACGATATTGTCCTGAATCTGCGTCAGAGTGTGAGCTTCTCCGCCGGGCCGGTTAGCGTAGCTCCATGTCAGCGCGTTCTGCTGAGCAGCCCGACTCACGGCTGGGAAGGACGGGTTGGTTAAACGCCACCGCTCCCAAATGACCAGCCTGCCAAAGGAACCGGCATCATCCAGTTGGGAACTGGAGAACTGATGCAATCTCATATTCCTCCCACTCCAGCCGGGTTGCTGTTCAAATTCACCTTCTAGAATTATTTCTCCGGTACGTCTACGTTCAGGAGGTAAAGGATCTGCTCCGTTCGCCTCCAGAGACTCAGACTGAAGTTGATGTAGTTTGTTGTTTTTGCAGCTTTCAGAAAGAGAAAATGACATCTTTGCCCTGAGAGTGTGAGTCGTCAGCAGAGCATGTGTCAAGCTTCCTTTGCCTCCATGCAGCTAAACACAGACTGCTGGAAGGTCCTGTCAGCAATCAGTCGCTCAGTAATTACCGCTGCAGCTCTCTGCTCTGACCCCGGCCAGCGCCGAGGAGCCAGGGGCCACGTCCCTTTCAAAACGCTGCCTCAGTGTCCCGCATCGTCCCACATCGTCCCACATCCCCCGACATCCCCCCGCATCCCCCCGCATCCCCCCGCATCGCCCCGCATCCCCCCGCATCCCCCCACATCGTCCCGCATCGCCCCGCATCCCCCCACATCGTCCCGCATCGCATGGTCTTATCATCCTGGAATTCTGGTTGGTTGTGCGGGAGGCTCCACTAACGCTTTTCAAAGAGGTACGGTTGTATAATAGCGCATCTGTTTGCTGCCATTTTGTTGTGTGAGTGGAAACAGTGAGTTGGGGGCGTGGCCAGCAGCAGCCTGCCTGGCCACTTAAAGTGACAGAGACCCTAAAACAGCTCAGACTGAAATCTGATTTTAAACACAAAATGACAAACCATTTGCTTCAGGTAGTTCATCTTCTATCGATTTATGCTTTATGATTCACTCTTGCCTGATTTTATTTTAGTAAAAACTACTAAAATAAAATGTTTGTTGTCCCTTTTACTATTAAGATCAATTAAATTTAAAGCTGAAATCTGGTTCAATACTGTGTGTTGCATTGTCAGATGTTAAACTGCCTGGAGGTTTTTTGGAAATTGCATCAAAACTTTGTTTTTAAATGTATCTGCATCAACTGCATGGAAGCCAAATTTATCTGGTGTTAAATTGTGATTGATGGACATACAAGAACGTTTCGAGGGCCGCAAATGGCCCCGGGCTGTACTTTGGATATCATTGTGCAAAACATGGTAGATCTGCCCCAACCTAATGTTAGTAATAACCTTTAAGTTGCAGATTGAGAAGCAGGATCAGATTTGTTCATCTGTTGATTCAACGCAAACAGAAAGGAAAATGGAGGTTATGAGTAAAGACACATGTTCAGTGCAGAGAACCAGGAAGGTTTAAAAGGCGTTTTGGTGAAATGTTTGTGTGGCGGCGCAGAGGCAGAGCTTCGTCTCCAGAGACCAGAGCTGAACTCCTCTTCGTCAGAGAAACCTCTTCTCCTCCGGGGAATCGTATGACAGTCTGCATAACTCCGTACGGTGGAACCAGGACACACACGTTGGGGCGGCGCCTGCCTCAACGCGACAGACAGCAGGATGAATTTCCACTCTGTACCGGGGATTTCCTCCCTGAAATTGTTCCCCACACACAGATGGGAGTTTGTATTCAAATCCTCTTTCATCTCCGTCTTCATTCCACACAAGTTGTTTTTTCTATCTTGTGCCAGTAACTAAATCAAAGTTTGACATTATTTCTTTTTTTCCAGTTGTATAACATTTACAGTTGAAAGCAGATGTTTACATGCATCTTTTCTTTTTCCTCACTGTCTGACAAAAGTTTCCTGATTTAAACCTAAATTAATTTATTCCTTTCTGAGTCATAAAATCTTCAAGTTATGTCTGAAGCCCAGATATTGACGAGCTTCATTCACATTTCAGTGAATTAAGTTCATGAATTAACGGGAAGCAAGTTGGGAATGTAGAAAGACGTGGCGCTTCCTGCTGCGGCATCAACAAACACAAAATCCTGATTTCAAGAACCTTAGTTCCTCTGTCAGACTGTTAAACTCAAAACAAACATTTTTGTGAAATAATCTTGACCTTGAACCTTCCCATCAATATTCAAGAATTATTTACATAAAATAACATCAAACATCTTCCTGGAATTTTGCTTTAATTTAGTTTTTTCTTAAGATATTTGCACTAGAAACTTTTACATTTTATGCAAATTATGTTCTTATTGAAATCAGGAAATGAATTGTTTTCATTTTTTATGTATTTCTAATATTGTACAAAATATGAAAAATCTGCAGAATGTTTCAATTTGTTCATCTGATCAGTTAATTGTCAGGATATTCAGTTGGTAAAATAATCATTAGCAGTGGCAAACAAGATGTGTATCAAATTAAGATGACAGCAGATAAACTGTCAATAATCAATAACCTTTAATCTTCCGGTTTGAGCTTTTTTTGTGGCATATTCTGGACGTGTTGAAGGCTAAAGTTTAATCTTCTAATGTAAAGACGTTTGGCAATATAAAAGGACAAAGCTTCGTTTAAATGTCGGTGGAATGGCACTCGTATCGTTTACCGAACGTCTGGAAAATGTTCTTTATTTGTTTCAGGAAATAAAGTAAAAGGACGGGATAATGAAGTCAGGTATCTGCAGCTTGTTCTCCTTTTAGAAACGTTTCGCAGCCCAGAAGGCGCCAGTCTGAGCGCCTCCCGGTGTTCGACAGAGGAAGGAAGGAAGTGATGTCGGTGGGGTTTCCCAACGCAGCAGAGCAGGTGTGCAGCCGTGCCGCTGCCTCCTGATCGATCTGTTTCTCAGTGCTGCAGGTTAAGTGTAAAGGTGCAAACCAGGTGTAAAGCTCAGAAAACCACTGGATTTGTTCAAAAACAGTTTTTACTCTCAGACCTTTGAACGAGGGACGGCGCAGCACAGGAATAGTTCCACCGTTCACAATCGCTGACATTAATGATCATCTGACAGGATTGATTGATGTTAATTATGAAGCTGAAGGTCAGGTGACTAAATCAGTTTGAGTTATTTTAGTGAGCTGCACCGATCAGACGCTTACCGGTGGATACCGATAATACTGATTTTGGATCAATAAGGACAACATTGATCTGAAATGGAAAAGTGTTCATGTTCATTAAGCCACTGAAGCTTTTGACTTTATGCTACAACTGCAGTTCTGTCACAGTGTTTGGTTTGATCAGGGAACAATACGTGTTTTTCTAATTTGTCTTTCCAAATAAAATCTGAAATCTTTCAGAGCAAATTAAAGAAATCTTTTATGTAAAACACTAAATCCATAAAAGTTTGTGCTTTTAATGCACAATATGTGAAACTTTGCAGGAATCAGATTGAGTCTGTTTTCAGTCCGTTGTGTAAAGATTTGTTGCCGACTCGACTTTGACACTTTAAACTCGACGTTTTGAAAAAGATTTTCTTTGAGAAAGTCTGAAAAGCTGCCAGCTGATTAACATCATTGTGCAGCGGATGAATAGAACCTGATTAGCTGCTCCGCTTTGTTTTCTTCTGTTTACGTAACAAAAGCTTAGGAAGAAATTAGCATATCTTTGCACCTCGAATGTTGAGATCACAGTTGGATTATTTTAATCAGGAGATAATTACTCACCTGGTGACATTTATTTCTTACTCACTCACACCTACATGAAATATCTCCAAACAGCCACATTTATCAGCGTTTTTAACTTCATTTTTCTTTCTGAGGTTTTGTTGTTTGTCTGTATTTGAAAGTATTGAGGCAGGAAAGAGGGAAGGCAAAAGGCCAAAGTCAGCAGTTCAACATCTTCAGAAGCTTCTTCCTGGTTTTGCCTGAAGTTTAATGTAACAGTGAAAGAGACAACAACCATCCTGTGATATTTATTAAAATACAAACCTGGGCAAAATCAAAGGAGAGAATCATAAAAGCATCAACAGATAAAAGATGATCAATAGAAATAGTTTGTTTCTAAATGGAGCAGAATAGCTTTCAGTTGGTCACCTTTGGTAAACACGGTGAGCGAGTCGTGCTGAGTTGGGATGCTAACAGCTGCTGTGGCTCATTAGCGTTGGCTGATTCGCCATGGCAACCAGATGTAAACAGTTGAGGGTTTTCTGCTCACACACAAACTCTCACGCTGTTTGCCAGGCCCAGCGACTGGACGTGTGCATGTCCTAACAAACACGTCCAGACCGACACGCTGCCCAACACTCACATTCACACACAGCGAGCCAACCAGCCTCCAGCTGTTGCAGTGACCCGTCACCTTCCAGCTTCTGCAAACATGGCTGCTAAAAGCAGGATTGCTTTCAAATGATAAGAATTAGGAAAGACGGAGTTTCTCTACTTGAACGAATCAATTATTCTGACAGTTAATCAGATTTAAAACTGGAACTTTAAACAGTTTTTTCTGTTTTTACATGAAAAGATGCAAATAAACAAAAATATCTCTTTTTATGTCTAAATGCAATGACAGCATTCCTTTAGTGAAGACTTTATCTGCTGCTAAAAACATCAACCTGTGAGGATCTCAGGCTTCCTGCTGGACATCAGCAGCTGTTGGCTGATTAGCTATTATTTAGATCAATTGATCAATAACTGGAGAGTAAAAGGTGAAGCTACAGCTGTAAAATACGAGGCTTTCTAGAATATATTTACAGACAAACGTTTGTTATTTTAGATGAAAATCTGCGTCTTTTCTGTTTAGCTTAGGCTTAATTACTGCAAAATTGCTTTTTTCGATTAATAATTAGTTGATTTTTTGAATAATTAATTCATCACAATGAATCTGATTAATCATTTCAACCCAAATATTGATTTGAATAAATGTGTCTAACCTTGAAGCAGGTAAGCAGCAGCATTTTTACATTTTTCACCTAAAATGCAATACAGCATCATTCCTGTTGTGCATTTAAACCAGATGAAGCTGAAATGATGATGCTTCTTTGTAAACATATTTACAAACATGTTTTAAATCTTAAATGTAAAATATTAATACATTTTGTAGTTTCAGCTGAATTTTTTCTTTGAATATGTTGATTTTGTTTGCAGCAAATGGTTAAATATTGATCAATTTCTAAATTATTTGATGATTAATGCGATTAATCGTTTCGGCCCTAATCAAACTGCTTCCTGTGTAATTACATATGTTAATCTAATTTATCTGTTTTGTTTTAAATTGGTATTTATTTGAAATAAAGCATATTTAAATGCTTTAATCATAAAGTTGTCACTATGCAGACTTTAAACCCTTAAAGTGACTATTTTTATTTAATGAGTTGTTTTGACAGAAGTTGAGTATTAATCACACAGAAGTATTATAATTTACAAGAGTAACAAGATGATAAAAAGAACATAATTATATACAAATCCAGTGTTAAAGGTCTGATCATCTGCAAACATCTGTGGAGTCTATTAAACCGACATGCTGCATTTTATGAGTATTTTATTTCTCCCATGATTAATATAATCTTGTTTTTGCTGCTGCTTCCTTTAGAGAACGATGAATCATTTGTAAATAAAAAATCATGTGAAAAGCTCAGACTTTTAACTTATTAACAGTTGGATAGGAAAAGATGAAATGAGGTTTTTTCACAGAATTTGGAACTAAAACTGAGTTTTGGGTCGAACATATTGGCAGGTTTTGTTTTTTTTTGTTAAATGCAAAATGTTTATATATTTTTACATTGTCGTTTTAATTATTGCTCTGGCTGTGCTTTTCCTTCAGCAAATGTTCTTTTCTGAGTCTTGATGCTGGAGTTATCGATTAATCAGTTGCTAAATTAGTTGACGATTATTTCAATAATCGATTAATCAGAATGAATCTGATTCGTTGTTCAGACCTGCATGATGTGAAGATGAGTGTAAATATTTAAAGGACAGTCTGTGTGATCAGTTTAGTTATTATGAGCCTGCAATGTAAAAACTTTGACAAAACTTTTGTTAGAGTAAAAATAATAGATTAAAATAGAATCAACCAATTAAAGTTATTTCTTTGTGATGTAATTCACTGGAGATCAAAACCTGAAAATGATGCACATTTTCTGCATTAGAAGAAATTTTATTTCGTTTTCTCTTTCTTTAGGACTCAATGAAACAAATATATTCTTTCATAAAAGTGGTTCTTTCAACATGGTTGTACTTATAAAAAGACACATTTTGTTTCTATTGTAGTACCATTATGTTATTTACCGTGATTAAAATAAAGTGGACAGATAAATATTGGTGTCATTGGTACCATCCGAACCGGCAGCTGAGGAATGAAATGCTGTTTGCTCTCGGTTGGAAACAGCCGTGTGTGACCTGCTCTGCTCTTCTGTCTTGGTGAATTCGGCTTCTTTAAGCGTGACAACTGAATCGAGTTTCAGTGTGTGCAGACAGCATTAATCATGTAGCTGTTTTGATTGTTTCAGCCACACGACTGTAAAACTAGGTCACGTCTCCACCCTCCATTTCACCAGATCCGCAGCCTGAGCTGCCAAACGGAGAACGATATTTGCATCGTGGGGGGAAATTGGCTTCTGCCTCTTAAGTCTCCTTCAATATTTCTTGTCTGTGACCCAGTTTTTAAGGTTTATTTATTGAGAAAAGTTTCTTTCACATTCCTGCTCTCTCATTTCACTGCCACTCACCTCAGAGCTGCAGAGGAAACGTAAAGCTCCTGTCTGTCCACCGAGTGGTTTGGCGTTTCCTCAGTCAGTGGTAGGAAGTTAAAATGATGCAGCTTTAATCATCCACTGAGGGAAACTGGTTAGATCTGGGAAGAGCTGCAGCTAGCGATTAGCCTAATAATCGATTAATGGATCAATCAGGTAAACTGCTGCCACATTCAGCAGATTTTTCATTTAGGAAAATAAATGCTTCATTGACAAAAATGTAAAAATAGTATTCCTTTCATAAACGCATCATCATTTGTAGCAAAGAAGACAAAATACTTGAATCAACATGTAAAATCTCAACTTTCTCTGCTTGACTTGCCATCAGCACAGTGCTGGTCTGAACTGGTGATTCATGTTTTTCTTTATTTTTACAGGTTTTAGTTGTTCTTTTATCAAATGCTGTTTTTTACAGTGTTCCAAATTATTATGGAAATGATATTTTCTCAGATTTTCCTAAATGGTCAATGCAAATGATGGTCAGTATAATTTCCAAGTCATGAACTATTGCAGTATAAATCAGATTTTACTGATCAAAGCTCCCATCAGAACAGGATTTCTTCAAAAATAAAAACTCAAAATGCTCAGTTCCAGGTTATGGCAGCAGATTTTCTAAACATTTTATGGATTATAAAGATCTGCAAACTGTCATTCTGTGAATGTGCAGCATTACTTTCTGTAAATTTAATAGCACAACAAGAAATTTAATCTTTATGACACTTAAATCCAATTTGCATAATAATTTGGAATCTCTAGTTAATGATGAATTGATCACTAAATTAGTGGAATTTTTTGACAATTGATTAATCACATTAATCGTTTCAGAATTGATTTTAATATCCAGGCCTGTTTCAACTTATAAGTCTTCTGAAGTTTTTGGACCACAATAAAGACTTTTATTTTTTTGGAAATATGGTAAAACTTTGACTTGTACATTGATACACATTTTTTTTTACAGATATTTAGTTTTTTTAAATATAATTTTCTTGACATCTGTTCCTTTGTTTTCCTGTAAATCCCTTCAGAACCGCTGTAATTATTTACGTCACACGTTCAACAAGTTATTGGAAATATTCCTCTGAGGCTTTGTGCAGCTGCTGCACTTTGCCGGCGCTAATCTCTCATTCCATCACATAACAGAGACGCTCTGTGGGATCGGGATGTTTGGAGAACAGCGAACTCATTATGTGCACGTTTGAGATGATTTGAGGCATGAAGCGTTTTCCCGTTAGGTAGGACCAGTCCATGTTTTCATGTTGCTGCGGTCCATCTCTGACTCTACCGACTGAATGTTGGCACTAACATCAATTAACGCTGAAGTCGTCCAAATAGTTTGAAAGCTTGTTTTCACTCTTTCCTTTTTACGGAAAGTTTCTGTTTATCTCTAGGAAAGAGCTGGACGCATGTTTGACCTGTTTTACTTTTGCATTTTGAACTAAAGTTTGTGATGCATTTGTGACCTAAACTGGAAAAACTTCATATTGTAGCAGAAAGACTTTCAGTGTTCAATATTCCTCATGAAGCAAGTTGTGCATTATTACGAGAAAATGAAGACAAATTCTCTGTGTCCCTTAGGGGCCACCGTAGAAAGTTCTCCACAATGACATGGAAAGATGTGGATGAATTATAACTAAAAGCACCATCTCAATTTTCAGCAGTCAAAGTGCAATTGCATGTTTTCCTGGAACCCTTTTCTAAATTGAACTAGTTTCCAAGTTTCAACAAAGTTCTGAGATAATTTCGGCTACTGTTTCTTTTTTTACTTATTCCTTATTGTAAGCATGAATGCGTGACATTTCTTAAAGCTCAATAGAGGCCAAAAATCACATCTGTTCAGACTGAGCGCAGTCAGTCAGCGGCAGCCGCATTGAAGCAGGAACAAAGCTTAATTGCGTGACCTTTGAGCGGCGCGTTGGCAATCAGCCTGCCCTTGGCGTGGAAGGGGAGCGCCGCAGTCGCTCCGCGAATCATTCAGGCCAGCGCCGTGCGATGAGGAGCCGCCTTCAGACAAACCTCAAAAGGACTTGTTCACTGTCTCGTCTCAACCTAATGAGGGCCACAAATTGTAGGCTCTGTATCTTTTCAGAGCTCAGAACTATATGAAGACAGGATAATAGCTACAGATGTGACATTTTGCAGATATAAGAGGGAGAAAGGAGTTTTCAGAAGGAGCACCAGGAAATCTTTTTCACATTCATATCAAGTCCTTTATTTGTCGAAGCGTCAAGCTGGTGAGGGGTGTGGATGTGACTGATTCATGTCAGCGAGAGATGTTGCTGCATAATAACTCACAGACTGCCTCCACTTTTGCTTTTGCGTATCTTTCCTCCCTCTCATCCAACAGGAGACGGTTGGTTTTGTTACCGAGCGAAAGGTTCCTCCGGGCTTGTGTGCTCTGAGCTCTGCAGGGAGCCTGATATGCAGCAATCGCACAAAGAACAATCTGTACAATCTGCCATCTGAAATATGTCTGATGCCATTTATAGGGAGAAGCAAAAACATCTTCTGATTGACACGTCAGTGTTCGCT
This sequence comes from Poeciliopsis turneri, assembly GCA_922788865.1. NCBI lineage: Eukaryota > Metazoa > Chordata > Actinopteri > Cyprinodontiformes > Poeciliidae > Poeciliopsis > Poeciliopsis turneri. Next base: position 140,049 of record CAKLNU010000875.1, read on the forward strand.
CATCGGGGGGCGCTGTTAAAATATCTGGGGGATGGAGTGTTGAGGTTCTGATGTTTTAATCCTTTTGCTTCCTCTTGACCTTAGTTTTGTAAGTAACCATTCGGGGTCTGAAGGTGCAAACATCTGAAATTGGCTTGCTTCATCCAGCGTAATGATTTCCTGATCAAGATGTTTGCACATCCTTAAAATGTCTTAACAAGTTTTACATTAATATATCTGATCTCTTTCCTTGAAAAGGTTAAAATAGGTCAGTGGTCATTCAATATCAATATATTTGTTAGATTCCAGTCTGAGCTCCTTTCAGATTGGGCTGTTTTAGGGCCTCTGTCACTTTAAATTCAAACAAGCTGCTGCTGGCCACGCCCCCAACTCAACATTTACGCTCGCACCCAAAAATGGCTGCAAACACATGCACAATTTTCCAACCGTACATCTTAGAAAAGCATTAGTTTCGCCTCCTGCACAACCAACCAGAATGCAGCAAGTGGTTTCTGGATGATGAGTCAGCAACAAAACTCTTGTATTTTCTAGCAGCCATTGTACAGCAGGAAAACTAGCTGACCAAACGCTGGAGATCAGCTGGGGTTGCTAGGTAACGGGTTGCTTGATTGCAGTTGCTAAGTAACTTGTGACATTCATCTTCGCCACTGGATAACTGCTGTTAACTAAAGTTATCTAGTGCATTTGGTGCATTGAACAAAGTAGGTGGATTAATAAATTAGAATAATTTTTTTATCTTTCAACTTCACCTCAGACCAACAGTTAGAAATTTTCCTTGAAGAAACGTTTCTGAATAAAGCAGATGGTGGAGTTAGTAAACTTTAAACTTCTGGACTGGAACAAATTTCAGTCCATTTGAAAATTTATGAACAATTATAAAAGCTATATCTGCTATTCTGTTCTATGTTGGAAAGTTTGTGACGTGAAAATGGCCAGAAAAGGGAAACTATTATGACACAAAGTAAAAGCGGATCTGGGTGACCATCAGGAAACACTGAATGTTCTTCCTTTCTCTTTTGCATTGGTCTGTCCTTCTCCATCTCATTCTTTCTGTTTTATTCATGTAAAACAGAAAGAATGTTTTTGTTTTACATGAAACAGAAACATTCAATTGGACCAAATCCTTTCTGTTAAATAGCCAGAAGTCAATTTATGGAAGAGAATGGAAAAGAACAAGAAAAAACCACAGACCAAAACATCGCTGCTATTTGTGCCGTGATGCACCTATTTGTCATTTTGTGTCTGGACTTTCAGCTTGATCATTATAAGCATTTCACACAGCTGATTAAATACAAAAAGCTCTAAATATGATTTCTTCAAACAGTAAATCATTTCAAACAATTTTACTTACATAAGAAAAAAATAAGACATTGGAGTTTTCTGCTTTTCTCACTACAATCTTTATGTAGTTTGGCATCATCAGAAAAGCAGCACTAAGCAATAAACCAAACCACAAATCCACCCAGAATCAACTAATAGGTAACAGGCAGATAAATCCCCAACACATCCATCCAACTGAGTGGACTACCATGTCACCCACTCAGCCCAAAACAAGCCCCCAACCCACTCAGGAAGGTCCAACAAGTTCCTGACCAAGCACTGTCCCACTCGTCCATAGACAACAGATCAGCCAACGACTGACCAGCCTCCACCCTGAGACAACCAGCCAGTCAACAAATGTCAACCGCTTTATTTCTTAAGGCTTTATAATCACTATAAATGTAACTTATCCTGAATTAAATCGTGTCTCAGCAGAACGCTTATGACAAAAATGCCTCTTAAGGGAAGAAAACTAGAATTCATTGAAATCTTCCCAATTTCCTTTTGTATGTTAACCACACTAAAACCTCACTCACCTCAGAATTTTAAATTGCACTGAATTGAATGTGCACTTAAAAAATGAAAGCTGAAGCCTATAATTTACTGAATACATTACATAGTGAGAGCGATGATGGATTCCCATCTTTGTGCATGTTTGAAATCTCTGAGTCACTGGACTAATGCACTGATCTCCCTCCGTCTTGTTCACATACAAGCACAGCCTTTCCCCTCTCTCTTTCTGACACTTTTTCATCAAGCCCTTTCTTTCCTTCGTCTTTTTCTCACTCATGATCACCCACTCAACACTCACACACATACATGCACACACTTCTTCCTGAGTCCTGTGGTCCTTCCAAGCAGCCAATCATTAGAGCCCGTGCTGTGATGTGGCTGCTAAAATTATCCTCTTCTCTCTGTGAGCTGACATCTGCCATGACGCATTGTGGAGAGCCAGGTAGCCATGATGCCACGAGGAGAAAACTAATCTTTTCTTTTTGTTGCCCTTCCATTTCCTTAATTACTCTTTTGCTATTCTAATTTTTTTAATTGTGCTTTCTCACTCCTTTTTTACTGTTTGATCCCTTTTTGCCTCAGATTTCTCTTCTTGGCAGAATAGTACCCGGATTTAAAATAACAGATATTGACCAAAAGGCTGTAGCTTGAAAACCAAGTAAGTTGGGTTTGTGTGATCACAGTTTGAAGACAATCATGTCCCTTCATTTCAATCAATCCTACATGCTTTATAGAAAAACACTTTAAAAAAATCAAAATGTTGCACATTCACTCAACACATAAACAGAAAGCCAGTAAGAGACAGCTGACCATCCAACAGACACCTTACCCAAAAACCCTGCTCCAAGAGGCAACTGACCAAATAAGACAACCAACGACCAACCGACCAAACAAGACAACCAACGACCAACCGACCAAACAAGACAACCAACGACCAAACAAGACAACAAACGACCAACTGACCAAACAAGACAACCAACGACCAACTGACCAAACAAGACAACCAACGACCAACTGACCAAAACCTTTGTTGAAAACGTTTTCCTTTAATGTTTTTGCCTTTTATGTTTTTGTCCCCTGTTCTTTATTAGTTAGTTTAAATGATGCATGTAACTGGACAGTGTGCAGAGTAAAAACAGCAGGAAGTCACAGATAAGCTTCACCTTTTCTCTGTGTCAGGATTCTCATCCTTGTTAAACCCAAACATGAAGCAGCCTGTTTTCAGGATAAACTATTGTGAGCTGTCTTTTGGCCTTTGAAAGCATTTAAAGTGCGATTGCTGCGCTTTCAGAAAACTGACTCAGCAGCACCATAATAAGGTCTATTTAGTGGGTGGACCTGTGTTGTGTGTCTCTGCTTGTGTATACATATAAATGCTTACATTTCGTTCTCTGGGTGTGTGTTTAATCCAGTTCAGTTCCTTGTATGTGTGTGTGCTATCTTTACTTGGATGTGTTTCCTGGTTTTAAATGTCAGATTTCAGCTGTCATCCTCTGTGGTTTCTGTTCTGCTCAGCGCAGGAGCAAGTGGAGAGTGCTAGTTTATCACTGCCTTGCAGATGTTGAGCGATACGAGTCAGGCCATGTAATAAGACCAGACAGGTAGTCGGCCGCATGCCGCGTAAAAACCAGCTGAGTCAGGGTTCAGCAGGGGTCCGGGTGAGATTTGTGCAGGGAACATTTCAGTTATCAGATTTCTTAACCTTAAAAATGAAATAAAATTATGAACTATGCAGAGCCACGTCATAAAAATAATGTTGAATTTGAACTAAGTTCAGTAAAACTGTGAGGTCAGTTATGTTTTTGTGCAGGTGGTTGAGTTATAAAATTAAACTCAAAACCATTTGTTAGCATGAAGACGGCAGATTTAACGTGGTAAAATCCATGGTGCATGAGGGAATCAACAGCAAAGCAAAGTGCTTTATGTTACTTCACATTATATACAAATTGTGTAAAATAAACTAAAATAGAAAGATGACATGGAATCAATTTCTAAGACTCAGTTTATGTTTTGTTTCTGCATTTCCCACAATAATGCACAGAATGTTTTCCTCATGATAATCAGTTTGATTAGAAACCAGAACTCCACCTCCAGCTGCTGTGGTTCTGACCCAAACCAGCCTGTTCCCCTCCTGGCCTGTGGGGGCGCTGCACCAACAACCACTGCAGGAAACGACACTAAAACCTCTGAAGACGCTGAGAGCAACTTCCTGTTTCACCAGATGAAACAAGATGGAGGCGTCAGAGCTTAAAGTGGGCTGGATTCCGGCCTTTGCTAGGGCATGTTAGCTTGGCTGGATTTACCCAGAATGCCCTGCGCTGTAGTCCACTTCCTGCTTTGTTCTGCTTGCTGTTCACGTCTGCGTTCAGAGTTTGTTTCAACCAAACCGTGACTGATTTTTCTCGGTTTTGCTCTTTTGTCCACATCAGTCTGATTTCGGTTCACACCTTCACAAGCGAACCGGACTAAAGTTGGATTCAGTCGGACTGAACTGAGCTGGTGCACCGACAGAGGCTTGTAAGGTTGCTTCTTTACTCTGGATTTTGAGAAGCTGCTTCGATTCTTATGAAAAGTAATGTGAATTCATCAGCCCTACATTTTTGGAAAGCTAATATTTCTTTTAAAATGGAACAAGTATTATGAAGCACCAAGTGATATAACAACAAACAGATGAAATAGTTGCATATTTAAGTACATTTTCTGTTGGGAATTTGCTGTTCCTTTCCATCTTTTGTTGGATTTGGAAAATCCACTTGGCATTTTTATCCACTCTTTGCGATTTGTAAAAATTTGGAAGACTGCAAGGAAATGGCAAAATTGAATTGCACGTCTGCAGCGCAGTTATTATGTTTGATCGATGTGGAAAAATGTTTCAAGCTGCAAATAAATCAAGTGATGGATGGAGAACGAAATGCACTTTTGAAGTAATTACCGACAGAGTTTCCATTGTTCCCCTCAGCCTCATTACGCAACAGTCTCTGTCCACCAGCAGAAAGCAGCCAGAAACGACATTTGTTGCCTCATGACTCCTCATCAGTTCCTCGGTGACAATAAAGATGCCAAACGTGTTTCTTTGTTTGGGTCTTTGTGTGAAACACAGACGTTAACTCACTCTGCAGAAGATAAACAAGTTAGAAAAATCAAATCAGCTCCGGCAGATTTTTCCCCTTGACGTGTTTAGTGGAGGAAAGTGTTTCTGTTTTTACGTATCATTGTGTAAAAGAAGCTCATTGTAACACAACCTGCCGTCTTGTCTCCGTCAGTCAGGGAGGACGGCGGCTAAGTGTTTTGTCTGTAAGAAATGAGTTGGGAAAAGATGAACAAGGTGTGCAGGGGAGGCTGGCAGAAGGCAGAACATAAAACTGCAGGAGCTTGTAATAGAGTTTCCTAGACATTAATTAGCTGCAGCCATTCCTGTACAAACACACAGCAATAAAACTGATATACTGACGTCCCATTCTCTTTTCCTTCGCTGCTCGACTTGTTTCACATTACCCCATTGTTTTTTCCCTCTTTCCATCTATTTCCTGACTACCTAATATACTTTAGATTTTATGTTTTCTCATCACTTACTGTCTCCTCTAGTCTTTATTTCATTTTCTTTCTCTCCACTGGAGAGCAAAATATGAAAGCAGCAGCATAAAGATGGATAGAGAAAAAAGAGATGAGGGAGTAGCCGGTCGCCCCGAGTCTTTATCTGTTCTGCTTGTTTTGCTGAAGGGGAAAGAAAAGATCTATTCCAGCCTCCGTTTTACGTCTAACATGAACTCAGACGCAGAAAAGCCTGCAGCGGCGCAGCAACACTATCGGTGACGGGTCTGTCGGCTGGAACAGGTTCTGCAGCTGAACACACACTCGCAGTCACACACTCCACTTCTCGCTCGGGTTTATTATTTGTTTGTGTTGGCCTGGCCGTCAGCAGAGGCAGCCATGCTGCTTTTTACATTCAGGCCTTTCATACACTGTGACTCATCTTCCAGTTCTCACTGCACTTAAATCATCATCACTGATTCTGGTTTCTTTCGGCCGAAGAGCGGCTGGACGGACAGACGCTGTTATTCTGGTCACTGAACGTGACTCCAACAATCGACTGCTGAAAATGATGTTACAAAGGAAAGAAAGTGGATAAAAATCTGACATTTTGGGAGTATTTCCTGTAGATGATGGGAACTGAAGTCGTTTTTGTTAAAAGTAATTGCATAAGAGTTATAAATAAATCTTTAAAAGTATTTTGGGTCTCAAATGCTTCCAAAAAAGCATCTCGCTAATTCTTGTCAATAAGTTAAAAGTTACAGAAACTTCCTAATTGTTACACCGTTACACATCATCGCTACCTAGCAACCCAATCAGAGCTCCAGCCCGTTACCTAGCAACCCCAGCTGATCTCCAGCGTTTGGTCAGCGGGTTTTCCTGCTGTACAATGGCTGCTGGAAAACACAAAAGTTTAGTTGTTAACTCACCATCCAGAAACCACTGCTGCATTTTGGTTGGTTGTGCAGGAGGCTCCGCTAATGCTTGTTGTATAATTGTGCATCTATTTGCAGCCGTTTTCATGTGTGGGTGTAAACGTTGAGTTGGGGGCGTGGCCAGCAGCAGCTAATCTGGATTTAAAGTGACAGAGACCCTAAAACAGGCAGAACTGATTATCTAGGAATGATGTAAAAAATGTAATGAACATGATTTGTTTAGGCCAGTCTATCCTAACCTGCACTAGGAAGCATCATGAGTCACCTTCGTAACACTGGAACATCTTTGTTGTTGCTGTCTTGTCTAATTTGTTCCAACCTCTTGATCTGACATCAAACTGAAGTTAAGTGGATGAACTGAAGTTAGAAATTCAGAGGACAGTTTGAAGAGGAACAACCAATAAAATGATAACGAGGAGCCGATAAACAGGGTCCTCAGTCATGGTGTTGTTGCTGCTTGTTTAGTGTGAGTGTCGGCGATGCCGTCTCTTCGGGGCTGATGGTGTCGCTGCTGCAGGTCCCAGTCGGAGCGAAGAGGCTCAGTGTGTGAGAACAGCCACTGCCTGGCTCTCATAAACACCTGGTTTATTTCAGGAAACCTCCTACATGCAGGATTCAAATGCGTCTGAATTTACATCTGCTTTGTTTATGTTGACCTTTAAAGGTTTTTAGGTTAATGCCAACACTTTACTGCAATGATTGCCTTTAATACTTCCTCCTCTGTCCTTTTCCTCTCAGTATTTCAGTGCCTGCTTCTCTTTTTGCTCCATCGGTGCAGATAACATATTTATTAGTTTTATCTCACAATTAACAGAAAACACAACCAACTCTCCAAAGATGGTTTTATTCATTGTTGTATATTCATTGATTCACTTCAATGTTTCATGCAGCAAATGAAGGAAAAGACATTTTTAGAAACTTTCATGATGGAGTCGTTAGTTTGGTTCACTTTCCCTCAGCTAACGGTTTAAACTGCCCATATTTATCATTTTCAGATATTTCCATGAATTTTGAAATGAAGTTTCTGGACGGTGAGTCAGCAACAAACTCTGGTTTCCAGCAGCCATTGTGCAGGGCAACCAGCTGGTTGCTAGGTAACGGGCCAGGTTCGTGAATGTGACGTTTTAAAATTAGCAAATTTTCCAGTCACCAGAAAACATGAACTTATTGTCAAAAAAGTTCTTAGTTTGTCTGTAGAAGCAGGTGAGAAACACATGAAACTGAACCTTTAAAGTGCCATCAGTGACTGCTGGTGATCTCGTGCTGAAGTCTTCCCATTGGTCTGTGGTTTGTATTTATAATGTTGGAAAGGTGAAATATGGATATAAATGTTGGTAGAACGTCAAAACTATGAATGATATTTGAAAAAGGAACCGGTTGTTCCTGTTCGGGTTGCTGTTTTCAGTGGAGGTAACATCGGGAAGCAGGATAAAACGGATCATTCAGGCTTTTATCAAGTGTAAGTTTGAGCTGTCAGGAAGCTTCAGGCTCCATACGAACCGTTCCAGCTCTCACATGCTGCTGTCTGTTTGTGTTGGACTGACTGTTGCATTTGGACCCAGACAGAGAGTTCTGTCTGCTTACAGTTACGCTGTACACAGTTTTTGTTGATTTTATTTCAAATGGAAAATAAAAACTCATCCAGATGGATTTCTTCTGGAGATACGAAGCTGCATCATTCCAAGCTCTATGTGGAAAGCCTGGACTTTATCAGAGGAAAGAAGACAACAGGAACTGCAACAGTTGGTTGTTTTGGTTAAAATAAATATTTTTAGGGGCAGTTTTAAGTTAAACATGTCCACATTTTTGGGTTATGAACTAAGAAATCTTTGTGTTTTCTCTTTTCCTGCTCATTACTGAAAGTAAAAAAGTGATTTAATGTCATCACCAAAGTAAAAACTTTCTGGATTTGTGTTTGTTGCGTCAGTTAGCAGCATTTTCCCGTCTCTCTCTCTCCCTCCAGGTGTTTCGGACAGACTTCATCACGGCCATGAAGCTGCCGGACTCGGCCCAGCTCGGCCCAGACGACTTCTACGTCCTGTCCGACCCGTGGAGACAGGAGTGGGAGAAGGGGGTTCAGGTCCCAGCCAACCTGGAGGCCATCCCAGAACCCGTGGTCAGGTAGGGTTTTATCCACAGCAGAGCGTTCAGAGGGTTATTTACTCTGAAGTGACTGAAAAGCTTTCAACGGTCAAACCAACCAAACCATGTGAGCAGCCTGTTCCCCTCCTGGCCTGTGGGGGCGCTGCAGACACTGAGCGCAACTTCTTTCTTCACCAAATGGAAACAAGATGGAGGCATCAGATTTTGGCGGTTTAGTCTTTGGCTAAAGACGAGGAGCCATTTCTGCTGCTAGCTCCAGGCTAGCACGTTAGCTTTGGTTGTATTTACCCAGAATGCCCTGCGCTGTTGTTCATTTCCGCCAAGCGGTCTCTGGTCCACTTGCCGTTCACATTCAAACCGAACCAGAGTTCACTTCCACCGAACCCAGACCGAGGTTTGGAGGACCAGAGGTCAGAGGTCAATTAAAAGCAGCTTCCTTTGTCTGATTTACTCGGGTGGAATCGCCAAACACGCAGAAATACTGCTGATCAGAACCACAACGTGTAATATTGTGATTGGTACACGAGGGGCAGCAGGTTTGGATTCACACACGCCGTGGATCAGGCAGATACAGATGTTAAGGTGGCTGGCAGATGTGCCAACCGCTTGGCAGAGGAAGGCAGAGCTTCCAGGTCTCCCAGCAGCTGCTCCACATACCCATGTGGTTTCTTTCTGGCATTCGAGGAGCTAATGAAAATGCTCAGACTAGCCGGTAATGCTTGTAGCACCGAGAGGCCACACACTCACAGCTCTGGGAAGACAGACTACCTAATGAATTTCCCAGAGAGATTCAGCTGAAAGTTTCGTTATTCTTGCCGTCTGAAGACATGCAGCGCGGATGCATGCATGGACCGTAGCAGCATCTGGGAAACCTTTTCTACTAGCAGATTTCATGGCACTTATAGTTTGCAGCTGCAAGTTTGACTTGGTTTTTCTCTGTGGGTTAAAAATGTAACAGTTTCTGCAGGTGAAAAAAATCAACTCTAAGTTGCTGAATATAGTGAATTTGAATGTTTTTAAACTATTTTAAATGCTTGTTTTTCCCTTTTGAGAATAATTTGTCTCATTTATGTCAGTGGCAAATGTTGCTGGGAGATTTATTGCAAAAAACAATAATGTTGTTTTGACACCATTTCAAATAATCTACTGATAATAATCAGTACATTAATTAATAATAATAATACAAGAACACATTGTCAACGATCAATAAACATTAATGAGCATTTAACTCTTGAACTGGAATACATTTTAAATATCTAGATAAATAAACAAAACAGCAAATGCAATGAATTATGAAATCTCTAAAAACAAAATGATTCTTAAAAAAGATAAAGCACAAAACTTTTATCCTCCAGTGAAAGACAGAAACGATAAATCACGCTCAAATTATTATTGGAAATGATTGAGTTTGTTTTAAATTATCATGCAATTAAATGATTTATTTCTACAGGTTTAACACTAAAGGTTGTTGGTTACTAATCATTAAGTTCATTAAGTTTTAATTCCTTGATTTCGATAAAAAAGCTCCAGTTCCAATAACATGAGCAAAACGTTCCAGTGAAGTCAGTTTGCTGTATCTGCAGCAGAACCTGCAGAACCTGCAGAGGAAAGCATGAAGTGGATCTGAGTTCTGATGAAACGATGAAGGTTGTTACAGTGAAGCTGTGATGCAGTGATGGAGTGAAAGTGTGACTCGCTTCCCTTTTTTATCTGCATTCTCTGGTCATCCTGTCAAACCCGGTTAGTTTTTCCTCCTCTGTTCATTAAATCATCACTAATCTACTGAGCAAATACAAACACATTTGTTTGAAAATTTGTTTCTGACTTTATTTTGAAAGTATTGATAAATATTTCTGCAGGTTGTTCTGATATTTATCTAAAATAAGTAGGTGGATAAATTGAAAACAAAAACAGAAATGTTTACTGCAGATTACAAATACTTAAAATGAGTTAATTTAGGGATTAGTTTGAGAAAACCTCTTTTGATGATCATCTGTTGTGTGAAAAATGATCCACTAATTGCTCTTTAAACTGTTTTTATTCATGTTTTCCTCATGAATTCAGCTAAATCAAACCAGTTGGGATCAATAGTTTTTGTGTTGGGCTCCTATCAACAGTGTCTATTTTATTACATCTTGTAATAAAATACAAGATGTTGAATAAACATGTTTTCTTCCATCTGTTTTGCTTAAATTGCATCCATGTTGTTCCACCGTCTGGAACAGAATAAATATGGAAAATGGTTTCAGGATCTTACCGGTTTGAATGAAGCTGGAAACAAAGTTTGGAGAAATATTTGGACGGCCGCCTGTTTGTGGTTCACCTGTTATTTATAAAACTCCAGATTATTCATAGGAAGTCCTGGTTATGTTTTCCGTCTTCGCGTCCTTATGTCAGAGTGTTTATTTTGAAATTAAGAGCGTAAAGTTTAGATTGCTAAAGTTAAAATGCTTCTGCCGTAATACCATTCAATAGCCTGACCATCTGGGGTTGAAAGGTTAACACTCCTACATCAGGAGTCAGGATGCAGCTCCTCTGGCATGTGACTGTCCAGGAGGAGTCAATCTTTACCTGTGCAGACTGAGCTCTTGCATAGCGCAGCATGAGATCAACTGGAGATGTTCAGAGTATTGATGCTGAGGTACAGGACAGTTCCACAGTGAGGAATTTTTTTGACCTTTCCAAAAACTTGGACTGAAACAGTTTCAATCTTAGGGTTCATTAAAATAAGCCTGGTTTGTTTGGTGAGGTGTGAACACTAATCAACCTCTGACCTCTGACCTCTGGTCCTCCTAACCTCGGTCTGGTTCGGTTTCAATGTGAACGCCAAGCGGACCAGAGAGCGCTCCAAAAGCAGGAAGTGAACTACAGAGCAGGGCATTCTGGGTAAATCCATCCAAAGCTAACATGTTAGCCTAGCGCTAGCAGCAGAAATGGCTCCTGGTCTTCAGCCAAAGACTAAAGAGAAATCCTCCAGCACTAAACTCTGACGCCTCCATCTTGTTTCATCTGGTGAAGCAGGAAGTTGCTCTCAGCGTCTTCAGAGGTTTTAGTGTCGTTTCCTGCAGTGGTTGTTGGTGCAGCGCCCCCACAGGCCAGGAGGGGAACAGGCTGCTCAAAGAGCAGAGAGAAAAAGAAACACATGGCCCAAATGTTTCTGTTTTTCTTTCTAATCAAACTGATTCTGCTGGACTCTGAGGCCTGAAAACATCCTTAGATGCTTCAAGACACATAATTTACTGGAATCTATGTATTCTTAAGCTGTAGAGATGCAAGGCGGCTGAGCAGTGCTTTGCACATCTCATGCTGTTCTTCCTCTCCTCCACCTCTTCATCCCTCTTTCCTCATTTTAGTTGTGCTGGAGGCGCTGACACATTTCTCTGTTTCTATTTTTTTTTTTGAGTAATGACATAATCTTGAAAAATTGTGGAAGAGGAAAAGAGCTCCGGGCTCTGTCTGTCTTTGAAACAATCGTTCACATTTCTCCATATTTGGTTCCATATCTTGGTTATTGAGAGGCTTTGAATGTGAAACGCTGTTTTACTTTTTTCTGCATGATTCACTGAGAGAAGAAGAAGATCCTCTGCTGCCTCTTTGCCCTTCACTGTTCCTGTTTTTTTACCCTTTCCTACACTCTGCCCTTCATCTCCATTTATAATTTCTCCTCTCCCCACTGGCTTCCCGTTGCTTTTCTCGTCTCTCCTCCTCCTCTTGTCCGTGTTATCACTTACTCTCCACCTGCACCTTTCCTCCTCTCTGTCTTCCTCTGGATCTTGGTTTTTGTGGGGGCTGAGTGAAAATAATTAGCTGTTGCATAACACTGAACAGGACTGCGCCGGTGATTCGACAGCTTCTGTCTCCAGGGACAACTCTGAACCAGAGACGGGAATAATTACATACACGCATGAGAAGATGTGCCCTTTTTCTTAAAATTAATGGAATCTATCTTGGGGTTTTATTATATGTTTCTCCATTTCAGCCCCTGGCGGAGCTGCTGAATGTATTGTGGGGCTCCGGTCGGAGCTGGCTTGGTTTCTGCACATGGAAAGAATGAGTAAAGTGGTTAAAATAAGGTAAATAAAAGAAAGCAGTGCATGTGTTAAACGGTGAGGTGAATGATGTTTATGAGGTGAAGCTCCCAGCAGGCTGAAATCACAAGATAATAAGATGGATTTTGTGGTCGATATATGTTACGGTCAGCGTTCTGGCAGCTGGGATCTGGTGCAGAACTTGGTTCTGAAAGGCATGTGTGGTATGCAGAACATTTGGGTGAACTGTCTGGACGCCTCAGTGCGGGGGGGTTCGCCTCACACCGAGAGGACGCTAGCTTTAGCAAAGCTTCCTGCGAAGTAGTTACTGAGGAGAGACGGGCTGAGTGTGTTCCTGTTGCACAGAGAGAACCTGCTGTGATTCTGACTGAAACTGAAACATTTTTCAGAACAATTTACTATTTATTTTCTGGGACGAATGTATGAATGCAGTCGCAGGGATTCAGCTGGAAACACAGAAGAAGAAGTGTTTGTGTGAAGGTTTGGGTTCAGGTGTTGGTTCTACCGCAGCCAGACTGGAGCGTTCAGGCGGAACAGGAGATGCTGACACAATGTAAATCCAGGAGTTGAGACTGATTAAACAGTTTCTTTTTGTTTATTTCTGCCTCTTAGTGCGACACACAGACTTTCACCGGGTTGCAGAGTTAATAAGCTCCTAATAACTCAGCGACACGCTGAACGGAGCCGGGGGAATCAAGATAGACAGAGCTTGAAAAATGGAAAATTGCAGGATAGTGAAGGTGGAGGATTGTATAAATGTCATGCATTGCGAAGCTTCGGCTATATTTAAAATTGAAGAAGAAAAGCTTGACATTTGGAAAATCTGGCAGTTTTTCTCCCCCAGTGCTTTTCTTATTCGTGACTTGAATTGGGTTTATAGGTTTTCTGTTCAGTTTGTCATCTACAGGAATCTCACATTGGTTTAAAGGATGCAGTTCATTTTGGCTGGAACTGATTTGTTTTTAAGGATCGTTTGGACATTTTTGGAAGCGTTGGCTCAATGTTAGCCTGGCTTTGTTTTGGGATCATTTTCCTTCAAACCATCCAAGTTTCAGGTAGTTTTACATCACCAATGGCAACATTGTTCAATTCACAACAGCTTTTTGGTTATGGACAGAACCTCAGCATGATGCAGCCTCCACCATGCTTTCATAGTTGGTCCAGTTCTGGGAGATTTGAAAACATCAACTCCCCGCTGATAATCTGATATTCTCAGTTGGAATATCAGAATAAAACGACCCAAAGAATCAAACTGAATGCAATCAGATTATTGTGACTGGGCCATTTTCTCTGATCTCTCCGACGTTCACACCGTGTGGATCAGATCTGATTCCTGCACAGCATTAGCCAGTGAAGCTATTGGTGATTATTTGTGAATGCACTTCTATTCTATGGTTTAATAACATCAAGCTTGTTTTTCTACTGAGAATTTGTTGACAGAAAGCCAAACCATGTCAACTATTTAAAAGACATTGTCAGTTATTGGCCTCAGTGCAAACTATTCCGTTTCTTCCTTGGAGAAATGATTCAGAAACTCTTCCTGTCTGAAACAAAGACAGTTAACAAAACCTGGAACAAATATGACATTTGTTTTTTCCCCTTTCCAGTGTAACTGAAGAAAAATGTGCAGCTAAAGGTCAATGCAGAAGCACCGATTCACGAATCACAAGCACAAAAAACAGAAACGTTCAGGAACAAACGGACGGCCTCAGGACTCAGAGCCGCCTGCGCCAGCTGCTGCCTTCACCAGGAATCCTCGCTGAACGCTGCTGCATGTTCGCCCGCTGCATCCGAGCGCGTTTCAAAAATAATGGCCTCTGCAGCATCTGGAGCAGTCCCACCGCTACCCTCTAATTTTTCCAAAACAGCTAATAAAGTGACTAAGAGTAGCTTCATCAGCGTCATCATGCATGGGGTCGATGAGTGCACATCAGCTAATAGCTTCCACACACACACACACACACACACACACACACATACACACACACAAACACGCACGCCTGCCTTGGACGCTTGCGCGCACACACTGCACTGCGGACGCATGCGCACACACACACACACGCACGCCTCGCACACACACGCTGCGCACACACACGCACGCACACACACGCACGCGCACGCACGCACGCACATGCACACACAAACGCGCTTGTTTGTACTCTGACACTCTGGATTCATGTCTAACAGCAGTTAGATGGATGAACAAACATATGTGTGCTCTGTGTTGCTCTGGGATTTGCTGCCTGGATGGATGACCTGCAGACTGAATACTGTAAATATGTGAAGGAGCAGATGGTTGGATAAATGCTCGGTGTTCAGCGCGTCTTGGACTGATGGTTTAACCGAGCCACAGCAGCGGCTGATTGCAGGTCACACTGCTGGTTTTGGTTATTGAGTTAGCAGGTGGCGAATGTGTGGGGACAGGATGAAATCAGCTGCTTTCAAAAACATCAAATGTTTGCAGACTTTAAATTATGCAACACAACAGAACAGCTCTTTCCATTTATTTACTTTCAGGGAAAAGTTTCCTCCTCAGGTTGTTGAGGATTTGTAGATGATGTCTTTAGATTTGGATGCTTGATTTTTTACTTTCTCAGGTTACATCATTTATTAAACAATGCCTGAAAGTGATGCTTAGGAAATATGAAAGACTGATGTTGAACTGCATCAGCAGTTATTGGAATAGATCCTCATCAATCAGCTTGTTGGTGGTCAAACTTAAGGAAATCGTCCTCGTTTCTTTCATCTTGGGAGACGGATGATGAGCGGCTGATTCGTCCACGTGAAGCTGATCTTTTCTGCCTGAACTCAGGCCTAAAAATCAGCTGCTGTCCTCAGCAGTGAGACCCATCGGGTCAGGTCCAAACGGTTGGAGTTAACAAATCAGAAACTTTCCTGCTGTATTTAGCAACATTTCAGATGAAAAATATTGGTATCTCTGCTTTGGTTTAGGAGCTTTTCATGCTTTGCAGGTAAAGTGTTCCCTGGAAAAGGCCAGTTATTGAACTGGAAACCAGTGAAAAACCAACAAAAGCACAAGGAAAATCTGAGAGTCCTTCAAAATGTCTGTAGAGCTGCTGGCTGAGTCTAATTTACGAGACTGAAAGGAAGCCTGTCTCCTGGGAAGGAAAAATACTGTAAAGAAATGAGGAAGAAGCCAAACTGATGTTTCATAAAGTAAATAAATCCTGACATCCTCTGATTTCAAGGAGAGCTGCTGGAGTTCAACGATTCCAATCAATAATAGCTTTCAGCCTTTACAAATTAAATTTACAAAGATGTTACAAAGACATGAGTTATTTACTTGTTGCTAAGCTAATATATGAGATAATCTCCTGAACAGTTGGGCTGAACATCAGCAGCAGGTAAACGGCTGAGTAAGGATTTCGTTTGGTCTGTTCCCTCTAACCAGACTTGGATGAAACTCTGACTGACTTTCTGATGGATCTTGTTACTATAAAAGCCAAATTTGCCGCAGTAGCTTGTCTCTGCGTTGCAGCGAGGGTCAGTGGGTGTCTCTCCCACCACAAGCCGGGTCGGTTTCTCCTGGCTGGCCGGGGCAGCGAACCCACCAAATGCACTTCTTAAGTGCAACTTGAGGAGCCAAACCGGGTCTGTGTCTGTTTGGTCCCAGGAATAATGATAAACAGGTTCTGATCTGTTTTATTAGGAAAAGGGTTTAAAGAACCAACTGCTGGACAAACGGTGACCGAGTTCCCAGGGTTCATCAGGGTTCATCAGGGTTCATCTGGGTTCATCTGGGTTCATCGGGTTCATCAGGGTTCATCAGGGTTCATCTGGGTTCATCGGGGTTCATCAGGGTTCATCGGGTTCATCGGGTTCATCAGGGTTCATCTGGGTTCATCGGGTTCATCAGGGTTCATCAGGGTTCATCGGGTTCATCGGTTCCTCCGTGGGCCTAAAACCCAGCCTAGCACTGAATCATCTGTCCTGATGTCCAAAACCTGAAAGGGATTTTTACGATGCTGTTTTGGGATTGTTGTAGAAAGAAAATAAATTCTCCAATTTTAATCCTGATTACAAATGAAACTTCTCCAAATTTGTTTCATTTTGATTTGCTGTGGAGCTGCAAAACAATCAGTCCAAGGGCCACAGATGGCCCCAGAGCCACACTTTGGACACCCAGGCTGTGCTAAAGCAGTGCTAGGCTAGCAGTTTCCCCAGGACGTCTCTCATGTTTGCCCTTTTACCTCATTAATGTTTTCTGCTTATGTTTAAAGTTGAATGGAAACCAAATCAGAAACTCCTAAAAGCGATTCCTCTTGGCCCCTCCAGCCATTTTTCTTGCAGGAAATAACATTTTCTGTTCACAAGATGCTCAAATCGGTTTTGCAGAGTATCTTTGTGAGAGTCTTAAAGACTTGGAGAGGCATTAACGATGACTCAAACCCTTCCCATGACTCCACAGATTGAAAATCAGCTGCAGAAGTGCTGCAGTGTGTCTTGCATGCATCCAGTTCGCCGTCCAGAGCCGTTATGTTTGGCTGTTCTGTTCGGGAGAACGACCCGACGACTTTGGCTGACCTCTGCAGGGTGACAACGCCAACTGGATGACTGGTTTTCTTTGTGGCATGCTGACTTTCTAACCGCAGTGACTGGTTTTGGTGAGTGAGTCAATCCCAGCTCAACTGGCTCTCCGCTCACAGCCTCAGCTGGCTCCAGTTTTACATTTTTACATTTCACTTACTGAGGGTAAGTGTGTGTTTTGGAGCTGTTAAAAAGACTTAAGGCTGAAATGTGACAGCTTGTGCCTCCTCCAGAGATGTGGTTGTTTTCACTTGTTTCATTTTGTTTGACCAGAGAGCTGCAGTCTGGGATCTTAGACAAAGAAAATTATTTAAACTCTTGACCAAAGACGATGAATTTATCTGAGTAGTTGAATCATTTATTATCTCTTTAATTCAGGGCTGGCCAAATGTTTTGCACTAAGGCCCAAAATGCCCAGGTTGGAAGGATTCAGAGGCCAATATTTCCTTTTTGCCCAACTAGAAACTAAAAAATATTATGATTATTATTTTTCTTTTTCAGCAAAACAGTAAATAAAACATGTAATGTTTTACGTTTGCCTAACCGTTTAAAGCCACTTAACATTTTGGATGTATTATTTTCAGTTTTTTTAAAGTCTATAAAATGTTTTTAGTTTATTTCCAGTAACAAAAAATGAATTTTCTTCTCCAAACTTTGCTGTTTCAGGATGTGCCTGCTGAAGTATCAAGATGTTTTTATGAGATTGGAAAAGACAAATCTCTGTGTTGTACTTTACATTTTCAGTTTAAGTAGATAAAAACTTTCCAAAGATTAAATTACAAAAAGTGTCAGAAGGTCATGTTCCTGGGTTGCATTCAGGGGCCACACAAAACCCACTGAAGGACCACAAATGGCCCCTGGCCCACACGTTTTGCCACAGCCGTGGTTTAAATGACGGAGGTGTAAGTGTGTGTGTCCTGTTCTGACTGCATGTCAGGATTAGAGCCCAGAATGAGTCGGGGTTTCAGAGTGTCTATGTTTCTGGTTCTGGGCGAAGCGTCCGTTATAAAACCTGCAGCTTCACCCAGCGGCAGCAGTTCCTCTGATCCGGCTCATCAAAGCAGTTTGGCTTGTGCTCCTTTGGTTCAGCAGCATCTGGATCACTCACCATCTGCCTGCTGCCTCGGCAGAAACAAGCGAGCTGGAAAGAAAAGAGTCTAGAAACGAGGAATATTTCTCCTGCTCGTTGCTGATCTGTCCTGTTTGTGCCGACAGACCAGCATCTAGAAACATCCTTTCTCAGTGTTGTTGGGGTCTCGCTGTTTTCCTCGGAGGCTTTTTTCTGCAGAAGCAGTGTATTATTTTTCTGTCCCTCCATCAGATGGAGATTGATTACCACGGGTTGAAGTGGTGGAAGGAGAAGATAAGATGTGTTTAAACTCAGTTTGATTAAACGACTGCCAGCTGTTTTTACCCAATTAAACCTGGGAAAATATTCAAACAACATTCAAACGTGACAAAAAGTACTTCACACAAGAATCGTGAATTTCATTCACTGCGATTCAGAATCGATGTAAAATGTCCTGAAATTAAC
Source organism: Poeciliopsis turneri (assembly GCA_922788865.1). Taxonomy (NCBI): domain Eukaryota; kingdom Metazoa; phylum Chordata; class Actinopteri; order Cyprinodontiformes; family Poeciliidae; genus Poeciliopsis; species Poeciliopsis turneri. Next base: position 158,582 of record CAKLNU010000875.1, read on the forward strand.
TTTAAAACAGACGTATTGTGACATTCAACATGTTTTTCTCCTGATTCTTAGCAATAAATGAACATTTTATTGTGTATGGAAAATTATCCGTATCAAACATCTCGGGAATCAGAAATCGGCCCGTTACCTAGCAACCACAGCTGATGTCCAGCATTTGGCCAGCTGGTTTCACGCTGTATGTGCTGTATAATGGCTGCTGGAAAAGGCAAGAGTTTTATCAACTCAGCATCCAGAGACCACTTGGTTGGTTGGTTGGTTGTGCAGGAGGCTCCACTAATGCTTTTCAAAGATGTACAGTTGTATAGTTGCTCATCTGTTTGCAGTTATTTTCAGCTGTGAGTGTAGACGCTGGAGTAGATCCTGCAGAAATCCTTCAAATAATCCAAACTTGATTTTTAATCGAATAGTGAGACAGTAAAAGATTCCCGGCTCCTGCTGCGGTCAGCAGACTGAGTAAAGCTGCAGAGTTTTAAACAAAGCCAGACTAAAACCAGAGCAAGATGCAGCCAAGGTCAGAGCAGCTGTAAGTGCCTCCAATGCTTTACAGAGCAAACACAATAACCTCTAACATTAATGAAGTAATGCTGGATCACTGAGTTTATTCCTCCTCATAAACACTGAATTATCTCTCCACAGCAAATCAACGCTCCATCTGGAGGCTTGGAAAGCTTTTTGTTCTCTGGATGGTCGAGGCCTGAAGGTTGCAGCATGTAGAGTAAACGGAGCTCAGCAACGATTTACCAGGACGATCCTGTAGTTTAACCACCTCCAGGCTGCACACAGCAAAATGACTGCAGACTCAGAAATCATCTGGTTAGCTGCAAACTCTCAAAGCTACAATAAAAGCCTCCCTCTCGGTGAATAATCCGTGTGCAGATGCATGTTATTAAAGCAAACCGTTGAAATAAGTTAAATGGCAGTTTCTGCTGTGCTTCAGTTCTGATAATATTATTTAAAACAATTTCACAAACTAGTGAATGAGATGCACCAAAAAATTGTCTGTTTGTCAGAATAAAATGTTTTTGTCGGAGCAAAAAAGTCCAAAGTTTTCCAGGCAGATGGTGAAGACGCCATGTTGGAGCTGAGCTGGTTCTGGTTAGAAACTGGACATGTAAAAATACAATCCAGCAGCTAAAAGCTGTTTCCAAAGAAACCATTTTAAAACATGTCTTAATTTTATTCAGGCTGCTGAGGAGCGAGAGAGAGCAAGACTTCAGATGATCGTTGATCAGTTTTATCCATTTCACCTTTCAGTCTATTGAAAACCAATGAAGTTAAATCTGTAAAGAACATTTCCCTCCAGAACTGGAAGATCTGTTGAATATCCAAAATAAAACACAACAAACACCATAAATAAAATGGATGATTTGTCTCTGCGAGCAAAACGAATCACCTGAATGGAAATTATGGAGCTTGTTTTAATTGATCGTGCCATTAAGAGGTTGTGTATCACAACAGGCTTCACTGAGATTCATAAGAAAGTCAAAAGACTATTTAATTCTGTTTGATGTCATTTTGAAATAGAAACTTGAATCAAACTAAATCTGTTTCAGTCGTTGAGATGGAGAAACTTTTTCTGTTTTCAGCTATAAAACTCAACTTTTAATGTTAAAAAAACTCCAACATTCAGCAAAATTCACCTGAAATGACCAGGAAAGCATAAATACTTCTTGAGTTCATGGATGTTTTGGTTTTTATTCATCGTTCTCAGTGAAAACTCCAGAATTTGCAACAATGGTGCAACTTTAGCTGACCTCAGCACAAATGACAGCAGCTCATTTAAAACCAGTTTAACTGGGCAGGAACTGAAATCAGCAGCGGACGTCTTTCTCTTCGGCTCATCCGGTCTCAGCGTTGGAGCGTTAGCAGGCAGAGACTGAAGAAGCTGCAAAATAAAAGCAGGCGGAGCAAATTATTGAGGATAAAGGTGGAAACATGTTGATGCTGCTGCAACTGAGGGAATAAGTAAACAGCATGGTTGCTGGTTGGGGGATGAGCGGATGAGCGGAGCAGCACAACAACTTCAGATCTTCTGGGAACGGAGGAGAAAATGGATGGACGGAAAGCAGAGGTTTGCTTCATCAGCGGCGCCTCCTCCGGTTCCCTGTCTGCTCCTTTCTGCTGTTTGCCGGTTTAATCGAAGCTTTCAGAAATAAAGCAAGTGGGAATAAATCTCACAAGACTTGATGCAGGAAGCTACGGCGAAACAAAACTCATCCAACAGCCTGGCAGCATTCTGCACAACGAGGCTCATTTCACAGCATTATTCATAGAATCGATTATTACGAATCCATTAATCAGGTCAATAACCTGATTAATGGATCAGATCTTTCATTTAAAACCACTCAAGGCTTTTTATACAATATTAGAAATACATAAAAAAAAGCAAATATGTGATTTTATTCTCTTTATGGCGTCTGTAAACTCCAGGCTGGTCAATAAGAGAATGAATATTTTACTGCCTAAAGTTCAATAAAAGCATTTTTAATGCAGGTTTGATTATTTGTTTTAAATGCAAAAGTCTTTATTTTTTACAGTTTCAGCCAGTTATCGATCGATTACTAAAGTAGTTGATGATTTTTTCAGTAATTGATGATAATAATCATTTCAGATCTGATACAGCAGCTTAGAAATGATCCTGGAGTTTGTGCAGATCGAAGAGCTGATGGATCAA
>CAKLNU010000876.1:0-157663 GCA_922788865.1 Poeciliopsis turneri
ATTGTACTTCGTTCACTCTAACTCCAGCGGTCAATGGGTGAGAGAGGCGGATACACCCTGGACAGGTTGCCAGTCTATCACAACCTGGCTGGGTGACAGACAGGACAAAAGAATCATGCACACACATCCACACCTATCAAGAATTTAGAGATTGAGCATCCCTGACAGTCATGTTTTTGGACATTTGTGGGAGGAAGGTGGAGCATCCCGGACAGATTCCACACTGCTGTTCCTAATATGCAGAACATATACTACGCTAAAATGGTTCACATTAGCAATGGTCAAAATGAAGTTTGGCATGTATATCTCACTCGCAGAAGCAGATGGTCAGAGGGTGGACCAAAAAGTGATCTGGAAACATGGGGAACAGTATGAGAGGAAGCTCTCAGAGAGTAGAAAACGAAGAAAGGGTAAGAAATTTAAACTGTATAATTTCCTACTTTGGTTGTGATGGAAAGTGAGCCTGGGATGGGCTTGCTACGGTCTCCTGATGACTAAGGGCGGACAGGTGGATGAGTTATGGAGGAATGAGCTGAGATAAGGGACCAGCAGAAGAAGACTCTTGGAGGGAAGGAAGCTATAATAATTTCTTGCCGTTGTCAAGTAATAATACATTCATAAATTACATTGAGAGATTATTTGTTTTTACAGGACTGCCAGCAAAAAGGGGGATAGCTCTCCTGTTTTGCAGCAAAAAGGTTCAGACCTCAGCTGGCTGGCTTCCTGTAAGGAGTTTGCCTGTTCTACTCTTTTGTTTTTGCACAGTCTGTTTTCTTCCTACAATTGGTCACTCTAAGTTGCTGTTTTTGCATGCTTAGATGTATATCCAATTAGTCCCTGTGTTGCTGTTTGATGCATTGATGACTTGCCCATAATGTGTTGTCCAGCACCGAGAGATGCTGAAAGGATAACAAGGACATAGGAAATGGGTAGTTGTCATTTGGACATTGTAATATTGGGAAGACATTTTTTAAAGTAATACTGACAACATATGAGGGTCCTGTGTTACTCAAGATAAGGTTTGATTTAACAAGCTTTACTCCAATGGACGTTTCAGGAGGAGTTTCCAGGACAAAAGGAGACACACGACAAGAAGGCTTAACAACCACAACCAACGTTGGACAAACAGGCACTGAGGAATCATCTGGCTGGTGCATGAAAGCTATGGGACAAAAGACAACCACCACAGCAAAAAATATGAGATTCCATTTGTAAATATTGTAAACAAGACATTAATCTTTTCAATCCTCCCAACCACACTGTCAACCAGGTTTGATGAAAGATCACTATTGGTTTTATTTTGGAATTGCTTTCAAAAGCCTAATCAGACAGAAAGACTTGGAATTACCTGCTGACACCATAAGGACCTGCTGGAACAAAAAGATTGAATACGTCCTTAGAGATGCTGACGCTTGACTGGCAGTCTATTGCAGTCGGAGGTGCTTTGGAGCCAGAGCTTGGAGGCCATTAGGGGTTTTAAAACCGTAACACTATTCCATGTTTGGCTTTTTCTCATGACTCCATCTGTCTTTTATATGCCGTCTATGGGAAGAAACAATTCCCAGAGAATTTATGAAATGGATGATCCTCAGCACAACAAACTGCAACACAATCTGGATTTAAATCAGCTTTAAATTCATCCAGCTCCGCTCTAGTCTTTCAGTGGTGTTTGCTGTTTCGTTTTTTTTTCTTTTTCTCTGATTTATATTCAGATTGTATCAAATAGATAGCGTTAATATATAAAGGTCACTTATATACTCACTTGTGAGCTGTAACTCTGGTCCACTGGCATGCAGTTGCACCAGTAAGTAGCCTGATGGTTGTTTCTAAAGACAAAGATTGCGTCGGCTGTACTGCTGATTAGATATTGACCCCCTTTGCTTTGTAATGACACAAACTGAAGCAATGTGCCGTTGTGTCCTTGAGCAGAACATTTAATCCAAAGACTGTACACTTGGTTGAAATTAAAACAGTTTCACTCCACTGTGTACGCTGTACAGTACGCTGTTAAAAAAAAAGAAAAAAAAAAAAAAAAAGCTCTAATTTATAGTAAAATACTGGCAGCTGTTGGTTGCCAGAACTTTATACGGTAAAGTTCTGGCAACCAAAACTGGCAGTATGGAGTGGCTTGACCTCCCAGAAATCCATTTTAAACTGAGTTTAACAGTTCATTTTATACTGGACTTTACAGCTCTGGTATGTGTTCAGTTAATATTATTTTATAACATATTTCAAAATCTAGCATTAGCGATACAGTGGAACAGCTGTTCGCCTAAAGCCTGAAGGGTTTAGAGTCGACGTTGTTGTAGTGGACTTTAAATTGCACAGGCCTTTTTACTGAAGTCTGGAATATAAACTGAATGTTCCAATCATATTAAAATACTGGCAGCTGTTGTTGCCAGAACTTTATCGTCTTTATATTAGTGTATTTCCCAATATACGGTAAAATAACGTATTTCCTAAAATATGGTAAAATAATAAACATGTGGTTTTGCCGTAGTAAATACGGTTGTAATGCCTGAGGCATAATATCTTGGCAACCGTGACTTCAGCAGTTCAGAACTGTAAACTTTTCTATGCAACTTACCATAAAGACATATGCAATAAAGATTAGTCTACGTAAGTGAAAAACACGACAGGACTGTATGATATATTGATATTTTATTGTAAAAAAAAAACAAAACAGAAAACAAAATAGAAACTTTATGGAAAATTAACGGTAGCTGTTGTTACCAGAATTTTACCACAAAAATTACAGTACAACACACAAGTGTAATTTGTCCGCATTTCAATACGGAAAGTTAAAGAAAATAAGTCAAAATTAAACAAAAATACAGATTACGAGTAATCCACTAAAAGAAACTATTTCTATTTAAAAATCCAGTTGAAAAAAAGAAACGATTCTGTTTCCTGTCCAGTTTCCGTCACAGTATAACTGAGATCTGAAAAAAACAAAAACAGCATGTGTTCATATAAAGGATGACCTATTGTAGAAGAAAAAATGGTGTTAAAAGGATTCTTGCTCTGGGTTGACAGTAACAAGTCACTGAGTTCAAACTTTGCTCAGGATGGTGTACATCATGGATATGATCTTCTCAGTCACAGGTTGAACTTGAGACTCATACCTTCTCAATAAGGTGTTTCCTCTCTGCTGGAGAACAGAAGCAAAGCAAAAGTTAGAATGATGCACTACATGAACATCATATAAACTCAGCATTCGCTTGAATGTTTGTTTCACCCTTGTTGACTTGCACATGGAGACTGGTACTCCAACCAGGTGGTGTGATCATTTTTGACTGAAAATTCAGAAGTTCATAAACCTTTGTTTGTTGTCGACAGGTGTGGTCCTCTCTGCAACCACACAAAAAACAAAACAAAAAAACATCAGACCTGTTGTTTCCGGAAATTTTCTATCTTCATCCTTCCTTTTGGGTAAAACATGTTTCTGTTTACAATTTTTTACTTTTTGACCAATAATTCAGGATAGATGACACAAGATAAACTCAATGCAGAAAGTCAAATAGAAAGAAATCCCCAAAAATTAAAAAACAAAGGGCTAATAAATTAAAAAGTGAACAGCCCTTGTTTGGTGTGTATATCACCATCAACTGATGGTTCATAAGTTGCACCTTGAATCTGTTTCAGAAAACTGGTTGATCGTTGGTTGAGCTAATGATTCATACATTGACCTGTTAGAGAAACTCATGTCTCACTTGGGAGCAATTTACCAATTCATGACAAATTTAGAAAAAAAAAAAAAAAATCAAATACAAATAAATTAAAATATGACTGACGTTATGGCAACTTCCAAGACTTATCCATGTTAAGACTTACACCATGAACTTAAGCTGTTATGGTATTTGAGACAATTCAACAGAGACACATTTAACACGTTTTGATCAACATGATTAAAGCAAATGAACGTTTAACACATTTTGATCAACATGATTAAAGGAAATTAAAATGGAAGAAGAAGCAGAGAAGTGCACATAATCAGTATCATGATCTACAAAAGCATTTGCAACTTGCTCAAAGGAATGAAAATCCTTTTTTGATGTGCAGAAGTGGCACCATAACTTGAAGACTGAAACAGTAGTTTTATTTTACTTAAGAATAAACATTTATTTATCAGTTGGTTGAAAAAAACTAACTTCAGTTATAACTGTGAAAGGAACTCACCTTTGATGCAGAAATGTGTTGTCCTTCTGTGTTGTTCTTCTCCACAATGTGTTGTTCTTCTCCAGAACGCCCAAAAATAGCAGAAACTTGATTTCAAAGACCGTAGCCACATCCTGATAAGGACCAGGCCTCCAGGGCTCTCAGCACCAATTAGCCAGCACCTTTAGCTAGTGCACTGGGACTGTTAATACTGTGGTGAGTTCAGGACGCCCAGAGCCACCGCTCACCTGCCGGATCAGTTAAAAGAATCTTGCTGATGATGCTGCTGGATCAAGCAGAAATGCAAACTAGAGAACTCTGTCTTTACATGACAAATAACTGTTGCCTTACCATCGGAGGATCGCCAGTTCGATCCCTGGTCTACTTTTGAGATTTCAGTTTGGTGTATAAAAGGCATTATTAAAAAAGAAACCAAGTATCACTCCACCATTCAATTCTTGTAAACATTACTTTTATGGTCTGGTTTACATTGTAGATATAAATATCGGCAAAATTAGTCATTTTGGCTGATTGGAACCATTAATTTTAGGGTACTTAACAGCTGGCAATATTACAATATTTCTCTAAGAATTGTACAATTACTTATATTTATACAATATATTTCTGTGTTTTCTACATTTTATGACTGTCAAAATTACTTGGAGTATATGTTTATGGAGTTATTGTAATTCCATGTATTTTCTACAGTGATAAAATGTTTTGGATATTGCAGTAAGTAACTATAACATTTTTTACCATACATCTACAGAGTGTTTCTACCGTGCATGTTTACCAGGTAATGCCAGCCAAATGGCAATTCATTATGAAAACACACAAGATAAGCATCTATTATATTATCATTTGTTTTGAAATGCTAATTAGTAAACATTTACTCAATATGCATGGGCATGTCTGTGAAAGAGAACTGGAGATGGCGTGCATAACATCAGGAAGTTATTTTGTTTGTCAAGGAGGTGTCTGGAGTGAATAAAAATGTAATGCTCATTTGCAAACATAATTCAATATAAGATGCAGGAAAGGTTTTTTTTATATTTTTTTTATTGAGGTTATATAACTCCTGAGTGAATAAGCCAACCTTGGATCAACTGGATTTTGTATGATAAATCTTGATTCACCAAATTATCACATAAACAGCTTCACCTGATAGTCTGTGTGACCATTTCTGTGAGAAACTATCAACTTCCCATCAATGATGTTTTCATTTCTGCTTTTCTATTACCCTCGGCTGCATTATCAATCCTCCCGAGCAGTGTGTGAGATTGACTTTTTTGTCACGGCGCTTTCACAGACTCAGCAGCAGCAAACAGCACCGTCGTCAGTCCGTCCGCTATCGCAGCTCTTTCAGGATCCGTGCCCGTGTCATATGCCGCCTTCTCGAGATGTCGGGCGATTAGCATGGCCTGGCCTCATTGCTAATGACATTTCAGAGCCTATACTCTAATGGCAATACTCGATACCGCTTTCATTAACATGCCTCCCACAGCAGGACTGGGTCAGGGGGGTGGAGGGAGGCATGGGGGGGGGCTGGCAGGCAAGCGAGCAACATGTCTGGGAAAAAAAAAAAAAAGCCAAAAGCAGTACAGCTGTCCACTTTTCCGACGACTTTGAATGCCCCTTCAGTCATCTCAGAGTCTCACCCTCACCGCCGCTGACTTTACTGGCTCCACACGGCGTCCACAGACGGGTTGCGGTGAATTGCAGAAAGATGGGAAGGGGAAGGGGGAGGCAGGTCCCTTCTTCTATCTCAGTTATTTTTTTTTCCTCCGGAGATACAGATACAGAATATGTGATGTGAGTAAAGAAGTTATATACTGAGAGAGAGAGGGTGGGCAGCTGGAGAGAAGTGCTATTATGATACTCTTAAAAGAGCTCTTTTCCTGCAGCAACAGCTCCCTGAGAAACAAAAATGGAACATGTCTTTTGATGTGAGAACACAATGGGAGTGAAGACAGAAAAACAGTCGAGGGCTGACACATTTAAAGGAAGCTCATCAGCCTGTTTCTCTTAATCTCCCTGTCATATCATGTCACAAAGTTTCTTTAGAATACTGTCTCTCCTCCGTTTCCTGGACACAGCGCCATAATAATAATTGCTAGACAGTCACAGTAACAGATGCTGACAGGTAAAGTCGACAGATGGCTTTTTAAAGTCCACCAAGCTCGGTCAAAGAAAAAAAAAAAAAAAAAAAAAAAAAAGAAGAGATAAATAAATAACGCTGTATCACGTCAGTGATTAGGTGCGGCTGTTTGCGGCAGCATCACAGTAAGCAAAACCATTAGCATTTATTTTCACCACTACGATGGAAATTCACGCTGGCAATGTGCCCATCAGAGTGGCATTTAACTCGAAACAGGTGCATGAAATGCTGCTTCTGATGTTGAGCCATGGAGACACTTTAAGACTTTAAAAATGAAAACAGCAAACCTGTCCTTTAAAACTGACCTTCACTGCGCGTGTATGTTGGTGTGTGTGCGTGTGTGTGTGTGTGTGTGTGTGTGTGTGTGTGTGTGTGTGCGTGTGGGTGGGTGGATGTTAGGGGGTGGGGTGATACTCAAAATGGTAATCACATATCTCATTGCATGTATAATGAATCACTGTGAGTGAAATGGGCAATCAAAACAGCGGGGGCCTTTTTTTTTTTTTTTCCAGCTTGTGTGGATAAAACCGATTGTCTGTTTACATTTGTACGCATTGGGATTAAGGTTTGGCTTTTTTTCCATTAAACTGAGTCTAGCAGGAATAACTTAACTATCATCTGTTCAAATATGTTAAAAAAAATAAAAAATAAAAAGACCCATGCTTTTGATCTGATCAGCATGTTCTTTGTTGATCACAAACAACTGAAATCAAAGGAGACTACAAAGAGAAAATTAACTGATTTAATATATTTTAAATGTTGATTGGCATGGGCGTTATTTATTAATCCATTCAAATATATTAAATGTTAATGCACAAAAGCCTTTTTTATCTGTCAAACACTCCAAATGCACCAAAGATATTAAGCAATACTATTTTGCTTTACAAAGAAAAACCTCTCCACTGACAACCAAATGGGCTTCATCTCCTGTAACCCAGGCAACGTTGGATGATGGAAAATGGAGCATTGTAAAATGTGATGAATGTTCTGCAGGGGCCTCTGTGAACCCAAGCCATTATGTGTTTTTTTCTAAATCTATCCAAACAGCGATGAAAACAAAGGTAAACATTGTCTAAAATAATATAACTGCGAGATATCACAGTGATGTGATAATAGAAACTGATGTTAAAAACATGGTAACTATGTCAAACCTTTTTACTGAGCTAAACATCCTGCATCTGAGGCTATTACTCGTTTCCTCCCCATACACTTTAATGCATAATACAAAACAGCAAATGCCACAATTTAAAGAATATTCTATTACATTCTTGTAACATGTTGTGCAACCTGTATAAAACATAAAGTCACTGTGAGATTTTTAAAGTTTGTTTTGACATTTTGTTTTAATTCATAATTTAACTGGATGAAATTCAGTCCTGTGACAAAACAACTTCTTGAACCTGTTCACATGAAACGGAGTCGACAGGCTTCAGCCGCCTCAAGAGAGTAGTTCAGTACTACCAGTCTGCCCAACACAATTTAGATTTAATTTACTTTTGTTTTTTCTGTGTTTTGTCTTTTGGATTACTGCAGAAGAACCTCATGTAACATGCTATCCAGTTTTCATTTTGGTTCAGTAAATGATCAAATGAAAAACCTTGTGTGCTTGTTCTATTTATTTTTTTATTTTAAATGAAAAAACAACCTGCCTGAATGTACACACAAAAGAAATATACCTTGAACTTCCCTGCTAGGGAAGAAATGGACAGAATGGACTCTGAACTAAATGTGGGGTTTTGTCGTGGGAGGATATTGAACATGTATGTCTGGTTGATTATCCCAAGCATATTACTTGTTTCAGTTACCTCCTAGTTTAATTATATCTGTTGTTATTGAAATACACAACCTGTATTTTGTAACTTTTTTTTGTTGTTGTTGTTTTTTTGTTTGGAAACATGTCCATGCTATATATCTGTGTTTTTATAGAATATGACAAAGACAATGATAAAATAGTTTAAACCTTAATGGAAATATTTAATTTAATGAAGATTGTATTGTTGATTAATGCATTAAATATCTTCACAAAGTCTCCACAAATATGGATTTAAAGCCATTTAAGAGATTTCCAATGGTGAAGTCTGAATATTGGTCAAGGTTCAAATTTTAAGGTACAAGAAACAAAAGCACAATCTTGACTTATTACCAAACGGGGGTAGAAACATGTTGGTTCTCTTTCTATATGACACATTTAACAGGCTTGAATTAATAAAGATCAATAGATTATTAAAAACGTCTGCCAACTTAAAACCAGTGTTCATATGTTTTAAAGGTTAACTATTGTAACACTGTCATAAATTATGCATTTGCATTTGGACAGCAGGTTGGAATCCCAGTCAAAACTCAGCTTTGTTTCTTTCCCCTGGCCATGAATTGGAAAGTGTGCAGTTATTTTAATATTTACTTAAATTTCTTTTGGTCTGTTTTTATTGTTTTTAATCACACTCTGATGCAAAACTTGCAGTTGGAACGACTTCCCTGTCAGATCTGCAGTTTGCCTCCAGTAAAAGGTCCATCTGGCTGCATGCAGAAGCTTCAGAAGCCACGTTGTAATCTGTCTGAAGTTGTTTATCATGCATAGTGTTCACTAAAGCTAACAGATCATCCTGAACCTCAGATCTGAGTGATTTGTTCTCACCATCATCTTTATGGCCAATTATTTATTTCTGGTTATTTTTGAGAGAACTTTTTAACATTCATATTTGATATTTATTGCTTTGTTTTTCACTGATTGTGTTCATAAATAATTGCAAAGTTGCTGACAAAGAAACAAATCTTTGTCAATTTCTTTAAACCTTTTCCACTTCAAAAAGGGACATTCCTTTAAGAAGTGGATATATCATCAGATGCTTTTCATATCCTTGTTGTTGTGTACAGATCATCATAGTAATCAATATTGTGACTATTTTGTAAAAAACTGTTGAATGTATGCAAGGATTGATATTACAGTATTAAGTTATTACACATAATCCCTCGATGAGCTTATCCAGTTTTGGCTGCTTTGTACCTACTTGAGAATAAATGCCTTAAAGTTTTTAAAGAAATATATTTTTTTTACAATCTTCTGTAAAGTGGTTTAACAACTCTAATTAGTCTAAAAACAGAAGCTCATCTACTTATTTTGATTAGAGCAGAGATCATAATGTCACATTTTAATCACAAATAACTACCTTAAATAGGACTCAGTGAAATTAAATTGCATTATAAATGAAATTATATATATATGAACGTTAAGTGTTTCTATTACTACTTATTTCCATGTTCCTTAATAATTAAGAACTCTGACCATTGCTTAATTGCCATATGCTCAGTTTACAGATATTGATTGGAATAGGAAGAGACAAAATGTTTATGTGTGGGAGAAATGGGTGCACAAACTTGTAAAAACTGGTCACAATAACTGTGTGTGACTAATACACAAAGATCAGAAATATAAGTAAATACATCTACATTATATATTTCAACATTAAGGGACACAGGGTATGTATATCCTGTTTATTTTAGAAATATACGAAGCATCTTATGCTCTTGCTGAGCGAGTAGAAGATGTTAGCTACATTCTCATTAGCACAAAGACTTGAAGCATCTAACGTAGTTGTGTTCATATTTAGAAACCTACCAGACGCCGCTGTAACCTTTCTGCTTTTTTATCAGCTAACAATAGTACATGTAAAGTGTTAATTAGCAATCTTCAGGTTCCCTCGGATTGCGTTTTATTTTGCAGCCTTTTTCATCTGCAATACATGGTAGGATGAAAGCCGATGAAGAAAGTTTCAACATACCTAGTTATTACTTTAAGTCTCTTTTTCACAGAAATTCACAATACTTTTCAAAACTGCATCTTAAGGTGATGTTTATCTGTGAGTCTCGAAACCTTGAACTCAACGCCAAAGTGTTGGTGTTGTGGCTGCGAGACAAACTTATTGGTAAGACTTCTGAAAATGCAGCAGGACCTTGATTGAAGATCGACAGGCTGACCCACTGACCCATTACCAGAACAACTTTACTTCATAAACAGTCTCCACAGAGGGAATATTTCACCACAGTTATCCACAGAGGAAAACTCTGCTGCACCAAGCTCCACTGACAGCAAGCAGGATAATTGGCTACTGTATGCCCCAGTGGCCCTTCAGTGGTGTTGTCTTGCTCCACCAGAAATTAAGCAACAAAAGCCCTGAAAAAGAGGAAGACTCTCAGTTTTAACAAAGTCCAACCAAAGAATAAAAGGGTTGGAACTGAAATAGTGCACAACAGTCTTACTTACTATTTTCCAAACAGATGCATTTGGTTTGTTTTAAAATGCATTAATTGTTGTATCATTAGCCACAGCTAATTTCCTTTAGATGTTTAAATAGCCATATTTGCATCTACTTGATGAGACTTTGGCCCTCCCATATAAGCTTGAGCTCAGATGTTCATAGAATAGTGCTGTGAAAGTCTTTGGTCCCTAACAAACTTTTCTTTCTTTTTTTTTTTTGGACTTTTTTTCCACACTTGTCTCAAATCATCAAATTGATTTAAGATCAGATAAAGAAAACCTAAATAAATACAAAATGCAGTTTTGAGGAAATGATTTTATTACTAATAGAAAACAGGTAAAATAAACAGCTCCCTTAATTTAAAGACACATTTTGACCAAGATGTACTTGCAGAACAGTATATTAGTCACAATGCAGGATTTTTGAAGATGACAGCATTGCAATTAGAAACAAGTCCAAACTTTGACTAGGCCATACTAAAACCTTTCTTTTGCTAGGGATTTTCCTTTTAGTAAAATACTCCTATTTTACTAAAAGCCTGCATTGGTTTTACACCATGTATGTCAGGAGAAAAACCTTTCAAGAGGCACAACTTCTGTCTCACCAGCAAACAGAATTTTTTCCAAAGGTCTTCTGGGCCTTTTGAATGTCAGTATTGAATCATCAACACTGACCATAGCATGTAGTTCTGCTGTGCCTGTTGATGTTCTGAGTTCTTACATGGATGAGTTGTCTTTGAGGTATCCTGGCAGGCTTCATGACTGTTTGGTTTCCTCCATTTCTTTGTGGTATGCTGGAGTCCAAGACTTGTTTTGTCATTTTTCAGACCAATGGATGTAAATGACCTTGTTTCTTATTTGCTCAATTTTCTTTAGATCGGAATACAAGAGCGGCGCTTTTTGAAATCTTATAGTCTATTTTATGTTGTTTGAAAGTGCTATTCAAGTAATTTCTTGATTATACAAGTTTGGCAAAAGAAACATTAATGGTAAGTGGTCTGTACTTGTATAGTACTTTGTCTAGTCCAGGGATCCCATTAATTAAAAAGATTAAGACAGGATTATTTCTTTGAAATAGTGCAAGGTTGGTTTAGATAATTGTCTCTCTCTCAATTAATTAAGCCATTTAAAAATGCATTTTGCATTCACTCAAACTCTCGGATATAAAACATTTTAAGAGGACAAAAAAAACAGAAGCAATCTAAAAGTAAGAACATTTGTTTATATGTAGTATTGGGTGCTCCTAGTGTAAAATAGTGGTTCTAAATTGCCTCCTTGGAGAAGTCGATTTCTGCGTGTTATCTTGACAGATTTTTAAAGAGCTAACTAAGCTTTCTTCTCAAACTTGCTTTTCCTGTCCAGTGACCACAGTGCATGTTGTTATTTCTAACATCTACAGTATGTATTTCTTTAAAAAGATGTTCAAGTTCCTTCCCATAAGCATGCTATTAACTTTTTCCCAGATACAGATAACAGATACTTCAGGGTAATTATTTTTGCCTTGACATGTATAGAAATGAGAAGAATCTCATAGAACAAAGCCCTGCAGCCATGAGAATGCTGCATGTAGCAAAATGCTCACAATATTATTTCAATCCTACATAGAATACTGATTAAATATGAGTAATCATTTGAGGTATTCAAATAGTACTTGGCTTTTCTTACAGTTGTGTTTGATCTTTAGCTGTCAAACACCTTTAAACAATTAACTGATTTCATTATCTACTCATTTGATATGCAGAGCTCTTTGTTTTGTAAATGCTCATTAAAACCTCGCCTCGGGTTATGTGCGCAGGTAGCGGGTTTGCTGCTGTTGCTCAGAGCAGAATCTGTATGAGAAAACCTGAAAAAAAAAAATTCATTACCGAACCCCAAGCGACCCCTTTGATGCAGGAATCTACAGCTTGGGTAATGTCTGGGGGATAAAGTCAATGTGCTAAGTGAGGTCCACTGAAAAAGAAATATTACACTTCAGAAACAGTAGCATGACGACAAGAGAGAAAAAAAAAATGCATCTCTATTTTTTAAAGGAATGCTGTTTTTGTCTTTGTGTTGGTCACTTTAAAATTCTTAAGCAAGGAGGAAAAAATAAATAAATAACTGGTTTAACTTTTTAATCCCAGCTCTGAAATTGCTAAGAGAAATGGGTGAAGAACTTTCATATGATTAAACAAGTGTTTGGCATAACCCAAATGCAACACACTCAGGAAAAATGTTTTTAAAGATTTATAATGGCTTAGGTTGAAGACGGATGATGTCAAGAGGGCTGAAGGGTACTGGAGGCTGAGAGAGGTGCGTGAACTGCTGGCTGACCAGCCGGAGAGCACGGAGGTTGTGTTGGTTAGAAAAAGGGAAGCTGTTGATAGGAATGAGCAGGCAGACCGGAGGCTTGGAACATGCCGGCGTGGGTATTATAGTGGGATTCTGAGGCATGAGAAAAACAGGTAGCGCAGGGTGCACAAAGCTGAAATAGAAATACCAGGCCATGAACAAATAGGCAGCACAGTGAGAGGACAGTCTTAGTCAGGGGTGGAAACCCAGGATAAATAAACTGCTGGGGTTGAGAAGGCGATGAAAAGAATCAGCAACTGAGGGAGAAAACATGGTATTTATGGCAGAGACCATGACAAAAAGCGAATTGATACAAATCATTTTTGTGCGACCAAAATGCTTTACTTTTTCACACAATACAGAGCAGCAGACCCCAAAGAAATCAAGTTATATTCAAAATTTCTGTCTCATCTCCCCTTCTTATCTGAAGGACACAATTATAATTCAATGCTTTGGGAGATGGTGGTCTTTTGTTCAAATCCCTGCTTTAATCAGTCTCTCATGCGTTTAGCCAGAAAATGTTCTCCGGAAAAATAAGGGTCATGGCAAACCTGCCTTAATGAAGTATTCATCTTTCAACTGCAGATTCACAAGAGACAAATTGCAAAGAAACCAAAATCCAACAAGAATATTTGTAAGAAAAAAAAAAAATCTCACTTTTAAATCTGACCAATCTAACAAAGAGTAATGCGAATACATCTGATTCAAAATGAGTTGTAAAGTACTGGTTAATTTTGTTTCATAGATGCAAGCATAATCAACAAATCAGGATTTGGATGGTGACAATAGCCGCTTATTAAATTCTACATCTACCGCTTTGTGCAACCGTGTCCCCAACAAATACAGATTAATTGTTTTCCAAATTACATTTGAGTGCAATGTTATCTCCGCTTGGATTGTGTACAGAGGGAAATTTTCTTTTGAATGAACGAAGCTCCGCATTTATGACCTTGTCCGACTCAAAGCGGCAGTTGATGGAGCCGCATTGTGTTTGTTCCAGCAGCCTGCAACTCTCCCAGCGGAAACTTGGGTCTCCATCCAAACTCCCAACTGTGAATAAATTCAAGTGATAAAAACACACAGGTTGAGGTTAATAAAAGATGTGTGTGTTGATCAAATGTGAACAAACATATGTCTGGAATCACAGAGGATTCTTTTTATATCACAGCAGAATACAATATGTGTTGAACTTCTACATATCTTTATAAAACAAGATGCAACGTATCTGTGCAACGTGTCTTTTTTAAAATGCCAACCAAACTGAAAATCTTTAATACCGTGTTTCTATTAAATTATATAGATCAAGTTGGCTCTGATAACTGGGTGTATGGATGCATATTTTCTTCCTGTGGCGCAGCAATACTTAGGCAGCAGTGTTGTCATGGCAGTGTGTCCAAATGAGCGGAGCTGGCCGATGACTGACCCCAGCTGAACACCTCAGACCACATAGGTTACAGACGATCTAATGAGCACCCTTTATGAGCTGACTGTGCACCAGCTGCTGTGTGTCCCTTTACACGGTCCAGAGCCATGGCATGCAAGAATTAAACTAAAATTATTTACCACAGTGAAATTAGATATAGACGAACACATATATATCCCACCAGATTAGCTTGGAGTACTATTAGTCAGCCATATCCATGTTTTACTCATGGTAGTCTGTCTATGCTACTGTAATGTAGCTGTCAAGATGTTATTTAGATGCTGCCATCTGCCACACCACTCAGATTCTGTTTGTAGTTGGCTTACACACTTCATCATGTTGTTTGGCCCTAAAATGTCATTTAGAGTCATTGCTACAAATGGTGGATGAAGGGGAACTTAAAATACTGACATACAGCTGCAGCTAAGCATCTTCTAATTCATTTTCCCCAGAGACTGAGTAAAAAAAACCCAACCCTGCAATTATTGTGGCTAAACATGTTACAAGATTATTAGATTGAAAGAGTTCTTTATGTGATGTGAGTTTTGTGCTAACGGAGTAGCTGTTGTTACAATGAGTGTTTTTAAAGCAGACCCAAACACAGGAGCGGCAGAAGCAGATAACCGATCATGAATACTAAAAAGATTATGGATAAACTTATAAAAATCACAGGGAACAAGGGGACCAGAGCTAAAGAAAAAAAAGGAATCCAGGCTGAAAAGATAGCCAGGCTCCACAGAAAGAAAATGAAGAAATAAATAGGATTTAAAAGGAGGAATTGGCAAAGGGAGAGCGCAGCAGAAGTGTTGGGGAAGTGAATGAGGAACAATGGACCTGGACTGATTGTCTAACTGACTGCAGGTGTGAGGGGAGAGAGAGAGAGAAAGTGGCTCAGAGGGCAAGAGAGAGTACATGGAGGACAACAAAATAAATCTAACGCTAAAGAATAACTAGACCTAAGAAACATAAGAAGGAATAACTAGAGACACAAAATAAACTAGAAACACAAAGAACTAAAATAAAAACAGAAACAAGATTTATCTAGTCAAAGACAGAGACTGAGGAACACAGAATAATAGACAAACCTCAAAATAATCCAGGATCTTAACAGCTGTGTGATAAACAATTTTCTTAACAACTAAACTTTGCTCACAGCATAAAGTGTTGCAGTCTGTCAGTTTACTTTTATGGTGTTTGCTCATTGCAACAGACCAGTTTGACACTCTGTTAGAAATTCTGGAAGGTTTGCATCCTATGTATAATAATTATTGTTATATTACTCTTCATTATGCATACATTTTATTCCAGTTCCTATTTTTAAGAAGACATAGCTAAAAATATACTCAGACTTTAAATCAGGCGTGTCACACTCGAGACCTCCTGGCGCGACGTCCTGCATCTTTTGGACGCGTCTGAACTGTAACACCTGAATCAAATGACTGAATTACCTCCTCATGCCCTCAAGCTCTACAAAATCCTTCAAATGATCTAATTATCTGATTCAGGTGCGTTGATGCAGAGACGTATGTTAAAGTCAGATGACTCTGGCCCTTGAGGATTCAAATTTAGCACTTATACTTTAAGCTTCTTTTATGATTAAAATTTTGATTGCTTTCAGCCTTTCCTCAAAGAAATATTTAGATTTATTTTAATAAGATTAAATGAAGGATTCACACAGTTTCGGCAAATGATTCAAAAACATTTTGCTGCACTACTCTTGAGGACATACAGAGATGGTTACAGTCGTGTATTTAGGCGAAATGTTGAGATTTGCAGACAGCTACTCCACTGTTTCCCTGTAAATAAAGAAAACTGCACATGAGACTGTCACCTTTGTTGCAGTGCCCTCACCCCTCCTCTCTCTCTCTCTCTTGATATATATATATATAAATATATATATATATATATATATATATATATATGTGTGTGTGTGTGCGTGTGTGTGCGTGTGTGTGTCAAAGATTTTGCGGATTCATCTGTATTTAGGCGTTATTGTGTTTACACTAAGATACAGTATCTACAAAGGAAATCATATAAGATTCCTTATTTTCTACCTCCATAGAAAAATTTAACAATAGTGAAGATATGTGAAATAAATCAAAATATTTTTTTTTTTCTTCTAGTACACATAGTTTTCTACAGGACGGTTTTCTTCTTGCTGAGCATGAGTCAATTTGCCCTTGGGAAGAGTTTGCACCAATTTGACTTCTGACAATTGTATGAACGTTTTATTATCAAGCCAATGCACTGTAAAGAAACGTGGTTATGCAACTTTAATAAATACGTTCTGAAAGCAAAAGATTGATTTTTTTTCAAGTCATAAGTCCTAATCTCTTTTTATCTCTTATTTTTTTATCTGATATGTTAACTAATCCAAGTGTGGGTTGGAACTGCAGTCTATGGAAATGCAGTGCTGCATGAAAAATAAAGAAAACTATATATAATGTATTTTTGGTGAAATCTGAGTGTGACAGCTATTCCTCCTGTCACACATTGGACAAGTTTCCCAACTTGTCCGACGTGCTCGTATATTGAATCTGTGTTTTATTTACTGTGTATTTTTCTATTTTTCAGTTTCTTAAAATTGGTTTACATAATGCTAATCACTGGACATTCCTATACTATAAACTATAAACCATTACCTTTATTTATGAGCCTCGTCTTTTCAGTTGACCACTTGGAGTGCACACATTTCGTTAAATTTGTCAGTTTTCTATAATTTATTTAAGCAACAGATTAATGTGCCTTTTAGTTTTGGAGTTATGAGTAACCAATGTTGAGTGCCACAAAAAAATGCATCCCAGTTGGATCGATTCATCTTCAATAGCATCAACCACTAAGCGGGTCATGCAACTCTCCATGTAGAGAGGTAGGACATTTTCTGTTCATTATTTGTTCAGTTTTTCTTCTGCTTTGAGGAGACTGCTCTGACTCTTTAGTATGTGTGTTTTATTGTTTGTTAATTAGTTCTATTCTGTCCCATTTTTGTCAGTTTGTTACCCATTTCTGTCAGCTGTGGTGTGATCATCCTCTATTAAGTTTCCCTCATTTTTCTAAGGTAAGTTTGTAATTGAGCTCCTTGTGTTACTTCCTGAGCTGAAATCCATGATGTTTTGGGCCCAACATATAATTTTTTAAAGTATCTTTTTTCTCACATATTGTACATATATTTAAATTATTTTTGAAAACTCCTAGAGTCAGTGTGCATAGTCCCTGACATGGAGCACGTCTTATCTACATTTCTTATTTCCATAATTCATCAAAAATATTTAATCCCCAAAAGAAATACACTGATGTGCAATAAGCCTACGGCTATGAAACAGTTTGATGACTGATCCGAAATTAAATTTGGATGGAATGAAATGGGAAATTATGAGTAAAAAGCCGTGAAGCATTTATTTTTAGTGGAGTTTTGTGAACTTTTACCAGCAGAGGCAGGAGAGAAATCTCGGCTCGATGAAATAAAAAAAGTTCTGGCCACAACGTCAGGCTAAACACTCATCAAAGTGGAACCAGTTGACGAAAATGTTTCTGAGATCGTAATGTTTATTTATTTATTTGCCAGCATTCTAATGTGGAACAATGTTTGTTCAATATAAAAAAGTTAAATGTGCTCAATTGAAAGCTGGATACTTATTCTGCTATAGAATACAGTAGAATTTCACTTGATAAAAGTAAAAGGTAATGTTATTTTTATTTGTATAATGTAACCATTAAGAAATCCATTAAGCACATGTTAAATGTAGTTCACAATTGTAAAACAATCAGATCCCCATAATAAAGATTTGCTAATAAGATTTGCTAAAATTGTAACTATTTGTGGTTTTATATGTGCTTTTTTTCGTGCGATCCTAACATTTTGTTTACTCCCTTGTCCTATGGGTCAAAAATGACCCGCCCTAACAAAACCCCAAAATAAAGCAAATTAACTGAATTTTAAATCCAAAATCTATTTTGCATGGTGAAACAATTGATTATTTATCAATTCAACTCACTCTGAATAATTTTTTATCTTACATTTTTGTCATACAATACAAAAAGACGATCAACAGTGTTACACTCTTTTTTTTTTTAAAGCACAAACCAAGTGTTATAGCAGGTTTGTTTTACGCAGTAAAGGTTTATTATTGTAATTATATAAATGTGAAGTTATTACTTCTGAATTAAATAAACTGGAAGGGCACAAAAAGTCAACAATTTGGAAATGTTCAGTCATCAGTTCATTCCTTAATATTTTTCTAGGAAGTGCATTATAAAAATACCCCTTGTAACACAACAAAACAAAATGATTTTGTGAACAATTTTACATCAGCTCTCATGTTGTCTCATCATCTCATGTCTCACATATGAGATGTTCAACAGAAGATGAAGAAGATCTTCTGCTCAATGTGTGCATGTGTGTGTGTGGGGGGTGGTGTGTGTGTATGTATTAAAGAGAGTTTGTTTTGGCTTTGAGCTCTTTTTCTGGTGTTTAAATGCTTTTATAATTTGTGGGTCAAAAATTACCCATAAGACAATCCTTGTACCCTCGACATGGAAATATAAACAAAAGCAAAGTATCACTTTTTCTAATGACGGGGTCAATTTAGGAAGTCATAAAATTTCAAGTCGAAAAAAGTAGTTTTTGGTAGATTGGTAGAATTTTATTTCAATAACCCCTATTTGTAAACGACATTGGCATGTTTTTTTATTTTTATTTTTTTGACAATTTATAATGAATAACAAATAAAGAGATTCATGAAAAGAACCAAAGCAGCCTAGAACGACTGGATTAATTTTTTTGTAATGTGTAGTGAGATGACATGTGGTGTGAACTGGGATTCTACAATTGAATGAATTTTTTCCAAGCACCAATTAATATCAGATAGGAGCCTGCCAAACAAGCTCATTATAAGGTGTAACTGCCAAGAATAATCATGAAGGAGACATGCAGATGATAGATTGATTCTTTTCCTCAAGTGAAAAGGTCTAAATAACAATATTTAATCCATATTGGAATCTGGAAAGTTGCTTATTGATTGCAGTGTTCATTAAATCCATCAACTTTACTTGAATCCATTCACAATACAGAAAGATTTGTTTTTCACATTTTTAGAAAAAACTTAGCATTTGGAGAGATTTTGGAATGAAAATTCATGTCTTTTAATCTTAGTTAATTCAATTAAAAAATTAATTTAAGAACATAAGAGGAAGAGGAAGTTCTTAAAGAGGAAGTACACATCTTCCTCTTCACCTTGAAGAGGTGCCAAAGGACAAAAGTGCATTTACAATCAATTGTCTTTTGCTAAATCAGTAAAAATAAAATCAATGTCAGAATTAATTTACATATAAATAAGAATTTGTAGCATATGTATAGTTTCTGGACTATCAGCCAAACTTTTTTGCAGTTCAGCTGGTCAGGAGTGAATTATACATGATTTTTTTTTTTTTTTTTTTACTCATCATAAGTCATTTTTGACTTATGAGATAAATATCAACTCATATTGACTGACATAAACCAAAGAGTGAACATTACCATCTGCAGCCATGAAGAAAGCTAATAGTGGGCTGAAAACAAGATGGCCAAAGCTGGAGGAACATGTCCACAATTAGGTGCTTGAAGAACATGCTGCTGGGAGAGGCTTATTAACGGTGCAGTTACGTCTCCACATCCTGGTAGTTGCCAAGGAGATGAAAATAAAGGACTTTGCAGACGTGCCTTTTTCATTTGCAGCTTCATGAAACGCAACTGTCTCTTTTTCAAAGAACAGAGATCAGTGTGTCAGGAACTGGGAAGGTTTGATACTTCCCATGAGTTTATTGAAAAGCAGGTAACTGAACACAAGGTGGTTGTGTGATTAACATGGAAGAAGTCACCCTCAAGTTTGACACATTTCTAAATGAGTGCAACTAATATTGCTGTGTGGCTCACACATGATTGTTTTTCTCATTATGACGCATTTTTTGAATTGTATGACTTACAGTCCAGAAAATATGAGTGTTTTAGTTGAGCAAAATTCAGACCAAAAGGTTGATTACATTGCAATCAATAGACAAAGAAATGTTCCCTCAGTTTCTACTCTTTGTCTGGAAAGTGACCCAAGGCCTAGATGTTTGTGCTCAATTCCAAAATAGAACTTTTATAATAAAGAGAATAAAACTGGACAGTATTTTTTCATAAATAAATTAGAAAAAAAAAAAAAATAATTATTCAACAACATCAAGGATAAAATTTGGTTATTAAGTTTATTAAGCCTGGTGTTTGTTATAACAGAATCAGATTAAAGACAAGTACTTCAAAAAGGCTGTAATGTTTTATTCAAGAGCATCAATCTAAATATCTTCAGAGGGAGTGTGTTTACTTATTCCACTGTCGTTGTGCTCAAAGTGGTCACACACATTTCCTGCTCAAGCATGGTACCTCTGCTATAAGCCTTGTTTCATCACGGGAAAATCACAATTCAATATAAGACCTTTTCGATTGGTTTGACTGAGTCAATGTGTCCCTCTGGTAATAAAATCTTCCCACCCTCCTTAGTTAATTAGCACTAAAAAGTACAGAGGCTCTAAGCTGTTTAGGTTTTATCGCAATAAAGCAAATTATAGAACCACTAAAGATACAAAGCCATGAATTTTCTTCTGTTCAAATTCAGCTTTATCTGCATAGCACCAAATCATAACACAAGTCATTTCAGGGCACATTACATTGTAAGGTTAAGGCCTGGCAATATTACAGAGAGAAAAAAAAAAGTCATCAGTTTTTCTTTGAGCAAAGCACCAAGGGGGAGGGAAAAAGGCTCCCTTTCATTTGAAATAAAAGTCAGACAGAACGAGACTCAGGGTGAACACTGGGCGGCCATCTGCCTCAACCGGTTGGGGTGAAAGGAGAAGGGAGGGATCAAAGTCGTAAGATCCATTGTGTGGGGCTTACAAAAGACTGCAAAATGTTTCATCAAAAGACCATTTTCATCAAGTCAGAACTGAGCGAATCCAAGAACAGGAAAACAAGCTTGTTAGAGCAAGCAGGTATTATTTTTAGGTTCTGACTTTGCTAGGGTCAAAAATTGATCAGAGTTTTATTGTACAAAAAGTTAATAAATACACAGGAATTTCTGTAATGCTCACTGAGCTGAAGGTGGGGAAATCTACAGCCAGGTAACAAATTGCACCTTTATAAAGGTTTTATTATATATTGTTGTTGTTGAGGCGTTAAGAAGTGGATTTGGGGGTTTTATTTAGAAGATATCATATTGTGAAGGATAATTTTACTTTGTGTTATCAAAGCTTGAAGCTATCCTCAAGTCTATTTAACTATTTTAATCACAGGAGTCCTATTATTTTGGCTTAAAAAAAAATACTTTTTGCCCTAAAGCTGCATTATGAAGGTGTTTGACCATGTGTGTATACAAAGCTTGAAACTCTTTTTTTAGGTTAGTCAGGGGAAATTAGTCATTGGTTTTTTTTTTTTTTTTCTTTTCTTTACTCATTGTAGCAACATAATCTGCAATAAAATTCACCCTCATTTACTTTGATACCCCTATATAAAGTTTAGAGTGACATCAAACTTGTCAGAAGCTACAGTGGACTGGAAACCAGAATGAAAGTTCATCTAAAACATCCAGAACTACAAAACAATTGTTGGCTTAGTTAAAAGCACTTTTATATTTTAGAATGGGTAGAAACAAGAAGATGCATAAATCTAACTGAACATTTGTGCCAGTTAATGCAAACAAACATGTCTAGCTTGACTAACTATGAGGTTTAATGTGCACAAGTATATCTACAATTAACCTATCCTACAAGATTGGTGCCAGGTTTTATAATGAGACAGTGTTCAAGCATAGAATACAAAGAAAAGAAGAACGTAATCAAGACAGAAATTTATAGAAAAGAAGAGAGATGTGTGAAGGTGTACAAGACCGTCTTTTAAACACATTCAAGAAAGATACCAAGGACTTTCCTTGTCTACACTTTGCAAGGAAGAATTGGCAAAATGCCAATTTTGCAAAGCTTGAAGAGAGAACCACCAAAAGAATTGCAGCTGTACTTTCCAGTGAAGGATTGTGGGCTGCCTGATTCCTTCCACACTTTTCAGAAAAATCTATTTGCAAACTGAATTTAAAACCATATATGCTTTTCCCCCCATTTCACAATGATGAACTAGATTGTGTTTTTCACACAAGATCACAATAAAATACAAAGAGGTTTGTTGTAACATGAAAGTGTGGAATTACTAAAGGGAAAAAAAAACACTTACAAGGCTTTGTACCGTATATAAGCTTAACTGGACTACTGTAGATAACTCTTCTGTCTTTAAATCTTACCTCATTTGTTGAAAGACTCCTCTTGATCATTTAATCGCATGGATTGTGCAATTTTGTTTTTCTTTTCCTCTCTTACAGTGGAAGTCTGCCGGCCTATAAGTCAGCACACCGTGGCCATGGCTCATTTGTTCAATGCTAATGTGATGGAAAAAAGATGAGGTCAGCAAGGCACCGAAGTCACCAAAGAGAGATTGATTCCAGTTCAGAACTCACTTACATGAGAAACATGGATGTAAACGTATCGATTGTGAATGCTGAGAAATCTTCAGAGCCGCTGGTGAGATTAAATCTCCTCCTCTGGCCTCGTCCTTCTCTGACAAGGTTGAGATTATCGGGGATCTGATCCTGACAACTCTTCCCACTGCTGGCTTCGCAACATTAACCACCGGTCAGCATTACTTCACTGGATATCACACTTGGTGAAGGTGTTTAATTAATACCTACAAATTCTATTTGCAGGAGAATTCCCCCCGTATGACGCCTACAAGGCAGAACATATAAAACAGTTTAGCTTAATTTTTTTTTATTTTATTTGACTGCGACTTAAGTTATTTAGATGTTCAGCGGAGAAAAAAAAAAAACAATTGCCAGACTTCATCTTGATGGTCTCTCTTTTTGTTGGTGTTTCATTTTTTTTTTCCATCTAATTTAGCCAGAAATTTAAAGCCACTGGAATGAAACAGCTTCTGTACAAATATCTAATCATTCACAAGGTGACACTTGCAGACCCCAGAGGCGGCCCTCCTTCACAAGTCTCAATGATAATCTACACTTACTTACATCATTGATTATGTCTCTGGAAGAGAAGGTCCAGTGGGCATTCAATCCTGCTATTGCACAGAGACAGAGAAACACGAAACAAACAAGATTAATAATAGCCTATGGTGCTCATCCCTGGGGCCATGCAGCTAACAACTCTTGACAAAACAGGGTTTAGAACAGCAGATGGATTGTCTGTAGAAATGAAGGGAATGTGCATTGGGAGTGTAATGAAGAGCGCTGGGTGCAAGCTTTTTTTTTTGCTTTTCTTTTTTTTTTTTTTCCAGAGTCACTGAGAACGAGTCTATGGAAATTAAATCAGTGCGTGACAGTTCCCATCGACTGACTCCACCTGGGGACAGTGACCACAGATATGAATATACACTAATAAGCCTTTGTTTTATCAGGAGAAAAGAGTGCATTTAATGATCACAAAGAACGGTCATGTGGTTCAATAAAAAGACAACCAGTCCTTGGGAGATTTAGCACTGGGGTGACCAAAAGAGATTGAACATGGGTATCAACATCTTTCACAGGCTGCAAGACTATCCGTGACATGCATCTATTTATCACAAGGTTATGCAGCTCCAGAAGGTTTGGTTTTGAATTTGGCAGCAGTTACGTCTGATAATGTAGGCGCTGTTCTCACCAAATTCGTGCTGCTGAGGTCCTTTAGCAGATCAACGAGATAGGAAAGTGGAAGTAAGAACATAATACAGGTAAAAATAATAAATTATTTACGTTTCCTGTGAAAACAAAGATGCACTACAAATTTATTATGCATACTTGTTTGTCACGCATGCTTTGCTGTGGGTGCATGCATAAACAGGAAAGACTTATTTTTATTTGAGATGTCCTCGCTTCATTTTTATTAGACAAAATTATATTTTGCATAATAGATGTCTGGATTAGGCTTACAGGAGATCGTTTAAAGCTAAGTCCAGACCCCGGGAGCCTGTTACACTGTTCAGTGGACCACCTGCTGTCCACTTTCACTGCTTCTTCTCAGACTGTTCTCTTGAACTTTCACTCCTTGTGTCAAGTGCTAACTTTAAAAAAGGAACAGTTCTCACGCTCTGCATGGCAGCTGCAACATGGTTAAAGAGGCTTTTTTAATAAGGCTTAAAAGAACAGGTTTGCACGTTTATTGCTCACAAAACATTTTATTTTATGTTTCGCTTTGCTGCAGCAGTTTATCACCTTCTGCAAGGGTCAAACTGCTGCTTAAAAAGGGTTTGAAGAATGAAAAACCGGGTAGAAAGTTGTATTTACAATGCGGTTTAGTTCAAGTGTATTTAATTAGTGACAAATTTCTATCATCTGGGTGAATTATACATTGTTACCCAATTCTTTAACAGATACATCAACCAAAAAGTAAGGAAAAGTGGAGCCAAACACACAACAGTAGCGGCAAAAATCAAGTGAGAGTCACACAAAGTTTTATTTGCCAAAAACAAAAAGTGCTGCACTGGCAAGAATATTAAATGCTCCAACAAAATTTAAACCAACACAAATGCAAGATTTGACCTGCAGGAGTCAACAGAACAAAAAGCAAAGGGACAGTACAACAGTGACGGGAATATGGAGAGTAAATAGAAGTGGAACAAAGCTGCTGTTCATTTTGCCCCTTTGCCCTTTTGCAGTTGTGTTTTTTTTTTATACCCAACTTTTTTCAGGTACACAAAAGATTTCCAACTGGTCTTTAAAAAAAAAAAAAAAAAAAAGATAACAGTAGTTGTGAAAACCATTTATATATAATTAAAATAAACAGGTTGTTGCTAATTTTGCCCCTTTGCTTTTATTATTATTGTTGTATTTTTGCAGTTTCATTCTTTTTTAAAAAGATTGCCATCTGCTGAGGGATGTTTTGTATTGACCATGCGTCAGTTCATGCTTGCCTTGGGGACATTTTGTGCCTGCTTTAACAACAGATGATTTAAAGTAATTCTGCAACCTATTCGTTGTCTGCAGAAGGAATTTATTTATTTGTGATTCAAATAAATAATATCTACTGGCAGGTTGTATTATTTGGATAAGTTGATAATAGTCAGCTCATGCAAATAGTGATCAGAGCCACACCACAATCATTGAATCATTGAAAGAAGTAAGCAATATTAAGTCTTCTGTTGACTACATATAAATAAGTTAAACTAGCATTTTGAAGTTTTTTTTCTTTTCACAATTTATCACAATGCTTAATTAGTGAGTCACGACTCAATTGTATTGATTAGGGTGAACCTGAAATAACGTGCTGTTGTCCAAGTTACATTTTTCGAACTTTTCCACATTTGCATCTTTTATCTCATACCACAGTTTACAGAGAGGTTTCATACTGATTTCATTGTAAGAATCTATTGGAAAGGAAGAAGAGGAAAAAGTTCCGCAGTATTTTTCTTATACTTGACAAATTTGATTTGTTTGTCTTGTAAAGTGCCTTTAGAGGACAATGGTGTGAATTGCCACTAAATTGAATTGAACTTTTCCATGGCACAGTGAAAGATATTCAGCAAGGTTGCCAAGAGGCTTAAATGCTGGTAGCGTGCTACATGTGACAAAAGCCTCCTGTATTCACTATATGTCCAAGGCTGAACATTAGGGCTGGGAGACAAAAGCTTTCTGTTTCCACAGGTCTGGCTGAAATCTCCACAAACCTTGAGGAATAATGCATTATTGGAACCGCTTTACTGACTTTCCTAATCAAATAGGGTGATTTAATTTCAGTCTTTCGTAATAGGATACTGGAGTGCTCTTGACCACAAACACAAGGGGAAAAAGAATTTTATTTAAATTGTCAATAGCAAGAAACAAACCAGGAAGACAAACAATTTGTTATATAAACAGATGCAAAAAACAAAACAAAACAAAAGAAAAAAAAACCTTAAATCATTATGCTGTTTTTTTTTTTTTTTACAACTGTTTTTTCATTTCTGGATCAGTTAAGTCAAATCTCTTCAGACGTTTCAATCCATGACAGGTATCCTGAGGAGATATGAGAATCCGCAGTTCCTACCAACTCAGCAGGCATTGTGAAGTCTTCATAAATAGGTTCTTGTGTCAAAAGTAACTCATCACAGATTGCACAGCAGTCTGAAATTATGCATTTATTAAACAAACATTTGGTTGTGCAACACTTCAAATTTATAATAAACGTTTATTTTTTTCCCCCTTTAGCTATAGTGCCAATCTTATTGTACTAAATAGAAAATAATAAAAAATAATCAACCACAAGCATGAGGAAGTAGGAATTTGTTTCCATATTGCTGTGGACAGAACACATACCCAAAGCTGGATGTTAAAATTGAATTTAAAGGTGGTTCAAGAAAGTATTAAAGGAGGCATTAAGTAAAGTCAACTTTTGTGAGCTTTACATCATGTTTTAATGTTCTTCCCTCATCAAAAACATGTCTGGAGTGTTGCTTTGAGTCTTTCATGGATGTTTGAGAAATCCTTCAATCTCCTGTGGTAACCATTCGGTGTTGAATTCCTAAGTAATTGCTAACAAAAAGCATTGCGTTTTTCCATAAAGCTTCTCCGTGAAGCTGTAGTCTGCAACTGAGTTTCCACCCATGCAGTGCACCCATGCACTGCAACTCCCCCGCTCAGCTCCTCCAGACTAGCAGCAGCAACAGTTAGCAAACACCTTGCAGAACTGCACATCCACGTACAAACGACTTCTCAAATCAATGCTCTCAAAAGTGACTGTGAAAGTCTCAGTGAAAAAACACTATTGTGATAACCTGCAGGAAGTGGAGTTTTGGAAAGAGCAGTAGGTTCTTAAAGAGACAGAGGCCAAATTGAAGAAGTCAAACTACAATGTCAATCTTTTGAGTTATGTTAGAGCATTTTTATCAAGTGAATATGCCAAAGTTACTTGATTGTAACCTGGGATACCGCTATGGGTCTTGAAAAGACATAATACCAGCCTTTTCACCATCAATAATCAAAACCAAGTGTCTTTAATTTAGAGTTGTACATTTTTTCTTATAGATTTTTTGTCCTTAGTTCAATAAACTTTCCTTTTTGTTTACTTTCCTTTTTAGTTACATCTCACAAACCTGAGTTCCCTTTAAAATCCACTGTGCTGCTGTTTAAGTGTTGTTGTTTTTTTCATGTTGTTTTTTTCATGTGATTTTTATAATTTATATTCAGTCATCTTTGCAAACCCTTGGTGCTCCACAAATGTATGGAATGAGAAAAAAAAAAGACAATTCACTGCAAAAACATCAGGAAAAGGACAAATACCAGTTTTTCATGTGATGCAATTAAAATTATGCCAAACTGAGACAATCTTCATGTCGAGGACTCTAGAAGAGGTCATGAAGGCACAACACTGTAAAGTGACCAGCCTGTAATTAATTATGAAGGAGGCTACAAATGCACAGATCGCTATCATCTTCCTTGCAGTTTTATCTGTGCTGAGACAACCTCACATGTCTGTTTCTCTGCCTGCGGCTGATTTTGGCAAATGGCTCTGAAGAATCATGATGCACACCAGCACCAATCAACACATAGATAAAACTAGTAGATGATCAAAAACTCAACCTGAATTTCTCTTAATGCCAAACAGATCAGGCCTGTAAAATCGAGTTAGGTTATATAATCACAAGGTATAATTGTTAATTTTGTGCTCATGTCTTTTTTTTAAAAAAAAGAAGGAACAAAACAGAGATCAGAGATCAAATCCAGAAGCTGTCAGGAAACTACACCCACTGGAAGGCCCCAGGCAGCTGGCAACACGGCGCTGATGTGAAGACCAACTGCTCCCGACACATTTAATCAAGTGAGAGGGTCTACATTTAGACAGGCACGGCCCACAGGGAACGTGCAGAAGGTTCTCACGGCAAAATGAAGAGAAAGGGAGAAAAAGACCAACCCTGTCTGTGCTGGATTGATTCTCTCTGTGGCCTCGATTGAGATTCACCCGCCGCTGTTTAAACACGTCAATAGAGAAAAGGGATTTAGCTTTAGAGCTTCAGATGAAACAGTGACTCAAAGTGTGATTTAGACATTAATGAGGAAGCGACAACAGAAATGTATAGATTGAATTGGTAAATTAATGAGGACATAATCAAATTTGGCTTAGATTCACATATTAATAACTAATTATATTAGATTTTAAGTAAGGTACTCTGCTCTCAGATATTGCAAGAGTGATTATGACATATTGAATGATAACAAGGTGGCATGCATTGTTACACTTTGCACGCATTCTGGGTTATGTTTGAAATAAATACTTTAACTTCTTCATTTCATTTCGGAGAGTAATAAAAGTGCAGATCAGTCGACTGAAAAGTGTTAATTATGTCTGATTTCTGAAGGTTTCTGAGTGTTTTTTAAGACTAACAAAAATACAGATACCTTCATTGTGGCCTTAATTAATTTGAATTAATTATCTGCAGAGTATTTCAAGCTCTTGCATCACTGTGGTCTTAAAATAGAAAGATCTATTTTTGCTTAATTTTGATTTGAATATCAATGAGTTTAATTTGGACATGACTTTAGGCTTTAGAATCAAACTGTGAATGCAGCATCAATGAGGAGGAATTCTCCCAAGAGACATGGAGCATGTACGCTTTGAAACCCTGGGAACTGCGTCTCCTATCTGGGAACAAGAGCGTGTTGGGTTGGGACATAATGTTTTGGAGTTTCATCAGAAAAGTGGGTTTGATTATTTTTAAGCCAATTAAATAAATATAGTTCTATAGAAACGTAGGCTGCTATTGAAAAACATTTTTGTTTGTTTTGCACTGAAATATAAAATTGCTCGATGAGGTCTATATAAATTAGTTTAGATATTCACTGTCTTCTACTGTCTTGCTTGTAAACTGTCTTAATTAGATATGTCTTCTTTGCAAATATAACTCAACTTGAAGATTGGATGGGGCATTAAAAACCTAAGTTTTTAATGATTGCCATAGATACTCGATTTTGTTTAGAGCTGGACTAAATAAGATTTAAATTATGGTGGTAGTGTTCTACCTGAGTATGATTTGATCTAAATCATCCCATTGCAGCTCTGGCCTGTTCTGTTCAAGGATGAACTCCGACCTCAGTTGATAGACACAGACATTCAAACTTTATGTGGCCTCAGATTTGTTAAAAACCACTGGGTGAACTTTATGAAATGAGCTTTCATGATTGAGCAGCTGGATCCAAGCTTTGGATTACCGCTTACCTGACTGCAAAATTTAAAGTTTGGTGCAGAGGGGATTATGTTATTGGGGAAATGATACGTATTTAGGGCATGTCCCCATCTTTATGGGAATAGTTTGGGAAAGGCCCCTCTCTTCTCCTAAATGAATGCATCTGGCTTCAAAATGGAAGAATCATAAAGGAATGGCGCTTGATGGCCGCGACAACCACCTATACAGTAGTGCAATAACAACAAACATAGGACTAAGTTCGGGATTGGATGGTGACCAGAAGAGGTCAAAAGTCACCAACGTGATTTTCAGATGAATGTTTTGGTTGTGCGGCACATTGTGGTGACAGATTTTTCCTTCTGCTCATGGCACATTAGAGAGTGAGCAGCCTCGCTGAACGAGTCCCCAGCATGTTGCTTAGCTGGAGTTATGTGGCAGGAGGGTGTTGTTTCAGGCTTCATGACTGACTGGAGAGTGATTAGTGACTCAGATGAGTATAATGCACAGCTTTAGGTTGGCAAGTTAACAGCAAAGTAAACAGTGTTTACATTCCTCTCCACCCAGGCACTGAGAGACAACTCTAGTATATGGAAATCAGTTGTTTCATCTATTTAGTAAGCGCACACACACACATTCATGTCACAATTATTCATTGTTGTTGCATAATGAGAATGTTTTTCACTACATTCATATGAGAAATATTGTTTTCTCTTACCCTCAGGTGAAGCTTCATAAATTAAAGTGCGAAAAGCACATTTCTCAACCCTATCAGGTCATGTTCATTATTCAAACAAACAGACGTTGGCACAGTTTTCTTAGCCTACAGGTTCTATAGTTTCCCTGAAATCAGTTTAAGAAGTTGCATCAAGACAAAAAAAGAAAAAAATAGAACAGTCTGACATGACACTGTTCAAAAGTGAACTCTGTTAAGTTAGTAAACAGCACAGTTGCATAACGTACATATTTGCATCTTTGTTGGAAGTTTCCGAAGATGTAAAATGACTGATTTGCTTTTATTTTCACCTTATGCGAGAACATTTTCTCAGTTGTGTTAGTTGATGAACTTGGATATAATATCATGTAGCAGCTTTTTTCATATTATGCGTCGACCTCTATCACAGGATCATCTATGGTGAGAGCTCTACCCATTTTTTCCATTTAATGAGGCTTTGGCAACATTCACCAGTGATGGGGTCTTTCATCACTCAAGTGACTGCACAATGCTTGTACTCGTGTAGCTGAACATATGGAGAGTGCTATCAAAGTCTCTTCAGTGGTTTCAGCTGAGACACATCTCATCTACCACCCTAACACAAATGGCATCAGCAGCGGAAAAAAAGAATCAAGCCAGGGGAATCTGTATTAAATGCACTTTCCCATAAACACGGCTGGCAGATGAATCACTGCCAGCAGCGCCTGTGAAATGCACTGTGAATTTTTAGCTTCAAATGGGAGAAAATAATTTCGGAAATATAGCGACAGATAGGTACTTGTTAAAAGACCTTTGTCCATTCCTGCCCCACTGCATTATTCTGTTGAGATGAGCGTCCTGTTCCTTTTTTTTTTTGCCTGTTATCAGCTGTTATTTTTCATTAGTAACAACCATCAGACCAGGTCCATAATGCACATTTCACCTTGGCACATCATTGATTTTCATTTTGTCTTCATTTGTTTTCCTTTTTTATTTGCTTGGCTGTCCACAATGTCATAATGAATACACCTTTGAGACTTTAATAATGGCTGTAAACTTTAGTGTGACCTCAGCTGAGGAGGTTTTCATTTATGTAGCATATTTTCTGTTATCTTTTATTAGAAAAACATATTTTAGCAGAATTTGGTACAAATGCAAAATTGGTTTTGTATTTATTTTCCTTATTATTCAAAAATGTGTTTTCCTCTGAATAAAATAAGTGACATCTGCACAGCATTTGTCTTGAGTCAACTCTATTGAGACAGCCCTGTTCTTCGTACAAGGCCCTGAAGGCAACTAGAGCTTTGATGCAGTTTTCATTTATTACTTGACCTTGACTGGTACTTTGGACATTGTAAATAATGGCATCTAACTATCCATCTGCCTAAAATATACATTTCAGGCATGGAGGATTTTTTGAAACAAATCTCAGAGGGTATTCATTCAAGTTCTTACTGAAAAGATGAACATTCATATTCTGTCACCTTTGCACTTTTGTGCCTGAAGGCTTAGTGCTTGGAGCCTTTTCTCTTTTGTAATATACATCTAGTCCTTAGGCCTAGTCATTATTTCACATGACTCTTCATATCACTGCAGCACAGATGATATCCTACAGTACTCAAAAGTTTTACCCAATAACCCTAAGGTCCCAAATCTCAAATTTTCTCTCAGACACATCCAATATATCTTGGTTATTTTTGCTGTGTGCTTTATAGCTTCAGAAAAAAATTAGCCTCGCTGACTCAATAAGTCTGGATTTAGAGCAGGTTGTGGTTTCTCTTTCTTTCTTACTATAATGCTTCTCTTGCAAGTTCTCCTATTATTTAAAGGGAAAATGGCAGCGTTACAACAGCCCCAAAAGGATAAACAAACAACTGCCACTCACAAACATCCACTTGTTTACATTTTGAGAAGTGACCACTTATTTATTAAACATATAAACACAATGTGAGGTTCTAAAACCCATACAAAACTAAATTGACAATATCATCAGTGGACTGCATATTAGTACAGGATGTTACATAAACAGCAGCAAATAACACATTTTATTTGTAGGAGTAAATGGTGAAATAATAGATGTATAATAGAAAGCTGAAGTAAAAACAAAAACAGTTTGAACCAAAGCTGTACTTCCAAATTTTTATTCATTCAGTCATTCACTATTTCTCGTTTTACTGCACAGTGAAGAGTGAAGAGGAGTTTTGCTATACTTTACTTTGATAAAGCAGCATTTCACAATTAAATGCTGCTTTTGTCTGGCAATACATTTTTATTATCCTCTAAGTTTTTTCATAATGTTGACGTTAAAATCAATCCCTTGAATTTCCATTATGTCATGTAACCAGTAGACAATCCCATCTGGTGCTTGTTTTTCCTCCAACCAGTGTCTTGAGAGAACATCACTTTTATGTACTATTTAGAATCATCTCTGATCATCAGGGCTGCCAATTTGTAGAAATTGTAAAATGGCGCCTGGTTCTGCCATCACAAGAACAATGCAGCAAAAACACTAAGAAGACATACACTGAGCTACGTAAGAACAGCAATTGAGTCAGATTTGTACTCTGAGAAGAAAGGAATTTGTAGATGTTTTTAAAAGAAATGTTAAATACATTTTAAGATAGGGATAATTTGAAAGTTGTGTCGTATTTGATGTCAAAATGTATAAAATACTGCAGATTATCAGCGATTTTAAGTCTTAAAAATAAAAGTACACCCCAAAACTAGAAAAAAATATCTCAACAGCTAGTGAAGATTTTTTTAAGTTGCATTTAAATTGAAACAATCTAATAATTACAGAGAATTATTTTTGTCAGACCAAAGGGATACCTTGGATAATGCATTTTCTCCCTGGAAAAGCAGACACTAAGTCATTGATTAAACTCCTTTTACCCTTTACTTTGATGGTGATCAACCAATTCACTCCCTTTAACCTTGCAGTTAACCTCTTTAGTTTGATATATGAGCATAAAGTTGAACATTTCATTTCTTCAGGTACTTTTTTTATTGGGTGCACCCAGGCTAAATCACCTCAAGAGAAGTCAAACAATGGAAAAGGTGAATGTGGTCAGTGTAAAAGAACAAAATGAATTCAGGAACAAGTTACACCCCCCACTAGCTTCATTGAGTGCTTCCCTATTTGGTGAAATTCTGCAGTGTATCTGATATTCAGCAATCTGCTTCAGACTTTGAGCCAAAACCTGACTGCTTGTTGTTTCTATGCGATGTGAAAACACTAGAATTGCCCGTGGGATCGCTTAAAATGGTGCACGAGTACAAGGTGTTTTGTGTGTCGACGGCGAGCAAAGCAACAATTTTCCCCTCCCTGGAAGAAAACATTCTTGAAGTAAAACAACTGTGATGCTCTGGGTCTCAGCAGAAATCTCCATCCCCAGAAGAGACGTCAGAGCAGGCAGACTTGTTTTGGGAAGAGAAGCGTCACAAGGCCTGCAGGTTGATGAGTCACTTTGAGGCAGATCTGAGAATGCCATTATGGTTGCAGGGGCTGGAGAATTGTCAACCACACGTGTTTCAGGTCTTAAACCTGAAACACGTCTCCCCCTCACTTCCTCGCTAATATTAAGCAACAGTGAATAAATCATGTTTAAGGTAGTTCATGTCTATTTAGGATATGGTTTATGGTTTATTGAATTATTGTAGTCAGGCTGTAACACCTGCCAAGATGCTGAGGTAAAATTTCATGGCAATGGCAGTGATATGCTTCATCTGCAAATCGCATAAGACAACAACACTGAAACAATCATGAATACATATGTGGGGAGTAGAAGTCTCCAAAGTTGGAAGACTTACACATGAAAGTGTAAAAGATTGTGTTTTAAGTTCAAAATGCCATGAAGGAGAAAATGGGAGCTTTTTCTCGCCTTATCTTTGTATGTACTAGAAATTACTTTTTTATCTTCAGTAGACTGTAAAAAGTGATGAACTAAATGCAGTTCATAAGGTCTCCTCTAAGCAGTGCAAAAGATTACCTTAATCTATTATACCGTAATTTAAAAAAGAGGTAAAGGTTAATGATGAAAAAGGGGCTGCAGTCTGCTGGCTAAAACTACAACAGTGGCTTACAGAGGATTATGCTTAAATATTTTACTGAAATGACTTGGGAAAATGTTTCACTGATTAGTTAATTAGATGCATTAGATTTCTTTATTTCTCATGTCATTTTGCTTTATGAGACAAAGTACTTTTTTGAACCCTGATATTGTGTGAGGTGAGTTGTTACATCCAATGTGTGTATCTCAGTAAAGATTTTGACAATTTATGCCTTGAGGAAGAGAAGTTCTGTTTGATATTACATTTGAAA
Source organism: Poeciliopsis turneri (assembly GCA_922788865.1). Classification (NCBI taxonomy): domain Eukaryota; kingdom Metazoa; phylum Chordata; class Actinopteri; order Cyprinodontiformes; family Poeciliidae; genus Poeciliopsis; species Poeciliopsis turneri. The sequence continues at coordinate 34,543 of CAKLNU010000876.1, forward strand.
AGGGACAAGACGAGAAACCCTCACAGCAAATTTACAGTAAATCAGATTGAGTTTAAAGTATTAAATATTAAGATGATATATATTATTAATAGGATAAGCCTTGTTTGTATACTTACATGAATAATAGATAACATTTGATAAACACAGATGAACAATCGGTAGACAGATAATATTTGCCTCAGACCACAGTTTGCATGTGCTTCTAGATCTCAAACTGGTCACAATGGCAGATCTGCCCCAAACATAGTAATTAATAGCAAATGGCAACTTTGTGCAGTGGAACAGTTTCCCTACATTTAATTGAAGCATTAAGCATGCGTTTCGGGGATAGTTAATCTGAGTACTTGCTTTGGATTTTAAAGGATCAAAGCTTTTTCTATCGGAGATTTTAAGAAAAGAAATACCACTTGCTGAAAGTTGGCGACTTTTTTAATGAAAGAGAGTAAAAATTGACCCAATAAGCCACCGCGTCACCTACTTTAGAAAAACAGAGCAGGACTGTCACAGCAGACAAAATCTCCACTATTGAGGTGTGATTAATGTTTAATCGATTTTTACTGTAATGAGGTGAACTGCTCCATCGCTTCCACTTAGGGCAAAAGAAGAGTCCTAAAAGTACTAGGAAACACCTTATTGATTAAAAAATGCCAAACCAATTCATGATGCAGCCAGATGTTATAATTAAAGGGGATGTATTATGCAAAATTCACAATTTGCACATTTTTGTGTGCTGTATTTGTGTTTGCAAAATTGCCTCAAACTGTTGGAACTAGACCGACATGTTTGCATTTGCATACATTAAATGCAATCTTATGCAAAAAAGAGAAGTGATAGCTTAAGCAAAACAGTCGCATATAATGCAGGAGAATGAACTCTTATTTAAATTCCCCCTACGTTTCTTTTTTTTTTTTTTTTTTTTTTTTTCAGAAGAGACAATGCCATAACTACACTACTCAGGCAGTAATGTGAAGAGCACTTGGTTCAGTTATGTCCTCAATAGTGCAAATATAACCACAAGCCAGCAGGGATAGTAAGAACTTACAGCACACAAACAAAATAGGCTCGGATGAATAATTTATGTGGTCAAGACAAAGAACAGCTAAAATTGCCTCATTGTCTTCATTATGCCAACAGTAGATGAACACTTGTTTAAAGCATCACTGTGGGTTCTTTCCCAACATGGAGCAGGAAAGTCGATGATGTCCAATTTTTTTTCTCGTCTGTTGGCAGAACCAAATTTCAAAGAGTTTTTGGTTGCAGGTTAGTAAATTTAGATTGAGGAAGAGAGATTCACTTTAAACACATACACAGGGATGTCTGGAAATCCCTTGGAATGAAATATTCAGAGTTGGAAGTTTTATTTTTTTATATCAGTTTTTGAAAAAGTCAGAGTGGGGATGTGCACTTGATTGATTTCACCTCATTTGTGCCATATTGCTTCAGCCACGACCACCTCAGTATGCGCTTGCAACTTGCATCCAACTGTTGCACCAGGTAAATGTTGCTTTTAGGAAAGATTGTTGAATCCTGTTGGCTTAACAGCAATAGTTGAAGTTTACTTTTGGTTGGTAGACTGATTTTCTTTTCATTATTTCAGGTATAATAAACAGGGAACATTAGATGACAAAATGAATGTATGGAAACAAACTATCCAAATAACAAAAATAAAGTTGCATTAATCATTGCTTTAAAAGCTTCTAAATTTGAGTAACAATCAGAGTTGCTCATTTCTGCCAGAAAATTGTGAACTGTACATTTATTGTCCATATAATTTCTTGACATATTCCTTTAATATTTTGGATGTCTTATCTAACTCTTCAGGCCATGCAGTTAACCGGTCTAATGTTTTGGAGTAAGTAATTAATCCCAGCACCCATCTAAATCCTCAGCCCATCTTACCTTAGGTATCAACAGCAATCAATCTAAGCATTTTTTGGTCCATGTAGAGTAATTGCTAAATATGTCTACAATTAACGGCAGTCTGTTAATGCAACATAAATTACACACTTACCACAAAAAAGTATTTGTGTTCCACAACCTCTTAGCTGAAACTATGCTTCTAGACAATGCGTTGTATTATATTATTTATTTTCCCTTGAATGTACCTTATTTACAAGGAAAATGCATTTGTGAGTTGAGCAGTAGAGCTGGTTAAGCATACCACATAGCTTATGGTATTGCTGACTCCTTTTTAGTGTTGTTTATTAGATTATTGAGGTTTAAAGAAGCAAGATGTATTGGCAAATAAAAAGGGACCTCAGCGGCGCATGGAAGAGTTGTGCACCTCCTCCTCCTCATGCCAGTCACTACCTGAATCAAACACTGCTGTGGTATAGGGTTCCCTTTTTTAACCAGAATTTGTTGCAAGTCAGCAAGGTTCTGTTGGTCACTCTGGCTAAAACGGTCCCACAAGTGTTAAATAAGGAGTTTTTCAAGGGTATAAGATATATTGCAAGGAAACGTCACAAAACAGGATTAATTGACCAAGCACAAATTTCATTTTTTGTCTGTTTTGTCCCTGATTTCAATTAATTGTCTCCAAAGCAAAGCTTAAAAAAAAAAAGATTTTGTTTTCAGTGACTTAAACAAAAGCACTGAAGCTATTATGCACAATTAACCTTTTGCATGTTTTTGTGCTTCTATTTGGGTCTCTACTGTTTCTAGAAACAACTCAAGTATTTAATAAAACATCCCATTGTTTTTTTGACAATAAATTAATGTTTTTTGCTGTTTAGAAAATAAGCTGGGGTGCTGGGTGACTCAGTTGGAAGAGTGTGTGCACCAAGTGGTGTCGTCCTCTATGCCAGAGGTGCCCAAAGTCGGTCCTCGAGGGCCGGCATGCTGCATGTTTTAGTTCTCTCACCTGGAGGTAGTAACAACCTTCTCAGCAAGTCAATGTTCTTTTTAGGCCTTCTGATGAGCCATCATTAGATCCAGGTGTGTTAAACCTGGGATCTAATGATGCAGGATAACATGCAGGATAACATGCAGGATGTTGTCCCTCGAGGACCGACTATGAGCGCCACTGCTCTACGCAGTTGCCCTGGGTTCAACGTCTGGTCTCAGGCCATTTGCCTTATGTCTTGCATCTCTCTTCATCATGTTTCCTGCTAATTTAGTGTAAAATAAAAGCCATTAGTACCAAAGAAATGAAACAAAAACAAACAAAAAAAACGAGCTGGTTCAAAAACCTCCCATTTATAAATGGGAGGTTTATAAATGGGTTTGGGGTTGGCTACCAAACCAAGCCAACCCCAAACTTTCACAGAGTGGAGTTCTGCTCGCGACTTTGTTTGGTTACATTTGAATGTGTACAATGGCTGCTGACAAAGACAAGCGTTTTGTCGCTGCTTTAACCTTGATGTTCGTGCTGGAGACTTTTGTTCTGATTCTGGTTCTGAATCAGAGTCAGAGATGTGTCGTTGCACATTTTTGCATCTGTTTGCAACCACTTTCATGTATATGAAGTGTGTAAATGTTGTGTTGGGTGACACGGCCAGCAGCAGCTTTTTAACATAAAAGTGACAGAGCCCGAAAACAGTTTATTCTGAAAGGAGCTCAGAATAGGCAGATATTAGCAAAGTGAAATCTCATTATCTACTGTACAAATGATTTTGAGTAAAAAACTAATTGAAAATGTTTTGTATAGACCATAGACTTATCTTGTCTTGTTTAAAAGGAAGCATAACATAATAGGTCCCCTTTAATCATAACATCAGTTAATAAACAGACATAACTCTACATATTTAGTTTTCCGTCAGCATCTCCTCTGTCTTATAATCTTATCTTTATATTTGCTTTACTAATGACTGATTTTTTTCATGTAGATCAGTGTTTGGCAATCTTTTGTCTTCATAAACTCCTTCTTGCATAAAAAAGACTGCATTTAAGCTCAGGTTAATACAGGTGCATATCTTGGCATGCAAATTGTGATGTAATAAATTGCTAATTCATTATCTCCCTAGTTTTTGGTGAGATATACAAGGTAATGTTTTCTTCCATAAAAACATACCTTGACCCTTCCTTCCTTTGTCCAGGAATCAGATGTCAGACCTGCTTGTTACAGAGTTCTGCTTTTATTGTCACTTAAAGGCCGAATGCCTTTTCATGCATGTAATGAACTGTGGAATGACTTTAATCTTTGTGTTTAGTCAGTCTGAGCACATTATCTTGTCCTTTGAGAATCTAGAATTTTTCCGTCATTGTCCTACATCAATTACTTTTCTCTGAATCAGCTTGAAAACTATTATCTTCACCTTAGCTGGTAGTTTGTGTATCCTAAAATGAGAAAGTGCAACACTTTCTAAATACATCGTGAACTGTACATTTATTAAGTAGCCTACACATGCTCAATTGCTTACTAATGCAAATCACAAAGCAGCAATTCAGTTCATTTGCGTTTAACATGTTCAAGTTTGAAACAAAGCCACATGTAGGCTACAGCAGCAGATGACCATGGGCTGCCTGTCCTTTCAGGTCAGAACAGGTGAATTATTTACAAAAGCTAAAATAATATTAGGAAAAAAAATGCCTTGTCTGATGAGTTTCGTTTTCAACTGCAGTTCAATTGAATTCAGGGATATATCCTCTTGATGCACTTTGAACTTCTGAGTTTAACTGAGCATTGTTTACACACCACAGTTTATCCGAGTGTTGGAACCCAACCCTTTGTGAATACTGTGTACCAAATTCCAGACGGACGCTTCCAGAAGTCAATGCGCCATTGCAAAACATCAAATTATTGAAAACAGTTATCTCCACCAGATTTCAGCCCATGTACATGTACCTTTCAAATCTGCAGTGGTGGCATGATGATGTCTAGTCAATATGGAACAAACATTTATGACATCTTATTCAACCTGTGTTAGGAGTAACTATGGCAGTTTTGAAAGCAAAGGGGGTCCATACAGTACAAAGTGGCTCTAACAGAATAAACCATCAAGTAACGTCTCACAAATATACAGCAAATGAGTGCACAGGGATTTCTGTACAGATCTACCTGATTTTCCTTTTGATTGAAATGTTGGTCCCAGCCAATTATTTACTTACCCTTTACTTTAGTTTGTTCATTCACTTGATTATCTACATCTATTTTCTTTTGAAGTTGTTAATTTCACCTTGTTGTATTTTCAAAAATGGGAAAATATCATGATCAGACAGCAGGGAAGCAGGGTTTGTCCCATCAGACAACAAGCTCACAGCAAGTTTTTCAGCATGAATCTTCAGCTGCAACAAAGTATTAATTAGTTCATTTTTGTTTTTAAGGTTAAACTGAATGTGGAGGGTGCTGAATATATTCTACAACTATAGTTTTTCATACATACAGACCCTTTTTGTTCCTCCATTATTTTGGAATCTCTTCAGTCCACTGCCATCTGTCACTCTTCTTTTCCGATACACTTCATCATTAGGATGCCACCGAAGACTCTTGTCCTTTCCTATTTTTCCTCCTGCCCTGGCGGCCGCTCTCACATCGGCGAACTCTCTGCCATACAAGATCCCTATTTTCTCAAGGATTGCCAGTGCGTCGTGGAGTCAGAGAGCAGATCATTTTTGTTACTATTTTGGATACATCCACACTGAAATAAACTCAACAACATAGTCATCATTACCAACAAGCCAGCAGTTTTGCACAGCATCCTATGGTGCTTCCTGTGTGTGCTCGGCAGAGGTTTGAATGCCTCTTGCACTGGCAATCTTATGTTGTCGGTGTATGTTTGAACAACCTGACTCCGACGTCAATATACAGAGCTTATGTATGAAAACAGCTAAGATAAAAAAATGCTGGCGCTAACAGGGAATCTGCTGTCTTCTGCATTTGAAGTCTGTTTTTCTATTTGTCTAACTATTTCATCCATCTAGTTGTCTGCAATATAACTTCACCGGTAGCTCATTTATTGTGCCTACCATAATTATTCTGCTGTCAGTCTTTGTTTAGAGCTTGCTGGATATTTGTGTGCATGATCACTAAATCAGAATTTTTTAATGAACATATATCGTTACCTTTTATGGGAGTTAATCTAATATGCCTTTTTTGTCTTTTTTTTTTTTGTCTGTGCACTGTTATAGTCCAACTAATGGTGTGGCGAAAAGTTTAACATAAAAATTTTCTTTAGTTTCTACCTCTAAAATTCTTTTGCAAAAAAATAATGTTTTTTTTTTGTCATAGTTAAAGCTCAAAGCCAAGCCCCTACGCTGGGTTTAATTATAGGTCCAGGTAAGTTGAAAACAATGTCAATTTTCAGGAGAAGAATCCTTTTCCACAGTCTCATCGCAATGACTCCAACACAAATACAATGAAGTCTACATTGAAATACAAATGAGTTGACCTCAAGATATCACACATTTTAAAGGAGCCATGGTAACGCTGTATCTGGCTGTAAATATAGAAGAAAACTGTGTTGGAACTTTTGAAAATTATAACACAAACTATCGCAACCTTGAAATGTTTAATCCAAGATTCAATTCAATGAAAACTTTTCTTTGTGCTATGCACTGCAGAGGATTAATACACCTAAGAACTAAGACCTGCTGAATGTTAGAAGCAACTCAATACAGCTACACAGTGGATGGGGGGAGAAAAATGGATTTCATTCTGTGTGCTTCAGGCAGGGAGCAGCCTCTGTTAATTTAGTGATGGCAAAAAAAAGCTCTTTATTGCACCATGTTTGCCCAAACAGCAATTGTTGGGCTGAGTTAAGAGCCAACAATAGTCAATGTCCCCCACCTAGAATACTTCAGTTCTCCCATTTTTTTTCTTGTGGGCAAACTTGGATAGATAGGTAGGAAGACAACTCTTCAACAGCATTTCAGAACTGATTCACCATACAATAAATATTTACACTTTGAACGCACTTGTCCTATACTAGTGCCTATAGTAGACCTTCTCCTTTCCAGAGCTTTGCAGCATGTGTCATTGCAGGTAGAACTTCCTTCATACTGGCAGTAAATGCCCCATTTTAAAGCAATGTCCTCTGCAGATGTAGTATTGAGAACTACAATAATTAAGTGTTTAAATGATTTCTGTTCACAAAAACAAATCAACAGCTCATACACAGTCCCACAACTTGTAATACAATAACTGCCATTTCAGCTTTCTTACTTTCTAACTTCCTATTGTAATTACTTGTGATGCGTTCTAACACTACCTTATGCGTAAATTAGAACATTTTGGTGGTAAATTGTACACAAGCAGGATTAAGAAATTAACATTCTATCTCAGTTTTCTCTTTTTGTTTGTTGTGTCTGCAACCTTTTGCTCAGCAAGATCTTACTCGCAAAATATTTTTGATAGTAACTGTGGATTTACGAATGGGTATGAGCATGACAGTATATATATAAATATTTAAACCCCTCACGGAAAACTCTTCTTTTTTTCTTTCTTTCTTTCTTTCTTTCTTTCTTTCTTTCTTTCTTTCTTTCTTTCTTTCTTTCTTTCTTTCTTTCTTTCTTTCTTTCTTTCTTTCTTTCTTTCTTTCTTTCTTTCTTTCTTTCTTTTTTTTGCTGAAAACATTTGATGACTAATTTTAAAGTTTACATCATTCTAATTCTCAGTAGATGCTGCGACGTCCTTATTTTCCAACTTATTGTGTTTTGGACAAAAATACAAATTGTCATTACACAAAATTATTACCTACTCAAAATGGGTTATAATAAGGCAGCCACTACACAGACACATGAATGAGCAGGTTAAGCGTCAGGCTGAAATCAGTTGTATTTATGAAAGTTTATATAATAACTGTGCATGAGGAATTATTGAAGGAGCTTTACTTGTCAACGTTGTCTGTTAAACTAAATTACTGTTTTTAGCTCTCTGCTTTCGCCCTAATTTTTCTCTCTCTATTCTTGTGTAAATATTTTAGCAGTTCTACCCAGTGCAAGCAGGCTACAACACCAATATGTAAGAAGAAAAATCACAAACCAGAGAATTATGAAGACTGCATACAACAGACTTGAAGTTAACTTTAGGCAAAATGTATGGAAAGGAGCTATAGTGGGAGTTGAGTGGGGAAGACTACTTCTGTTGTTTCTTTCTGCATGTTGCAGGACACAAACATCTTCAAATAGCTTTCCCTGCGCCATTATAAAGTCCAAAATACAGCTGCTTTTCCCTCTTGGTGGGAGTTGAAATATTCCAACTTCACTTTCACTGCCTTCTGCTTGTGTTTGTGGTGAAGCCTCAGAAAAGTTATGTTTAATGGACAGTAAATAAAACTTTATCAGGCTGGTAAGCAAGTATAGTTTTATTCCAAAAGGACATTGTTAGAATTGTTATTATAGCAATCATGAATATGGTAATTGTTTTTATATTTTAAGTTTTACTGTTGCTGCTTGGTTTACAAATTATTTCTTGTCTGGCTGTTGTTTCTTGTTTACATTACATCTAGATGATATTGGATGTGATGGAAAGGTTAAGATGCATGTCAGACCACACACAGCATGTTCCTCTGTAATTATACAGTTATTCCTCTTAAAAGGAAGCTGATACAGATGTTATGCAAATATGTTTTCATATATGGTGCATCTCTAAATGCATAAAAGTGACTGTATTTCAGAAATAATTACATTTTTCTGTTTTCTGTTCCTTCTGTTTGCTTATTATTGCAGTAATGAAAAATTCAGGGCATTTTTCGTGACTTCAGCTTTCTTTTCTTACTCGCTTGTCATTTGCAGACTGTCTTTTGTGCTCTGTATCACTGTGCTGTTTCATAACCCAGCCACATTTTAGCTTTAGGTTGTGTCCTGACATTCATCTTTATTTTCTTGCAGAGACCAGAATTCATGGTTCTGTCAGTTATGGGAAGTCTTCCAGGTTCTTAAACAGCAAAGTAGCCCCTAACCATTACACCAGCACTGCCATGTTTGACTGTTGCATTCATAGCATTCAGAATGTTCTTTTTCTGAATGTTATGTTAGTTTTATCCAGATCTAACAGGGCTGATAAGTTCCCAAAGCTTCTAATTTTGTCTCATCACCACACACAATATTTTCCCAAAGGTTTTTAGAATCACCAAGAGCTGGGCTAATAACTCTGGCAGCTATTGTTGTATAATAATTTTCTTATATTTGATCTATGAAAACTGCTTTTGACAGATGCACCTGAAGTGCTTCTTATGTTCTTCTGAGTCTTATGCCGCCTCTTCAATGAGTTGTTGATGCACTTTTGGAGCAATGTTGGTAGAAGAAGCGATGGTTCACCATTTCTCTAGATTTTTCCCATTTAAGGATAATGGTGCTTACTGTGCTTTTCTTTAGTTCAAAAAATTACTTTGAAACTTTTATCAGGCTACTAGATATCAATTATTATGATTGTCAGTTTTAAAAATCACTGGATCGGACCAAGATGTGTTGCTTTTTGAGATCTGCTTGCCTGCTTTGTGTTGTTGGACTGGTCCTGCTTACATGGTGATTTTGTTATGCTTGTTGTCTGGCAGTAAATAATCATGTAGCGTCCCAAACTGAGTTCAGCTCAAGTTCAAGAAATGAGCTTAATCACTAATCGATCTGTTATGTTGATTTATGTATGTCAATATGGAAAATGTAATTAAAAAACAAAACAAAACAACCAAAAAAAATGTGAGGAAATAAAAAATGGTGACAGCCCAAAAAAAACAGAAAAAAAAAGAAATGAGCTTAATCACATAGAAGTTATTCACAGAAATCCAGAAAGCTTGGATATTTTATTTTCTTCAAAAAGAAGTTAACAATTTAAAAACTGCTTTTTGTAAATATAGAATATATTGTATGTGTACATAGATACACATATACAGAACATCCGTATGGTTTATGTAGGCAGTTGGAAGCATTAACAGTTGACAAAAGTAACGTTAAAGTAAGTCCACAAAAGATAATGTTGCATCTTTTCTTAAATAGTTTCCTGACAACTGTTTCTTCCCTCTAGCTGCTTATTTATCTCTATAAATAAATTAGAACGTGAGCTGTTTAACACCTTCAGCATTCATAAGGTTAACTAACATAGAGAGAAAATAAGGTGCAATGAGTCCACATTTCATGCGTCATGGAAAATTCTGTACCAGTAAGTTAGAAATCTGTTACGTTCGATAGCTGTAGTTTGTGGCAAAGCAAGCAAATTAGCTGAATAATTTCACCCAGTGGAGAGGAAATTATTATGTGCAGGCATGTGTTCAACATTTTGCTTACCTCAGCAAAAGCCTCAAAGTCAGCAGTAAATTAACTTAAAAATGACTGATAGGGATTACAGAATGACTTGAGCCAAGTTAAACAATATTCATTTTAGGCACTAATGAGAATAAAACATGTGTCTTGATTTGATTAAATTGTCATTTGCATTAGGTGACATAGAGATTGTGGGGATTTAATGGTGTGGTGAAAAGGCTCAAACAAAGGTGTGCCATGCTGTTTGGCAGACTCTAGTTGAAAGTGAGTGAAAGCAGCAACCACACTCCATTTGGCAGCCAATACTACCTCAAATTACACTGTAGGTGCACAACTCCTGATCTCCTTCCAAGAGCTATTAGTCATTATTTAGTTGTTCATAAATTTTTTATTGGCTGTAACAGTTTATGCACTTTTCCTTGACAGGTTGGGCGTGATAAAATGTAAATCAACCCCAAGCTACTATACTTCAGTAAAACAACACCAACAAAAACAAAATTCTAATTGAACTTCAGTCGAATGACTTTTTTTTCTCCTAAAATAAAAGTGCTACCCATAAATCATGACTGAGGGCTTGTATATATCCAATCTAATGAAGACTAAGCTACAGTGCTGTAGTTGCAGGCCACACATCCTTATTCCACACAAGCACATACTTTGCATATTTTCTTGGTCGACAAGCAGATGCAGAACAAATTCTTCAACACAATAAATCCACAAAGTCCTTGGCAAATTTGGAGCAGCAGCAGAAGAAATATTCTGATCCTTCACATTTTTTATGGAACACTAGATAAATGTCGTTACTAAAGAGGGTGGAAAAAAAGCATAAATTCTGTTGCAACAAAATATTTTAAACGTTTTTTCCTCTGATTTCTTACTTTATTTTCACTTATCATACATTCACAAAAAACATCCATAGTGCAGTAATAATTTAAATTCAAAACAGTTGTGCCATGCAGAGTGTATGTGGATATTTGTTTGCTCTTACTGCCAAAAGTTTTACCTGCCTTCACATCCTCCTGCACTCTTACACACCCAAGTTTGGACAAACTCACGGAGAAAAACAAACCTTCATCATGCCGTTCTTCAGTGCCACATCCAGATTCACCTGGACTCCCCTGAGTCCCACCATCCACTGGTGAAATGGTGAAGTAATAATGAAGATCGATCCTCACTGCTGTCATACTTGCCTTTCACCAAACCCATTGTATCTCCTCTCACCTCCTCATCATATACTGTCTGCTAACATAGACAGCAGTAACTGAATTGTAACAAATATCTATCTATCTATCTATCTATCTATCTATCTGTCTATCTATCTATCTATCTATCTATCTATCTATCTATCTATCTATCTATCTATCTATCTATCTATCTATCTATCTATCTATCTATCTATCTATCTATCTATCTATCTATCTATCTATCTATCTATCTATCAGGGCCAAATTGTGATTTGTCCCTTTCTAATTAAAAATGCCAAATTATTATTTTTTTTTTAAGATTTAAAGAAGAGCAAAAGTAAATACGCGAATGTGTTTCATGATGTTACTCAACGGATGTAGAGCTAGAGATTACTGGGGCTGCGTTGTTTTGTGTTACTGCTTCATTTCACACAAAGGGCTGCACCGCTCTAGGGGCAGAGTCCAGCAAAATAGCTACCACATATATCCCCCACCCCCTGTGCACACACAGTAAGTGATTCTACATTACTGACCCTCAAGGCTACATGTGCACATTGTTGGAAGGAGATGCTTTACACAAGGGCTGTATTTTTTCTAAACGTGGCACCATGTCACAAACAACAGGGGTTATTTCACAACAACAAAGCAGCCCATTGGCTAAATTACTTGCAATGCAGATCTATATATTTTTCTCTTCCTTCTGTGGATGTGAACTATCTCAACATGCAGGAAGTAACTAACAACCACACTAGCGAGCTCATCTCACAAGCACTCAAACTCAAGATGAGTTCCACGGAGAGACATGTCGAAATAAATATGACATTTGAAACACCATAATCACTGCTAAACGGTGGAGCACTGTTTACTGGCAGGTATGCTGGGTAGCCGGTAATGTGCATCTGTCGGCGCCGCTGAGCCATATCGGGACTCAACAAAACCACCGCTGTGCTCTCGGCCCAGCTATGCCAACTACAACGGGAAATAGCCAGCTCTCTCTGTCAGGCTGTCTGGATGTCTGTCATTCTCCCTTTGTCTCCTGTTCTAACACACATGCCTCTAAAAATCCATCGTTTTTGAAAAAAAAAAAAAAAAATGGAGGGGGGTCGGATGAACCAGTCCTTAATCTATTCACAGCTGTCCAACAACATGAAAGGAGTTGAACCAGTTGGAAAAATTGCTCTTTCCTTTACCGCTTCTTGGTCGTCTTCGCTCTGCAGCGGCGGGCCTACCTCTCATTAAATGAGCACAAAGAGGCCTTACAATTACAGTTTGATAGACTGCTGTTTCAATTAATAAATTTATCTTTAACATCAGTGGGACAAACGATTTCTCATTTTCTTTTTTTTTTTTTTTTTCAAACAGGTTCTAGACCACAGCGCTGCGGAGCACATTGTAGCATTTTTATGAATTTCAATCAACTCTTGGTCATGTGAAATCAAACTTGATATGTATTTGGGTTTAGCAGGTAGATACTGAAGCACAGTGCTGGAAATGAATTTTAAGTGCTAGAAAATTATACACACAGAAGGTGAAAGACTATCTTCAATCAACTGTATACGCGATGAAAAAATGTATGCATGTGGTATATAAAAATTACAGTTAGCTTTGAAGTAAAATTTTGCATAGTCTCATGCATAATTATTTCCATCTATTTATACCATTAAAAATACATTCCAGTAGCTCGGAAACTGTTTTCAATATTAAAGAGATTGTTAAACCAAGTGCAAGTCTTCCAGTTACACATTGTCACCACAGACATTTGCAACACATAACTGCAACGGACCTGTCTGCAACTCATAAATATACTCGACCCATTTTTATTTAATCATGAGATTATCCAAACCTGACAGTAACGCAAAGAAGCAATATGCTGAGAAATTATTGCAAATGGCTTCATTAATCTAATAACAAGCATTATTTAACTACGATCATGTGACTTACACATCTAATTTCCATTGAGAAAAAACAAAATGATCAAATTCAGCAGCTCCGATGAAAATATTCAAAGATGGCAATTAGAATGGAAGTAAATGAGGCCTGCTAATCTTTTATTTTTTTCTCTCTTGCTTGCCACTTGTCTGCCTTGCCAAAACATTAACATAACCTGCTGACAGATATTACCAACATACAGGCCTTGGTACTGTCAGCTGTTGTCAGTGGGTGTGGGTTTTTGCTTTTACAGTTCCTATTTAAGTCATTAAATTCTGCAGGTGAGTTAGCGTTTTTGTCTTCTAATATAAACAGCTTGAGGCCAAATCAATCAATTTGATTGAAAAATAACAAATTATTATTTTTTCTGTGTGTGATTTTTATTCTGAGACATAGCTTAAAAGTAGTTCAAGAACTTCCAATTCAACTGCACATATTCACTGAACCGACTTAAATTTAGAAAGCATAAAAAAAATTAAGAACTTTCTTGCTTTAAAACAAAAATATAACCAACCAGAGCTGCCTGATGCATATGTTTTACGTTTTGGTTTATCTAATCATAAGCAGTTTAGGTCAGAGGTGAACAAAAACTCATCATTGAGGTGGATGTTATATTAACTCTGGGCTTTTAGTGAAACTACTGTTATGTGAAATTGCTGAGTTGCCACCTCCCGTTTGAGGTGTTGATCTGTGCACCCTATGCATCATAAAAAGCGCAGATGATTTCAATCATATATCCTGGCATCAAATGCCACATGTTCATTTTCTTGTTGTAAAGATCACACAAAATATAACTTTTATTAAAAAAAAAAAAAAAAAAGTAGAATTAAAGTGAATTTCTGAAGGGACAAAAATATATGCTCAGATATTGCATTGATACATTTTCTCTAATATTTAGTTAAACATTTACTAGCAGGTCATAGAAAACCATAGTGGCCAGCAATACGTTTCCAAACTAGGCTGTCTTGTAAAAGTATTCATTCCACTTGAAGGTTCTCTGATTCTTTGTGATAAAATACAAGTACAAACTTCAATGCTTTTATTGTGATTTTATGTGCTAGAGCAACAGAAAGTTGTATGTAATTTTTAAATGAAACAGTTAAACTTTGAAGATGTTAAGCAAGTCAGAATTTCAAATCAGCACCTTCAAACACATCTCGAAGCTGCAGCTTCTCTCATGGACAAATGGGAAAGCTCTCTGTAGAAGATATTTATGTTCAGAAAGACAAAGTTTGAACTGACTGTTCACAATAACAAGAAAATGTTTGGAGGAGCCAAGATGTTGCAGTAAAACAGAAGATCATTGTAATAGCTGCCAAGCGTGGTAACAGAATCATGCTTGGTTTCAGTTTCACTGCTTATAAGGTTGTGGAACTGAACAAAGTTAATAAAACAATAAAAAAGAAGGGATACCTGAAAATTCTTCACCTTCACCTCAAATCACCTTCTATTAGCTGGTGTTTGGGTATACTGCTTTACCAATATAATGGAATACAATGAGTAGAGCGGACTAACATTAAAATTCTGGAATGGTTTTGACCTCAACCCCATTGAAAATTTATGGAATATACTTAAAAGTGGAGTTTGTGCCAAGAAACTGACTAAGTCAAATGAGCTCTTCTACTTCTGACAAGGAGAACAAAATTAATGAGATTCATGCTAATGATAAATGTATGTAAACTTCAGACTTGAAGTGTGTCGTGTAAAAATCACAGGTTGTTTTAATGCTCCAACTATCATCAGCAGTCACTGTGATTCATCATGTGTCAAACAGAAGTGAAGCATTTCCTTTAATAAGTCAATGTGTTCAAAGCATTTCAAGTGTCAACATCAAGAGGAACTCTATTACATCTCAATGTGTAATACAGAGTTTTGCTTTTGGAAAGAGGATACTAGTTGGGTGTATATTAAAGATTGAAACGAGTGCTTTGGAAAAGATTGTAGGGCTAGAACATAATCAGAATTGGGGAGGCCTTGTGGATCCATGGTAACTGCATGATTTATGCTGTATGTTTTCATCTTCCTGGGCGGAAAATAACATTAGACCAAGGGGTTCGAGGGGGCGCTGAGCATATGGCGTAGTACATTTTTCATCATTTCCTTTTAGGATCGTTTCTACTGTAACCTGCAGAGCTCTCCAGTTACTTTCACAAACATCAGAAAGGTAATGTATTTTCATCATGTGTCTTCGTGGTCCCGGCCAATTCAAAGCCCACCAGCCTCGTGTCTGCATTCAACAGACACATTCATCACTCTTTGCCGCTCCAAAAAATTGTCTCGGGGCGGGGTCGCGTTGAAGACAAAAACACACAGAGAACGACGGTGTTTCAGAGGCGCAGACGTGTGTTCCGGCCATTTTATCTGCCTCATTTCCAGCAGAGCTACACAGCTCATGACGAACGTGACTGTTATCCAGATTCAGAGGCTCAAAACCTTAAATACAGAAAACAGCATGTCTGTCTCCAGCCATGCGTGTGAATTATCACCTGTCATTAGAAGGACCCACGTTTTCTGAGCAACGCTGAAATGCAATTTGGAAACAGCATACTATGACAGCTTAATCAACCCCCCTTTTATGACTTCACTGACTTTGGTTTATGTGCCTAGGGCTAATTTTACTGAATGACAGTCCTCTTCCCATTTTCTGTTTCCGGCTCACTTTCTTGTACGTTTTCCTCTGGGGTCATACTTGATTGGATCACACTAAGTTAGAATCAAGAATGGCTAAGAAAAATGGTAGAAGATAAAATACATTTATGACATGATAATTACCTTCTTGAATTATATCCACTAATTTCATCATAAGACATCACAGCAGTGTCCGTGATTCATCAAAAAGTCATTGGTCCATGTGAAAAAACATATAAGTTCAATCTTTAATGGCATAATGGCGCTAAAACTCATTTTGAAACAAATTTTCCCTGACAAAACTAAATTATCACCTGTCAACTCTATCAATTGACCACCATTAGGCTTTTCTCCCAATAAATGTTTTAAAGTTGACATGACAAGAAAATTGCTGGTATTACTAATAATAACATAACAGGATATTTGAGGGGTTTTTTTTAAATAAAGAGCTTTTATTGCAATATATCATGGTTGAATGAAAGGTTTCAAAAAGATTGGTAGTAAAAGTTACATTTCCAGGAGTCATACAACAGGGCTTTGTAATGGCTATGAGTTCATTTAGCCAGTGGTAATCTTGGCATAGTAGCTGAATACATGCCCATAAAGAGTAAAACAAAGAACAGTGTGACCTAAATATGTCTTCAGATATAACAGAAGAGTTGGCCTTCAAGGTGATAGCGTTTATTAGACCAGAGGCCGAGTCTTTGCTCAAGCTCCCAGTGAGCCAGTGGAGGACTTGCTGTAAAACCTGCCATTGTTTGTAAGTAAGCAAAGTTTGACTGAATCTGGGGAATAAGGAAGAAAGAAGAAAAAAAAAAAACACTTACAGAGACAGAGATTAGAAGAAGGTGGTGGTTTGAGAAAAAGACAGTGGCTTATGATGTGTTTGGAATACGATGTAA
Source organism: Poeciliopsis turneri (assembly GCA_922788865.1). Lineage (NCBI taxonomy): Eukaryota > Metazoa > Chordata > Actinopteri > Cyprinodontiformes > Poeciliidae > Poeciliopsis > Poeciliopsis turneri. Next base: position 51,323 of record CAKLNU010000876.1, read on the forward strand.
AATAAAAACTTTTTCATAACATAAATAAACAGAATTATGAATATCTGTGATTTCTTCATATCTATGGAGTCAGGAATAATAACTTTTTTGGAATATAAAAGGTCATGAAGCATTCAAATAATTTCCCTTCAGCAGGAGCAAAACAATGTGACGAATTGTTATCACTGCAGAGTGACAAGCCAGATACAAGCAGCAGAAATGGTATTCTTCTGTAGCATGTCGGGGCTCTATGCCTTTGAGATAACGTCGAGTGGAGCCGCTGCTCTTACACATCGAAAGGAGTCTGATGAGGTGAGTCTAATATATGATCAGTTACCTCCTGGTGCTTTGCTTTGTTGGAGATTCAGAAATGGTCCACAAGAAAAAGACCTTGGAGACTTCAGGAGATCTCAGACGAACCTGAAGAGTGGTAGTAGGAAGACAATGTACGTATGGATGGATGGATGGATGGATGGATGGATGGATGGATGGATGGATGATGGATGGATGGATGGATGGATGGATGGACTATTTTTCACTAATGTTCTCTTGACAGCTATCAAACATTCAAAGCTGAGCATTTTAGTTTAATTCAGTTTCGAGAAGACACAAAATGTTGTTTTATCACACTGACACACAAACAGGCTCGATTGAATTTTAAGAAAGAGAAAGCTAAAAAGTAAAACATTCAGTCAAATGTATTTTCTTTAAAAATAAATAAATAAACAAACATAATAGCACCAGTGTCTCAGTCAGAATCTCTATTCAAGAACAATAAATGGTTAAACAATGAAGTGCCCACTACCTTAAATTATATCAAGGCACATCATTTGATAAAATGCATACTTTCAAGACATTTGACACTACCTTGAATTATATCAAGGTAGTGGGCAGAATATCTCCAATATTGACTTATTTGAGGAAAGACACAGCTAAACAATGAAGCCTTGTTTATATATTAAAGTAAAAAGCAATTGCTCAGATAATTCCTTCATCAAGGAGAGAGTCTTGTCTATGGCCTGAAGCATAATGTGAGAAAGAGAAGCAACTTCTTCAATAATAATGGACACAATAGCTTATAAAATGTCTTTTTTTAAAAAAAAAAAAAAACAAACAAACAACAACAAAAAAAACCCACTGAAGTCCATTCTGCTGGAAAGAAAAAAAAACTATATAACGACTATTATCATTTGAGTCCTAAACCAGGAGTACTTTACATACGAAAAAGACATAGATTATAAATTATACAACGAATGGCAGTCGTAACTCTGTCAATGACATAGTCAAGAAAGAAGATACAGCTAAGCACAGAAGAACTAATCCAGGAGTACTCATCAATGAAGTAAAGGAAGGTAAAGAACACAAAGTTAATGGCATCACTAACACCGTCAATGGCTCTTTCCAGGAACGAGACAGTATTAAATAAGTAAGACATTTTCGATGGAAAAACAAAAAAACAGCAGTATATAAATGTATTTATATATAATGGTGACGTGATCTTTCATGACATGACTCAGTCAAGGACAGTGACACTCAAAAACAGAGGCATTAAATAAATAGCACTTCTCGATGTGAAAGAAATACTAAGAAAAAGTCCTAAGTAAATGGGCACATAAGCAAGCTCAATCCTCCATTAAGGAAAACAACACAGCTACACCCATGGATTCATAACCTAGGGGAATTTCTGGGAAAAGAAAAACAAAGGAAATTTTATATATGAAATAAATGACAACAGCAGCCTTTCAATGGCTTCATCAAGGAGACAATTACTGCTACACATACAGAGTTGACTTTAAATTGATTCCATGTTTTTTCTTATATCCTAATGTCATTCACAGCCATTAACAAAATGTCTTGAAAGTATGCATTTTATCAAATGATGTGCTTCTTCTTTAACAAAGAAATTCAGAAAGACATCTCATTGAAATGAGGAATAAACAAAACAAAAAAAGCAGAAAAATAAAGGCCATCTTATAAGTTGTAAAATAATAATTAAAGAACAAACTATAATAAGATGAGATATATTAGATTTTATTTAATTAGTAACAGTTCACACTGCTCAACATGAGCACTCAGGTTTATATGACTATGCCAGATTGTACCATCTCAGCTCATGTCAATTTGCAATGTGGTCAGGAGGCTATTATACAGACACAAAAAAACAACATATCTAAAATATAATATACCACACAGGCCAAAAAAAATTCAACACATCAAAGTAAATACACAAAGACTAAAGCAAATTTAGTCACTTAAAATTTTACACCTTTAACACATTCTCTTCCAGCTTTAAATCAATACAAAAGTAATGAGAAAAACCAACAAACACATGAATCTTCTTGCAAACTATGAAAGTTGCCACAAGAGGATTGGGTAATCTATTTTTTATCTTTTCTATGAAAAATTTATGCTCTTTGGTTGGAGGTTACAAAAGTTATTTACTAATGCATGTGCTAGCATTGGACGCTTTTCAATGGTAGTCTTTATTAATTCCCACAATAGTTTAGACTGGGTGAAATTGGTAATCCACTCATACAAGGAGGTGATTTTACCTTTGGCAAAGAGTGGCTTTTTAGCTCATTGGCCTACTGGATTACACTTTCTGCAGGGTCTTGTGGTGAATGGTTACATTTTTTATGGTGTAAGAAGCTTACGCTTCAGCGTTGATGAGCGTTTGGAAGAAAAACCCAGACTGGATCAATACAAATGGCTTTAAGGTAGAAGACTGCTCCTGTATATATGCACTGAGATGCATTAGTTTCTCAACCTGCCTGTAAGGGTCACTGCCTGCATTCAAATGCCATCTGCATTCAAATGGTATGTAAATACAGCACTTGGTCACAATGATTCACCTGTGAAGCAAAATTATATGCATCCATTAGTGCTTGGAGGACATAAATATGACCATTTCAGCTGTAAAGCAAAACACCTAATGTGACTGTCCCTCCAAAGTATGTCATAACAAACATTGCCAACTCTAATTGAAGTGTTTTGATTGGTCTAAATTAATAGATTCTTTTGAAAATAATGAGCAGATAATTAGTTATAATCAAGTATGCTAACAAGAGCTGATTTATTAACTGATTTCTCCATACCGGCTTCGTCAGTGTTCACTGCATGCCAGGCTTTATTTTAATAACGCTGTCTGTCCCAATCATCATCAAACCACTTTTTTTTATTGCCGAGAGAGAAGTCAGTTATGAAGCTTTCAAAGTTCCAGGCTCTGCAGACGCTTTTTTTCATCTAACACACAATGCCTCATTTTAGTGTATAAATGCAGCAGATATTTAGAGAGAAGGGAATTCAGAGTGATTACAAGTCAGTTGGAGATGTGTAGGTAATAGTTTTAGTAGCATACTTTTTCAATGAAAAAGATATGCATCTTTACATGGCTGCAGCTTCATATTATTAGCATACCAACCATCTATTCTGCCACTTGTCCTTGCGGGGTCAAAGTGGTGGATGCCAATCTCAAGCAATCAATGGCCAAGAGGCAGGGTACACCCTGGGTAGGACTCCACCCCAATGCAGGTTATTGCTGTAAAGTGCACAATTCAGAGACTGAGATCTAGACAAAAGTCAGGGAGCAAAAACAATTTTTAATATGTCTGCAGACGGAGAGCAAAAATACACTGCAATAGGAGAAAATCAAAATCCGCTCTAACGAACTCAGAGTTACATAGTTGCTTTATTCACCTCTCTCTCAGCTAACAGAGGCGGAGATTTAATCTTCAAGGACCAAACAAAGGAAAACAGACAGACGGAACAGTTCAACTTTGTACGCTCATTCACTATCATGTCTACGGGATGCGAAAACTAAACACTTTGTCTTCGTGGAGGGAAGGCCACGGGAAAAACAGCAAGTTTCGACCCGTCTGGGAAACTTCAGCAGACACATCTTGTTCAATTAGTTTGTATACCTTCTGCAGCTGCACTGAAAAACATCTTGACTATGATACAATTACATTTATGTGATACATAAAGGAACACTGTATGATCCAAATAAAACATTTTCTCTTCAAAGAAAAATCTACTTCACATTGCTTTATAGTGTTTTGCAAACTAAATGAGTTTTCACATTTTCTCACAAAAACCACCTGCTTCAATATATTTTATCACATTTTTTTTAAGCTAGATCAAAACAATATGCATACATGTGAAGTAGAAAGACAAAGATCTATAACTTTCATTTTTTTTATTTTAAAACATATGTAAAGTTTCTCATGTACTCAGCTCCTTTTACTCTTTCAACTAAAAAAAACATCAAATGCAGGCAAATGCCTTTAAATGTCATCTAATTAGTAAATGTAATACAATATCAGAAAGAATCCAGCTTTTCTACAAAGGCATCAGAGATTTCTGAGAAAACATTGATGAACAAAGAAGATCATGAAGACAATATCATGATGCTCAGATATATCACAGAAATTCCCAGTAATATAGGCATATCCAGGCACAAGTTTCTGGCTCCCAGTGCTGCACTTGTGAAAAGTAACAGTCAAAATTCAGCACAGATAGGTATCAACTTAAAGGGAAAAAATGGCAAAGAAACATCAACCAAGAAAGTTGCAGAAACAAAGAGCCCAATATCTGTAGCAATTAATTTCAAGTTCAAGACCAAGCTTTTTTGTCATGCCAACTAATTTGAGTTGAATACTACTGGCCTACATAGAGCAGGAGGATTTAATATAATTGTTGTGATCCCACATGTGAACATGACAGGCATGCCAACTTGAGAATATAATGGACCCTGGAGGCATAACTTGCTAAGGCAAGAAGTTACATGAAATCAGGTCATTATGTCCTCCACTTATACTGATATGAGTTCTAAACTGGAAAACATCCCAAAACTTTTAAAACAAGATTCTATGATCCATTGTGCATGACCTCATATCAATCGCATTTTACTTACGATCAAAACGAGTCATAAGGAATCTGAGATCTGCTTCTTAAACCCTTTCTGAACATGTCCTATATGACTGTTTACCCCAGCTAAAACATCTCATCTTTTAGCTGAAAACTGAATCAACTCACAGTGAAACAGTGACGGTAACAAACTCTGCAGCAGCGTTTGTTCTGGAACAATAAAACCCTGCTGTAGTCGTAGGTGCGACTGAAAATATTTCTCTTTGTGTGGCCTCTTTTGTTCTAAATCCGTAAATAACTGAGACCACCTATGCTTTTGAAGTGAGACGTGCAGAAATGTTAATAAGCAGTAAGACATACAGTCGTACTTCCGGATTTATTCTCCCTCAGTAGCTAATTAAAAGACATCTTTTTGATCTTGTAATAGCAGTGCTTCTTGGGTAAACAAAGCAAGTGACAATGACACAGTAATGGATTTTAGCATTTCAAGAGCAGATGAAACTTTTTATCCATGTCTATTTTTAACATTTTTGTCTTGAAAAATAGGTATAAAAATGTATTTCAGTGCTTCTCCGTAAGAGTGAAAAAAATCATTTAGATTCTGCCACTTTATAAGAACACTTTTATATAAGTGTACTTCTTTGTTTTTCACCACAAAAAGCTTCAGTTTGACCCAACTGACAGGATGAGGCCTTGTAAGCTGAAATAGAAAATAGAAAATGAAATGGCAATGAGAAATAAATACAAATTTTGAGAAGGCTGACAAAACAGATGCTGAAACTATAACCACATCTTTTCTTAAACGCCTTGAGAAGACATTGGCTCTGAATTGGTACTATATAAATAAAGAGAATTGAATTTATATGAATATTTGAAGGCTAATGGAACATTTTAAAAAGAATGCAAGATGGACTTAGTTGGCATTGTGTTTTTCTGCTTTATCTGTTAATGTGCTAAAGTCAATAAATACTTTCATTGTATTTCCTGTGTAAAACAAAATTGTTGGTTCAATATGAGTCTTCAATGGATAATAATTTTGAGCTTGACTTAATTTGTTGCTGTGTTGTGTCATATAGATAGAATATGAAAAATTTTGTTCATATTCCTGTTACAGCCTGCATGCACTGGTTTGGCCCTTTTTGCAACGATTACTGCAGCTACATTGCAAGAGTTGCATGGAGGAAATTAGCTTGTGACTAAAAAAGCCTGAGTTTGCTTAAACAGCCCGTCTGTGCTGTCATAATTCTGCATAGTTTACACAGGGTTTAAATCAGATGAGGTTGGTGACCGATCATGCACAGTATTGTAAGTCATTATACCAAGTAACACAAAGAATGCATAATTTTTCAATGAGGTTTCTTTCACAATCCGTTTAAGGCTGCAACAGTTAATTCTGTTCTTCACATGTTCAAACCAAATACACTTTCCCTTCCTTTAAATTTCGAAAAAGGTGTAGACGCTATAGTCTGCAAACAGATAGTTTCTTAAACAATTGCATGTTGCCATCCCACCCTTATGCCAATGAGAGTTTTTAGAGCTCCGGTCCTTTCTGTTATTAAATTATTTATTTTTTTCTTTATTGGTTATGTATAATATTCTTCTTTCCTCAGAAAAATGCATTTGGGTTTGCATTAGCTGTAAGCCGTATAAAAAATATATTATCACTCTTTAAAAATATATATGTATTTAAATAAAATTCCGAATTTGAGTGTCTTCTAATCACATTAAATACCCCTTGAGGGAAAAAAAACAAAACAAAAGACCTACAGATTAAGATCCACTCGGGTACACTTAGACTTTCGTGACCTCTTAATTTTACGTTTTGGCTACGTCACTGTTTCTAAGCAGGTGGTTGAAGCACATCTCGCGAGCGCAGGAATGTAACGGCTTGGAGTCAGGTAACCATGGAGACGTTTCCTGAGTTAGCTAAACAGCTATTTGTCTGCTGTTTACCGCTCTGACTCGTCAGCTATCGTACTTTGAGATATTAAACACTTAAGTACCCTTATTTGTTTTGCTTGATACGATTCGACCTTCAGAAACAGACGAACCATAAACGAAGAATTTATTTTGAGCAAATTCTTTGGGTGCATTTGGCTGATATGACGTGTCATTGAAATGTTCAAGAACAATTACCAGGTATTTGTTTTGCTTACATAGGTCACAGGTTGTTTGGTATTTAAATGTTTGCGAGTTTTATTATTATTATTATTATTATTATTATTATTATTATTATTATTATTATTATTATTATTATTATAGAGTAGTAGTAGTAGGAGCAGAAGTAGAGGTAGTAGTAGTAGTAGTAGTAGCAGTAGAAGAAAAGGAGAGGGAGGAGGAAATAATGAATTCCTTCTATTTGTTGCAGGGGGGAGCTGTGTTTGATCTCTTCAGTGGACAAGGAAGGGACCCCGTAGCCAAATGGAAGCTTTGTGGGGGACCTTCGGCTATACATAAAGTGAGGTTTAGAAGCAAGCTTCTATTTCTGCTTTTTTATTTACACCACAATCAATTTTAACAGGCCTATGTGTCCTCTAAGTCACGTAATTGTCGCATCCACACTACAGGGTTGCAGAAGCCATTCATGCAATATATATGGTACAGTCTAATGTAGCATAGTGGGACAAAATACATCAGTGAGCACTATGCTGAGAAAAAAAACAAAAATTTATACAACAGCTCAATAACATAGTGTTCACCGCATAAGTGCCATATGGTGTCGTCCTGATAAATCAGATCAGATGTTTGCTACACAGTTTTTGTGGAGGTCAGTTGCTTTTTTCATACAGAGCTGACAAATAATCTTACCTTCATTACAATAGATGCCAAGCAATACTGCCAACTAAACACTTTTTACAGCTGGAATTGATCTTGACACATAGACTTTATAGCTGAAGCCTCTTATATATGCTCCCATAAAAACCATTTGTTATCCCCTAGGGACATTTACACAACAGGTATACAGTCATACATGGAAAGGCCTCAGACTTAGTAAGACCTCTTCTGAATTATGTTCTCTCTTAGGAGTATAATAAAGAAGTTAAAGGATTTGTTTACTGTCTCGAGGGAAGCAGCCACACTGTCAAAATGCAAATGCCGAAGAATGCTAAGATGTCTCGTAAGTCAATATCATTCTTTTCATACATCCGTCTGTAACATTACTTTTGTTTGATTTATAAATTTACATGGTAATTAAAATTTTGTTGCTGTGTCGCAGTTGGGCTTATTCAACGATTTTTGATCATTCAAGTAAATATTTCAGAGCGGCATGACTTTTCTACTGAGCTTGTGTAAGTATATGTGTTTGAAATTATGTTTGTATATAATACATCAAAAAAATTTTTAGAAGAAGAATGTTTCAGGAAAAGGATAACTTAATTTAAATGAAATAAAATATCTAAATTCATTTCAGCTCTTCAGTTGGGCTCACACGTTATAGTTTTATTATATACAGAATTATACCTTTGAAGCATCTACATGTGACATCTACAGCATCTAATTTTGATGATTATAGTGGACAGCTAAAATTCTATTTCTTAGAAAATTACAATATATTATGCAATTAAAAACTTTTAATGCAGAAATGTTGGTCGTCCGAAAAGTGTGGTCAAGTATTGGACATTGTAAGCACAAAATACTCAGGCTCTTCTTGCAATGCAGTGTGACATGAAGAGGACTGACATTACCAGCAGATCAGATAGCTCCCCAAATATTCAATATCTGTAGAAATATCCTACTGTATTTGATGAAACTTGGATTCTGTTCTCTCCATACCTCCTACAGACTCTTAGACTTTAATTTCTAAATGAAATGAAAAGATCTATTTCAAAAAATTAATCTGGAATAGTGCAGTCATTCCTTAGCCTAGTAAAACTCTTTTGATGTCTATGGTTTAGGAGTGGCATTGAAACTAGGACTAGAAGAGTTATAGCCTATGTCCTGGATCTGTCTGTGTGTTGTGACTTTTAAAGTGCCCAGTCTGGCTACAGTCCAAGCCTTGTGAATTTCCACAAAAATTGTTGCTTCACAATCATCTCAAATGTTGGTTATCCCTGTTCTTTGTGCCCCCTTTTTGAATGAACTATTTTCTTCCACACATATGCCTTGATAGTGATGACCTTTTTGGCTTACTTTTCTTATTTGATGTGTCAGCTGCTGTCTGCTGGACCACCAGAGACAATGTGTCCACAATCTTCCTATGACTGGAAGATTGTGGACATTATGGTCCATACATAATATTTGTAAGTTCAGATTTTTTTATTATTATTGCTTGGTATTTTTGGAAAAACAAAATTTTGGTTTGTAAGACATTATCATCAAAGTGAACAAAACAATGCTCACTCTATGCGTAGTTAGTAAATATAACATAAATACAGTAAATAAACGCCCTAATGAAATTCCTATTGACTGAGATGTACCTGTAGCCCTAGAGAGGACCAAGACAGCTGCTCTATTAAAGTGAAGACATCTTTAAGAAGTCACATACCATTACCAATAAAGCTTAACATTTGTATAATCAGTATCTCCTAGTGACACAGTTGCAGCGGGTGATAATTTATGTGCTGTTGTGTTATCTACTTTAAACAGGATAACGGATTTACAGCATCTTAAAAGAAGACTTTGCTTTTCAACAGTGCATAAAGAGATGTCTGCCACACTTTTACACGCAAAGATACCTTTCACAGAGCTGAAGCGGAATACTGTGAGTATGTAATTCATGCTTTATGCATTCATTATGAATTTTTAAAAGCACTTTTGGCTATGTACTTTTTATCTTTTATTATGTTTAAATGTAAGCTGGACTGTATCACTAAAAGCCTAAAATTATGTTGTATCTGTTGTCTCAGTGGTCGACTTTATGCATCGACCTTGAATCTTTCGCTAGTGGACTTTTCAAGGGATTTTCGAGTCTGGATGGCATCACTTTGTTTGCCACCTGTAAAGTTCGGAGGATCTTCACTATGAAAACAGACCCTAAAGTCATGTCAGGTGATACTGATGCGTTTGGTTAGTGGTTACAAATTATCTCGCTTCATCAGCTAGCCCTAATGCCATCTGCATATCTGGTTATTTGACTAACTGCTGTTCACTGAAGGAGTCCAGTGTTCCCACCTTAAAGCGTGGTTTTCAGTGAGTGTGTGTATGCATGCACAACTTGTGCACATCTTGTATGGTGAAGTACAAGAATAGATATGGAAACAGTTTGCTGTTTTTGTTTTGATGGTTTGCTGAAAGCTTATTGGTAGCTTTAGTGAAAATGCACAATAGTACCAGGTGCAAAGACATGGCTGGCCAGTACTTTTTTACACCATGCCACTAATTTGTTTTTTGTGACATAATAATATGTCACAATGATATATTTTGGCCTGTTTTGCCAAAAATATCCCCACATTTTGTTAGATTTTTTCCGACATTGCATATTTTTTCTATTGCAGACACATTTCTTAATGGGGCTCGTCTCATGGAGATGATCCCTAGCAGTTTCTGGTACCCTTCAGATGTGAACCAAATTACTCATGTGCTGAACTATGAGAATTTGCAGAAGGCCGAAGTGAAGACTGATCCTCTTAGCTCAGCCTCTGGTAAGTAAGACAAAACCCCAGAATTGAAATGAGTCAGTGCAAAAGCAAAAGCTCTAAAACAATCCATTTCAATTAAAAATGACATTAGGTTATTTAACAGGACAAAAAAACACAATAGAACAGATTATGCTCATCGTCATAGTTTTATGTGCTTTTGTGGTGGACTTTGCCTGCTCAGTCAGTGGTATTAGGCAGTTGGCTCTGCAGCTACAGTTTGAGAAGGTCCTTTTATTGTTTCAGCTTGATTTTACCCCATGCACAAAGCAGGTGTAAGTTTTATGTGGAGCTTATTTTTCTTCCTGAAATCTTAACCTAAACCTTGTTTTGCTATGAACTGGCGGTGGATGGAGAGATTGGCCCTTATCTTGAGCATCAGTTCCTGACCACATCCACTGCTCTAGTGAAAGAAATCCCTGCTGCCTGAAGAGATTTCTTTGAAGGAAAAGGGATGTTATTTCAGAAAAATAGCAATCGTGACGTGCTCAACATCTATAACTAATATGATGAAGGTATTTCCATGATACATCTAACCATCTTATGTAACCGAAATCCTTGGAGCACCATGTGGGCAGGTGGGGGATGCTGCTGCCGTTTGTGGTTATTGGTAGAGAGTTAGTACAAATTGGACAAGTCAACAGTAAATCATAGAGCAAGACACCCAGGACAGTATGTGCACAGTCATATTTTTATAAAAAGGTATGACTGCAAATTCATAAGACAAGACATAGCAAAGCTTGTCAAATTTATTTGTCGGGCAACATTCAAGATAGTGCAGTTCTTTTCAGAAAAATAAACACTAGAAATCACATAAGGCAAGAAATGTAAGAATTATAGGAAAAATAAATACATCACATAAAATAAATGTCATACATTATGCCATCCATCCATCCATTTTCCGTCACCCTTCTCCCTAACGGGCTCGGGAGTTGCTGGTGCCTATCTCCAGCTGCGTTCCGGGCGAGAGGCGGGGTACACCCTGGACAGGTCGCCAGTCTGTCGCAGTACATTATGCCAATAGAAACATATAAATAGTTCAGGTGAGAAAAGTGAATTAAGGAAATAATAATCTTAGACATAAATGGGGAAGCTGTGACTCCTTTGCGCACGTCAACAGTTTTGCACATCTCAGATTGTACGGCATGTTTTGTGCTTGTTTTCGCTCCTACAACATTCTTCATTAGACAGAAAGTAATATTTGAATTACCGGTACTTAAAATGTTACTTTACTATTTGAAGTAATATTACTCTAACCTAAACTGTTCAGCTCATTACCAAAGATGAACCATCAAAATACAAGTTGGAACATGAAAAACTATGGGTGATAATTATAGCAAGGGTTTTCTGTGGTGCCATACATTTTTTAATTGATTTTTGAGAAGGACATGAAGAGTTTTTGTATTTTTTTTTACATTTTATACATTTTATATATTATAAGACAATCCAATGTAAAACTGCTAAAATGTTTTTTTTATTGTTATTGTTATTGTTATATTCCTTTGGTATCTTTTGAGAAATTTATTTGTCCTATGACCAAGAATATACTGATTGAATGAAAATAGATAATAAACTATTATCTATTTATTGTTTATTCTAGGTGAATAAACAATTTTGGCTTAAACTCTGCCCTTGTGTCTTTTGGTTAAAAAACAATTACTTTTTTCTTGTTTGCCTTAACCTGGAAGAAAATCTGACCCATCCAGTTAAAGATGTCATGCTTAGAGACTGTAAAAGACTATTTTCATTTGGTGACAAAAAAATATTAGAGTAATTAAAAGAAATATAAGTCAGCGGTTCACATATAGATATTGAATAATAGAGACCCTATTATGAAGATGTAATTTTCTTTTGCTTCAGATTTCTAATTGGAATTTAGGAAGCAGTCCAAGTATAAAATAAAGTTGTCGGACTTTAGGACCTTTACATTTTCTGAACCACGTGACTGGCATATATCTACAGGAGATAAACGTTACTTTGGAAAAAACATTCTCATGATGTCAGTTTATGTCATTATAGTAAAGCTGATAGACAGTTAATACATTTATATAGAGGATTGCATGTTTGTAATAACACTCATCATAACCGTTTTGCTTTTTCTTTTGTGAAATTCCTTTATTTTTCATTTTTGTGTTTATTTGGATCTTACCTGCTCTCCAGAAGCTGCAATTATCTCCTCATACCGAAAGACATGCACCAGTAATCCAGTTCTGTTGCCTTCGTGGCCTTTTTTATCAGCGTATATTTATTTGTTCTGACAGCTGTCCAAGTCATGTTGAATCAAGCAGTATTGCCCTTACATGAGAGCAGTAGCCACACACGAGAAAAATCTTTTCATAATTAGCATCTATGTCATTAACACAACACACCTAATCATAATTAAAACGATTGCTATTAAAGTAGGTGTCCAATTTAACTAGGACAGAGTTGTTTGTTGAATGCATTTCCTTCAGTACCCAAACTGTCAAAAACTGTGACTAGGAAGGGTGTTTTTTTTTTTCTTTTTTTTTGTCATGCGACAACAAACAATGCCTGTTTATCTCAGTCCTAAACCAAAGACTCTTTGTTGCGCTGAAGGTCAATGAATTTTCACAGATCCAAATCACTGTTGAAACTACTTCTCCAGAGCCAGCTATCATACCTATATCTCATTGTAATCCTTTCTGTTATCCCATTCTTTATGGGCTTTTGCAGATTTGAAGCACACTGAAATTTATTCACACAACAGGTACAGCTCAGTGTGTTCCATCTGCTGTATCAGAGAAGTGTGATTTCCTCTTTCCTTCTTAGATCGTCCAGCTAAGCTCGGTCGGTATCATGTTGTCGATCATGTTTGTCTTGCGGACTGAAAGTGTTTGCTCTGCGCTTTGATGAGGATCAGATAGAACGTGTGTTTTGCTGTTAGCTTCAGCAGAGGTGGTCCTGATTAGCCCTGGCACAGATACAGCAAGGTCAGGTTGATGCCATATCAGAACAACTCCCACTTCAGCCCATTATTTTCACATGATGAAATGGCACTGATAGCCAGAAACACATCTTTCAACTCTATTAGATAAACTCCAGTTTAACTGAAATACAGTTATTAGGTGTTTATGTATCTTTATGCATAAGTGTTATTTAATAGAGCTATTAGTTGATGAAGACAGGCTCATCTGTATCATGAAATGCTTAAAGTCAAATATTGGGTAGTTTATAATATCTTGCATCCTAAACATACTCCTGTGTATAAGCTAAACATGTCTATTTTAAAAGTTTTTTTTTCTTCAGTTACAGTGAAAAAAAACTTTTAATAGGCCTTGTTACCAGACAAAACACTGCTTCTCTTTGACCTTAAATAGACCGTTCTGTGCACCAATGAGATGTGGAAATTTCTTTTTTTTTTTGCAGTACCTGATCAGTCCTCCACTGCCATATCAACTAGTTATCTGAGAACCAAGCCCCAGGGTGTTTTACAGACAGCCGCGGGCTCCAGAGCTTCTTCAGCATCTCCAAATACTGCAAGAACAAGCATTGCAAACTTGGACAGAATGAAGAGAAGTGTATGGTTTATTTACATTACTGTAATCTATCTTATGCCAGAGGAAAGTGAAGTCAAAAGACTTTGCTAAAATAGCTGAGGTTCTCTTTGTGCTCTCAAACAGCTGTGGCCATAGAGGCATGTACTTCAGAAACCCTCTTAGTAAAAACACCCAGAATGTACTTCCTTAAAAATCTGTTCTGTATAATCAGAGGGCTGGATTAGTGTCACTTTTTCACCACTTAACCCACCCCTTAAAAAGCTCTGTTGGTATAAAATGTGAAATTGTTGAATACTTTAAAATGTTCAAACTACTTCAGAAATATTTTTCAGATAAAAGGAAGAACACTGTGGAGAAAACTGTTGTCATGTTATTTCAATTTGGAACAATGTTAAGCCAAGCAGTAATATCAAACATCAACTTGCCTGCTTGCAACCAATGTTTTCCATCTGAACATCACTTAGAATACAAGATGAATATTTTTCAATCATCTTTACACATAGTATCCCTGTTTAAATCTAACCCACAGCTGTATGCTGACTATTTGTACACCCTGAGTTTAAGGGAGATCGATCACATCCAACTAGGCCTGTCACGATAACAGATTTTGCTGGGCGATAAATTGTCTCAAAAAATTATTGCGATAAACGATAATATTGTTTGAAGACCTTTTTACATTGATTTAATGGAAATTACATAATAATACATGCAATTTCCTGCCAAAGATAGATAGATACACTTTACTTTCAAAAGACACTTAACACTGGGACTGATACACAAAATAAATAAAACAACCAAAACCAAAAATAAAATAGATTCTTAGTCTCCATTAACAATAAAGTACTTGAAAAAAAACTAAACAACATAAAACCAAAGTGGAAATAAACACTGCATTCAACCAAAAGAGTGCAGATTATGAAGTCTGTTTAGTATATTGGCCTTCAGTAATCATTAGATTTAAATAGAGAAGACATCCGACTGCCTGATGCAATAGTTCAAACTAAAGGATTTTTTACCCCGAACGACAATCTTAGAACGTTCTTCGTTCTGAGATCGTCACTAGTGTTGTGTGTTACGGTAGATCGTTGTGCCGCTCCGATCTAAATCAAGGATTTGTCCAGACTGGGAGAGTGACGCAGCCTGTTGAATGTGACCGGTAGCCAATCAGAAAGCCCGGATTCTCCTCCTGCTTTCTGAGAGGAAACACGGAGCGAATCCCGAACAGCTGACCCGGTGCAACCCGAAGTCCAGCAGACATCGGAAACAATATGAATGTGTATTCAACAGTTCGTGCAAAGAAAATATAAATAACTAGGGGAGGAGTTGGAGCGAAATTTGTACCAGAAAACCCGGTAACTTTTCAGCTGTTCTTCGTTAACGTGACCTAAATAGTTATAATGATTTTCATTCAGTCAGACTGACACTAGCCACATGCATTGCAGGTAGATTATAGTAAGGAATTGATTAATGCCTGGTTTCAAAATTAGTGAACTAGACTTAATATTTTGTGTCCATTGTTGGACACAACACGGTTTCGATCGAACCGTTAAAGCGAGGATTTCTGTCGGTTAATGTGTCTCTCAGGTTTTGATAATGGGCCGACAATCCGACATAAGATCGTGCAGCGGGCGCTGGGCATTACACTAAGGAAGTAAGGAAGGGAGAGTTAATGGAGAGCACTGGAGTTGAGCCTTTTTTCATTCAGTGTCATCAACAGTATGAGAAAAAGGCAGGAAGAAACGATATAGCCGATAATTAAAATGAGGTCGATAGTTTTAATTTATCGTTCGATTAATTGACTTATCGTTTATCGCGACAGGCCTACATCCAACTTCTGTTACTTCAAGATCGGGTTTAGAGATTTCTGTTGTTATTCCAGTAGTTAACAGAATCCCATTTCGGCCATTTTTAAAATCATTTATCTTGAAACTATAATAATTGCAATCCTAATAGTTTTATTATCTTTACATGCATTTTTTTAATGCATATAAAGGTATACAACCTAAAAAAAAAATAACACTCTTGTGTTGCCTGTTAATATATTGGATACCCCAGCATATAAAATGTGAGCTGCATCTAATTCAAGCTAACATGGATAGTTTAAACATGCAGAAAACTCCTCAGGCGTTGTACATATCAAAAACCATATTTTCCATTACGACAACATTTAAGTGCTGCTGAAATGTTATCAAGTCTCATTGTATGCCATGCATGCCAGGGAAGCTTTCCAGGAATGAAGAATAACTCAGTTTGGCCTGTCGGATGGTTGGAGTAGCTAATATCAGCAGACTTGACTCTGTCCATTTGGTAATTCATCTGATAAGTGTTTCACTGCTTGTGGGCACATATTGATTGTGTATAGTGAGCAAAAAATACTCTCCAACCCATGTAAAAAATATTTTTAGATATGTCACCATATGTGGCAAATTAAGAAATAATGTAGCAGAATCTTAAGTTTCAGTCCAAACAATGTGTTCTTCAATATGCACAAAAACTCCTTTCTTCTTTATCTAATATTCTGTATTTCAAGAATGACTTGCTGCCACCAGAAAGTCCTTCCATTTTTAAAAATGGGTCATGTGACCATGTCTATTAGAGTTATAAGTAGTGTTCCAAACACTTTGTAGATTAGTAATTCTAACTACTCAGACAAACCTTCACTGTAAAACATATCACAGAGCCTCAAACCACCCTGACCCCTTGAGAAGGGAATAACCTTCTCTGGGCAGCTTTTAGTAGGCATTAAACATGTAATATGGTTAATCGTTTGCATTTTTGCATAAGGCTTTGCACAAGTCGATGTAGATCTTTGTGAATTATCTGTGTCATTAGAGTACAAAAATGTAGAACAATTGTGTTTTTTTGAGCCTTTACCATATGTACCTTTTGATATTGTACTGTAGGTGTCTCCGTCATGTAGACTGAATCAAAAGGAGCCCACTGAGAGCCAGCACGTTACCATGTTTGGTGAGCATTTCTCCCAGGGTCAACAGTCCCTTACTACGGTAAAAGGTAAATCTGAGTACATATAAAACTGTTTTTTTATTGTGTGAACATTTCTAAACAAATTTGAATGCCCTTGTTCTGCTATTTCATTTATCAAAATCTCAGTTTTTTTCTTTTTTCCTTTGTAAGCGTTGTTGTGTACTTGCTCAAACTAACCACTCAGGATACAGCAGTCAGTACACAATAAAGTTTGTAACACAAACATGGGGAGAATCTAGATCTGTCAGGGTATAGTTGGTTGTCAGTAAAATGAAAAAAAATAAGAAACAATCATGAAAGGTTTCACATGGTCTTTGAAAAATATGTATACCCAACGAGAAAAGGAAATAGTTACTGATGTCAATGCTGCCACATCTTCAATAAGCCATATTGAGGATGTGATGTTGAATTTACTGATACTTTAATTTATTTATCCTTAGTAATTTATCCAGAATCTCAAATTAATGTCTTCTTACCTTTCCTCACAATACAACAAAAGCAAAACAACTTTCTCTGAGATAATGTGAAACTGGCTAAAGTTTGATAGGTCCCGATTAATAAAAGCAAGACTTTGTATTTGATTATAGGTTAACTTTGGTGCTTAGTTAACTTTATCAAATATTTAAACAGGTAGTAAAATACAGTATCTTTATTATTTCGTGGCAGCATTTTTTGCTGCAGTCGCTGTAGTAAGTGTTCTCTGTACTTCACAACATAAGACTTGATCTGACTTGCCAAAGAGCTCCAGTTTTTATTGGAGCTCCAGTCATTTTAGTTTAAAGAGTACATATACCCCAGAAACTTTGGGCCTTCTCAACGTGCATAATAGCAGATGGCATAAAGATGTCTTTGTTGTATGTTCTTGTAAGTGGTAAAGCCCTTGTAGATCTTCTTCAGTGCTACTCATTATGGATCAGAACGCATGAGATGATTTGACATAGCTTGACTTTGCCATTTAACTGGGCTCTTTTCTACCATTTGGACTATCGACCCAACATTACATTTAGTCTTGCTTTTAGTAACAGGATCATGTTTTATGCTATAGCTGTTTAAGATCTTTTTGTAGCCCTTCATAGATCTTTTGAGCTCTCGCTGGTTCATGTCCAGGATGGTGCAAACAACACAAAATATCTAGCAGCACATTTGTTTCTTTTAAAATGACTCCGTAGCTAATAAAATGCTATATAGCAAATGTGATAGTACTCAAGGTTAAATACTTAGTTTAAAACCTGACTGTGATACAATTATTCATCGTTTCTTTTGGGGAGCTGTTGCATCTCTAGCCAGAAACTATTGCCAACTGAGACTGATGGTTCCTAACTTTTTTGGCAGCTTTCTTTAGAAGCACACTATAAGAAGTAAAAAAAAAAAAAGAAACCCGAAAACGGATTGCAAAAATACTGCACACATTTCTCTTTTTATACAAACTGATCTTAAATTTTATTGCACTGGGAATGCAAAAAGAGAAAACATTGATAAAAATGATAAAAATGTCAAAATATGTTGGATTTTATTTAGTGATTTTCTTAATATATGAAAAAAAAAATCCAGTCATAAACTGCATTGGGATAATAATGCATTTCTGACTTATCAGCATCACTTTTGTCATTTAGTAAACATAAACAACTGCAGCTTGCATTACAAACAAAATGGCTAGGCTAAGCTAGTTGTCAAAGATATACATAATGGGCTCAGGCACAGGTAGGCAAGGCTAGCCCAGCTAATGGCTTTAGTACACTTTTATACAATGAAAACACACTTTTACATGGATAAACCACCATATTTTTTATACCATAAGAACATACTGTATGCGTCCTCTTTATGAAAAAAATCTTTCCATACAGCTTGATCACCTTTCAAGTGTACTGGAAATGTACATTTTCTTTACCATTTTTAAATATATATATATACCAGCTTTTTCTCTCTAATCATTATTTGAAAAAGCCCATAGTATAATTGCTAACCTTAAGATAAATTAAAAAAAACTGCATAGAAGGTAATGACAGTTTCAATAAGTACTAATGATACCAACAAGTGTGTCCATATTTACATATATAGTAAAGCTGTGGACTGGTCCTTGAAAAAGAAAATATGAGCATGAACTCATTCCCTGTCATTGTTGGAGAGTGCACGTACACCCTTGACATATCTACAGTAATAGGATGAATGTAAAAATATTAAAAGAAAGTGTCACTGACTTTGCCACTGCAAGGTATCTAGATAACTTTGGCTCATTACATGGCATCTCCTGTGGCAGAGAATGTTTCTAAGAAAATGATTCAGCTTCTTCCAAGCTCTGTGGCCTTTCAGAAGTATTACTTATAGGGCAACAAAAAATAAGCCCTGTTTCTGCAGACTACGAAGTCTCTCGAGCATCCAATAACAGCCTTTATGATTGGTAATACACTATCCTTTCAGCACGACTGAATGCAAAATCTGGCTGATTAAAATTCCTTAATTCAGCCGAACATAATGCAGCTGGATATATTCTTTTTGCAATGAATGAATGTAAGAAGCTCAGTTGCCGAAATGCCTTCATTATTAGGAATTTTCACGGTGCATAATCAGTTCACAGATATGCTTCTGGCAAGCTTTAATAACATTGTTGTTTGAATCTATTGTTATAAACCATTTTCTGATGTTCAAATTATTATTTGTAGGAGAATCTTGCAAATTACAACCCCACCCGCCCAAACAAAGGGTGTTTGGTAAGCAGGGATCTAAGAAGTTACGGATCCTGAGTGCTGGAAGAGAGAGGGTATCATCAGGTACATTATGTATACATATCAACCCATTGTATTGTGTTTTTATTTGGTTAAGAATTAACTTTTTGCCTATATCCCCCAGATGCTGAATTTGGTGGTAAAAGTAGGGATAATAGCCCTTTTACATTGTCTGACGCCGGGAGTCAGACAAAGAGCAGCCAGCAGCTTCAAACTCAAGAACAAAAGTCACCCGACGTAGTAATGGGTAAGGTAAAATTAGAATGATGTGAATTTTAAGACAAAGCAAAAGTCACAGTATCATAACAAGACAGTGAGGGATGAGAACATAAAACAAAAAAAAATATATTGATATGCAGGTTGGATGGTTTTGCATGTTCTGATTTGCTTTATACTTGAGAAAAATAGTCAGTCCCACTCTTTAGATAATTCATAAATTAGATCACTTCAAAATATTGCATGAATTTTAATGCTTCTATGCTGCATATGTGCTTTTGTTCCCCCTTTTAAATTTTACATAACCCACATCAGGGCCACTTGCATGACCCTCCTCTCTCCAACCTGTGCTCTCTTCCCCACCGCCATCCCCCCACGTAACCCTCATGCGCACACACCCACACTCCCATTGTCCTTGCAAAACGAGTGCATGTGTTCTGAGAGCTCATTTATGGAGGTTTCTCCACAAGCAGTAAGCTCCTTTGGTGCAGCCCTGCCCACAGATGGAAAGTAGTTAGTTCATTAATGGTAATGTGGCACATTAAATAAAAGTCAGAGGGACATCTCCTGGGCCCAAGGTTTGCCACACAGTGGGCAATTAGAGGAAGTGATTATACTGTCGAGAGGTTCAAATGTGCTCACTCATTCAGATTTAGGTGCCTCTTTCTTTTAACTGAGGTTTATCTTGGAGAATAAAGATTCATCGTGTCTTATTTGCACTTACACATTGAAGAAACTTTCATTTAAGCTTGTAAAGGCTTTTTTCACATTGATTGTGCGTATAGTGCCTTCCAAAGGTATTCATACACCTTGATGTTGTTTACACTACATCCACAAGCTTCTGGGTGATTTTTAATGATTGTATGTGATAGGCGAATGCAGAGTAGTGTATTTTTTATAAATCCTAATTAAATACTTCTATTTACAGAGGGCATTTGGCCCTCTGTACTTTGACACCCATCAGTCAAACTCAAGACAACCAACTGTGAAGAGCCACTTAGTGAGGCCTAATACATACTCAGCACACACCATAGCTGTAGTCTGATTTATATTTACATAGTTACCTCATTCAGAGATTTCTACAACAAATACATGAAAGGAATTTAACATATCATGGCCACAAATGCCAGGAATGAAGGTAGACTTTTCCAGGCAGAGAAATTAATTACAACTATGAATACTAGTATCAAAGATTGCTAAGTGACAACTATCAATAAGAATAGCACCACACCATCTTGAAGGGGATGTGCTCATAGAGAAATTACTCATCAAAAACAGCTAAGGAGTAAATTTACTTGAACGCAGGATAAATGTGTGTATTTATAATTCTAGATGAGCAGAGCTGCAGCCCTGCCAGTGCAAGTATGGAAGCCGCCCCCACACCAGCAGAGTTTCAACTTCGATCAGGTTTGTCTTTTGACCCGGAGGTCTGGAACAGCCAGGAGAGTAATGAGGGGTCCGAGCCCCAGCTCACTTTGCAGAAGGAGGTGTTCACTTTCTCATCCCAGCCCCACTCACCCAAGCGAGGGCAAAGCCAGGGTGACCAGGAGAAGATGGATCTGGGAGACGGTCAGGTCCAGAGGACTGGTGGGGGGCGGCGGCAAGCGCAGCCTGAAGATGACTTTATTGGCAGTGAAAGTGATGAGGTACGTTCGTTTCTTGTGAGCCACAGAATCACAAAGGTTTGATGTGCTTTCTATAATACCAGATAACTAATTACAAGCAAAAGAACATCTGCTTTATGTCACAGAGAATACTATTTTTGACAGCAGATTTTAAAGCTGCTCTTGCCATTTTTTGCCATGCAACATAGTTTAATTTTTTCTTGCACAAGTGACTCGCGTTAAGTCCAACAATATGTTTAAAGTTAAATTTAGTTTACTTTGTTTAAATTTAAGACATTGACATCATCAATTGTAAGAATCAGAATTAATTGTGCGTTTATCATTGGAAGTGAAGAGTTTACTGTTGCACATTTCAGTTCAAAAGTCAAAGTTGTTCATCATCATATCATATATTAATCACTCTGCTATTTGTATTAAAGAGCAGGATTTTTTATGCTAAGCAGGGAAATTAAAACTGTAGAAATAAATTTATGAAGATCTGTCTTCAAAGAAATGCTAATTGCTTTTACTTATTTAAAACTTGGTAATAAGTCTGATAATTCACAGTTAAGAACCTTTTTGTTGTGCAGCTGGTCTTTGTCATAACATTACAGGAGCTGGTTTAACCACACAGAAAGATTCCAGAGCACATGCATACACCAGAAATCAGGCACTCACAGTCTCTGCTAAACCTTTAGTAGGACATTTTAATACTTCAAAATAACTGAATCTTTTATACTGACCTTTTTGAACTGCAGGTATAACATTTTTTTCCATAAAATGTTTTACTGAACCGACATTTACTTTTAGAATTTCCTTTCTAGTCAGATTTGAGAAGGTTTTTACACTGCCTTGGAAAAGTATTTATTCCCTTTTATTTTTTTTTCCAGTTTGTCACATTAAAACCATCAGTTTTAATGTGACAAGAGTCCCCTTGTATGGGGATTTTATATAATAGTTCAATACAAATTAGTGGATAGGGTAATTTTGAGATGGGAAGAAAACTATACATGTTCTCAAAATGTACAAATAAACCTTTGAAATGTTTATATTAAGCTCCCCTGAGTAAATCATTTATAGATTGATCTTTCACTGTAATTGTAGCTGCAAGCCTTTTGAGATATTTCTTTTCCAAACGTGCTTATTTTTTTCCTATTTCTCTTTGAAAAATAGCTCAAGTTGAGTCAGAATAAATAGAGTATACAGTTGGAAGTCTTGCCACAGACTCTAAATTTGATTTAGGACTGGAAGTTTCTGGGTTCATTCTAACACATGCATGTGATTTGATCTAAGATGGTGGTTTTGTGAGATGGTGTTACTAAGATTAAAATATGCAGCAGTGAACTCTGCTAACTTATTAGTTGATTTCAGAAGACAATTAACACAGTTGGATTGGATTTCATTTAGGGGTATTTGAGTTAAGAGAAGCACTACTTTATGTTGATTTATTGCAAATAATCTAATATTGTGCCTTGCCTTACCTTTAATTATTTCTGAAAAAGATTAATGGGAAATTAATGCTTTGATAAGGCTCTATACTGTATATCTAATACCCCTACATCTAGGTGGAAGTGGCCAGTTCTCCTCGAAGTTATATGTATATATAATGGAAAGAAAGCTAAAAGTATAAATGCAAATAAAGAGATCAGTATAAGCGTTTTCTTTGTATGCGGGGAAGAATCACGTGGTATACTCATGCGCAAACTCACTCTGCACACCCACACACCCTCTCACAAACACACTTACGCACCCACATGGAGACAGGTTGTTAGAGGAAAGCATCTTTCTCTCTATGCAATCAAATGATCATGTACCCTCTTCGTTGAATCTGTCTGAACACTTCAAAAGAAAAAGAGCACTTCAAAAGAAACAAACACCGCTGTACGAGTGGACGCCCTGAGGTTTTCAAAATACAGTACCGTGTTTTGTATGTAATTGTTTTTATCTGCTGCTGTTTTTGTATTACTGATGCATTTATTATTGCAGAAAACATGCCATAAACATCTAGAAAAACACGGACAACGCCTCCGAAATCCTAACCGATTTAGAAAGTCACTGCTACTTCATCAGTCATTGTAAATCTTTGTGTCAGGTATCGTAATTTTCCACAAGATCATTTAAACACATTTGTGCTCTGTGATGACCATTAGCACAATAAATTAATGTATTAATATTTCCCAATGAAATTAGACAAACGAAGTGTTTGACATTGTTTCAAGTCTGTGTGTTTAAATTTCAAATTTCAAATTTTTATAGCTGGCAAAATGTAAAACTTTGCACAATTTTAATAAAACTAATGAAACCTCTCTGGATTGGGCATATTATAACTGATAGCCATATTATAACTGATAAAGCTTTTGTTTGCTTTGTCAGTTAGCTTTGTTACAGACATGTAAATGAAACAGTGTTGCTTAATGTAACAAAGTGAAAATCCAACATTTCTCTCATACACTCAGAAACCTTGCTATATTGGTCTAAGTACCTTTCAGTCCTACTCATCTAGTAATTCACATGCAACCTTCCTGAGCTTCACTGATGGCTACATAAGCACCTGTGAGAGAGACATAAGAGGATCTTGATAAAGGCACACAAAGGAGATTTTTTAAGACCAGTATAAGAACAACACTTACAATTCTGTGGAGCTGGTTAAAGAAAACGTTGAGGTATTTTGACAATTCAGTTTTGGTAAAACCATAAATTAAAAAGTTATACAGAAGAAAATTAGATAACTACTTGGGGCTATTTTTTGCTTATAGTCATCATGATTTAGTGAAACTTGTAATAATATACACTGTAAGTAATTCAAGATAGATGTGCTCTTAAAAATCTTCTGACAAAAAATTACTTAGGCTGTTATTTTAGAAAGGTGATAATACACAATGAACATTATGTTGTTTTTGACCAATAGCTTTACATTTAGTGACTAATGTCTTAAATTTTCAGGCTAAAGATGTTCAAAGTTACTAATTTATTGATGCCAAAGCTTTTCACAAAACAAAGATTTACATTTGTAGTTAGTACTTCTCACATTTCAATATAATGTGGGTGTAGATATTAACAGGACATAATATTTCACTCTGATTTTTTTCAGTTTTCACCATGTGCATCTGATAATTTTTTGAGTTGAAAATTTTTACACTAGTGTTTTGTATGTTGGCGTTTTTAGATATTTTATTTCCTGAAGTTTGTTTTTCCTGTTTATTTTTCTTTCATCTTCTACTATGTCTCAGTTTTTCTAGTCCTATTGTTTGTTTGCTATAACTTCCATTGGTATACTTTTCATTTTGTCTCTATCAGTCAGTGTTATGGTGCAGTTCTAATAAAATGTATTTACTCTTGTTATCCTGATTTCTGGGTTCCTGAACTTTCTGTTGTTACATGCATTAAGTTTCCTGATACTTCGGTCCTTTTAGTTTGGAGGAGATATAAGGCAGCTGATAATGCTTATTTTGACTTCCAGCAGTGATCTCTGCTTGTTAGTCCTGGGGTTTGGTCATCCGCTTTTCACATTGTCGTTGAAAAGGAAAATTGTTTGTTTCATAACAAGAACAGGCATAAAAGTTTAACACAATCATAAATGCTCACATTTCAAAACCGATAAGAGGTGAGTACTTGAAACTGCATAAATAGAAAAATAAGACACCCTTTACTATATCTTCCAATAAACACCGCTTCTGAAAAAGATTGTTCTCTAACTAAACTTGATTTCTAATCATCAAAAAGCCAACTAAAGCCTATGCTTGACTAACACGTTTTACCCGCAGCTGTATGTTTTCATAGGAATCCACACACTGTCAACAACATTAACTGAATATTCTTTCCTCTAATACTGCAAGCAACTGTGTTGCTACCCTGTCAACATTATTAAACTGCACGTTTATCCATCCAACAAAGGTCAGCCTGATTTTGATTTTTATTCATTTGTCGGTTGCTTTTTTCTGAACTTGGAGCATTATTATCTTTCAAAGTGTTGCATCAGGTTCATGCAACTCTCTTGAGTAGACATTGGTTTTTAAACAGAGAGAAATATTAAAAGCAGAACAAAGCAACAAACTTTCCGCATATGAAACACTTTGAAATATATCAGAAACAATGGGCCAAGGTGAAGTTTGTTATAATTTCAGCGGAAAGCTGTTGTTTTGATGTAAAAATACCTCAAACAATGGACAGCGGAGCAGCTCAGTAAAGCTCATTCATGTTTGCAGAAACGCCCATATCTGGCCTTTCAATAATACATGGATTCCATTGTTTATTCACCTGAACTTATGAAAATGATAAAGCAAAGAAAGAGAGTAGAGAAAATAATATGTGAAACCACTGAGTGTCAAACCTCCAGGGGCTTATGATAACATTTCACCCTAAACAATCCTAAGAGATGAAGGACAATCGAAGGAAGCGGTATAGTGCTGAAGTTACACTAGGAGGACTTAATTTGAGAGAAATAATGCCTATACAATGAGAGTAATAAATGTACATATGCTAGCAATCAGTCTAAATGCATGCAATAGCTGTGAGTCCTTGTTTTCTGAAGAACTTGCAGAGGCTGGAGAGAAAAATGAGAGGACACATAATTAGAGAAACATTGGTTTTAGGCTGAGAATTTTCAGTATCCCTGAAAACATGGTTTATTGAAATATAAATAGAATTTGATGCATCTATTCATCATGTTAGGATATTAAATCAATGTCAGTTTGTAACCAATAGTGCAGAATAACACTAAATTAATGCTCCACAGAAAATCTATGCTTTCGATATGAAACATTCATGCAGTGTAAGCTTGAACAGTGTGCCTCATGTGTGTAGCTTGCTCCTTCGAGAACGACGGAAGCTGTTGTCAGCTTTGTCTCACAACCCTGGCAATAGATTTTTTTTTGTGGCGACCCAGTTGTACATTGAGAAAAAACTGTCAATAGAAGGGAGAGAAATTTTTCATAACCCTTTCTGCATAATTACTGAGGGTTTGTCCAAATAAAGCATCTGTATTTAACATTTGTTGGCGTGGAATGAGTTAAAAGAGTATCTTGTCATGGGTTTGCTAACCTATGTTGCTACATATGTATTGAACAAACAATACATGCTTGACTTCAAAGTACGGTTGTACAGTGGTCAACAAATGCAGATAAAAAAGTTTTAGGAAATTTATGTCAGAGTTTTAATATCCTTTTCTTATGCTGTAAAAGTGGGTCACATTTTGAGTTCTGTGCTGTTAACTGAAAAGGGTCATAACTTTTGGATTGTAGGTAGTTAAAGCTAGATGAGTCTCTCTCGACACCAGCTTATACAGATTATCTCTCTTAGTCCTGTCTCAGGGCAAGACTCGAGGGTTTAGAGATTTTCCAGACCCGTTAGATGGAGAGCTGGTCAGTAGTCAGTCCATGGGAGTTGAGAGGTTTAGGGCGGAGCTGGCTATTGCGCAACAACCATTACCACATGTTCAAAACCTTATTGGTGTCAGTTGTATGAATCCAAATTAGTGGATGACTGATCCAGTCTGAGAACTATCAACACATTTATATGAAAGCAATTAAACTTTTTTTCTAGCATGCTGGTGTAGAAGGAAAGAGAAATGGAGTAGGAGTTACGCTGTAGGAGGAAGAACAAAGGTGATGAGGAAATGATGCACACATTTGGTATGCAGCATTTCATAAAACCCTGTATACCAAAAACTTCAGAAAATCCTATTCTCTTGTTCAATACACATATATTTCTGGTTCTTCAAAAATAAAAATACAAATTTTTGTGAATTCAGAGATATAGCATTAACTGATATCATCCTATTTATGTTATTTTTTTCTGATTACAAATATTTAGATTTCCTTTATATCATAATTTTATAAATGCATTATATATTATGGATAATTATTATTAATTCATGACTTGACTGCAATTTGGGGAACAAAAGAACAACAACAAACAAAAAACAACTTAATTTTGACATACCAAAGCCATAAATGTAATATTTGCCTGACCAAAAGCTTGTTTTTTTCTTTCAGGATGTGAACTACATCAAGTTCCAATATCAAAGTGTGTCTTATCCTTCTACACTAAGATCTACTGATACAAGCCAGCATGTGCAGCTGGAGAATCCTCTAGCTTCTGAATCTCCGCATACAAACCCAGCATCACCAAGACAAGATTTAACTAACACCTGCATGCAGTATCTATGCAGCGGGAGAGCTGAACCAGCAAGGATGGTCCCTGCACGTTGCCACTCACCCAGCAGAAGCAGGCACAAGTCTGCAAAAGCAGATCGGGTTTTGGGTGAAAATACCAGCGTTTCACTTTGTAAGAGCCTTCTCCAAGAGGTTCGCTTCAATGACTCCAAACAGCACAAGGTAGGACTCAAAGACCATCACCCACTTTACACTGTATCTCTCAAAGTGGTCTTATGGATAATATTTTCCTTTCCCTTGTTATAATTCACTGAATGGATGTAAATGAGATTCTGCACCTAGTTACCCCCGTTGCGTGCTCCCATTTTTGATGTTACAATGTATAGCTGAAAAACAGTGCTTTCCAGATAAGATTGTCAGCATTCACAAGGCATGCATCCTTAGTAAGAAGACTATTGAATCAGGTTTGACTGTAGTAGTTTTTCAGTTAAAAACCAAACAAGTACATTTTTTTTAAGTTCAATATTGTCATTGCTCTTCTTCTTTCATAATTTTAGTTAGCTGTTCAAGGTTGAAATTTTTATAGAATAACTGAAAACAATCAAGTGAGATGGGCATTGAAGAAGCAGAAGTTACAACCTTCTTTGAGGACATTTTTCTGTCAATATATTTAACAGTCAAAACCTGAGTCTGAGCCACTGTCAGCAGAGCCTGCAGGCATCCGATCTTCTGTAAAGATTCACTGTAAACTGTTTGTCCTGCATCAAACATCATACAGAGGTGACAAAAGAACAGCTGAACGCAGAGCTGGCTCAATCAAACATCCAAATGCTTGAGGAGAGTTTTGTGGATGCCACAGTGGGATAAGACAGACAGCTGTTGTTTAATTTCCACAAAAGTTGATTAATGAACCAAAATAAACATAATTGCCTTTATGCGGGCTGCCTGTGTGCTGGAGAGCTTCCAGTAAATTTCTTATTTATGCTTAGCTGTGCTGTTAAAACTGAGTTTTGAAACCTCATAAGAAACATAAAATTTATTTTTACTACAGTGCTTTACAAAAGTTTTTAGGCATCCTTATCTTTCCACATTTTGTCATGTTACAACCATAACCTTTGTGTATTTCATTTGGATTGTACGTAGACCTATGTCAAAATAGTGTAGTTTGAAGTGAGTGGAATTTTGAACTTTGTCACATATAAAAACATATAAAAAAAGTGACGTGAATTAGTATCCATCCATCCACCCATCCATTTTCTTACACCCTTGTCCTTAGTGGGGTTGGGAGGTGTTGGTGCTTATCTCCAGCTAATGGTCTAGGTGGGGTACTCCCTGGACAGGACGCCAGTCTGTCGCAGGGCAAGTTAGTATCTTGCCAATTTAATACTTTTTACCTTTAGCTGCAGTTGCATTCTTCTGGGTTATGCCTCCACCAGTTCTTCACATGTAGAGACTGAAATTATTCTCCTTTGTACAGTAGCTCAAGCTCAATTAGATTAGACGGTGGTGAGCTTAATGGGGCTAAGTATAAATGAGCCCTGCACTTTTTAGACTTTTATCTGTGAAAAAAGATTAACATGGTTAATTTTCCTTCCACATCATAGCTATGCTGGCCTGGCCAATGCCTTCCTCGCAGTTTCGCTCTATTCTCATCTCCCTTTATTTCGCCGTCTGTTTGCCCCATTGAGCTCTATTTCTCAGAATGCATTTCACCCTGACCAATCAGCAAACAGAAGGAGGTGTTATGAGCATTGACGCTGAGTTTCTGTGCTGTTACTGAATTGTAGTCAGCCTGTCTGAATGTTGGCCACGCTTTCAGATATTGAACTTTTAAACTTGGAGGTATGGTTGTTTATAGTGCACACAACTCAAAGCACAGCTTCCTTCACAATTGAGCTGGCGCGTTACAAATGTCACAGCCAAATGTTAGTGACTGGGCACAATCAAATCCAATTGTTTAAATTTCAACATAGTTCACGTCAGAAGCACGCAACGGTTTCTAAGTAGACAACGTTTCAGACCCTCTGTACGAAGAAAAGCAGAGAACAAGGGGCTTTTACCAAGTTACAGTTATGTACTCTGTTGTGCAGATCTGTCACATAAATCCTAGTAAAACACATTTTTGTTTCTAGTTTTAAGGTAATGTGTAAAATTATAAACTGTATAAATACTCCTGTAAAGCTGTCTACCTGTTTCTACTATGATCACTCTTAGTTCAGACAACTAAAGGGGTTACCAAAAATGTTTTTCAGGATTAAACTATAACAACAATTGAGGGAGTCCCTTGCTTATATCGAACACATCCGGGATCTGAGAGGAGTCAGCTGAAGTGATCTCAAGGCCTGAAGCAAGTTCTGAATCAAAGCTGTTGCTTTTTGCATGTGCACAACTCTCTGCTGAGTGATATCGCAGCATCCTTCATCAGTGCAACTGCTCACCGCTGATTTGTGGCAACTCCAGCAGGCAGCACACAGTGATGACTTTGAGTGAAATGTTGTCAGAAAAATATGACAAGGGGTGTGTTTCCTCTCCTGCAGCTCAAGTGTATTGACTACCATTGATTCGCTACCAGAGTCCCTTACACTTTGTCTGACAAATCAAGTTACCATAGGACTCTCCTAAATCAATAGATGCACTGTTGAAAGAGGGTTAAAGCAACAGAGCAAGTCCAGCAAAACCTTAATGTCTGCCTGGCATCCCAGCTGCAGTTAAATTTTTTACTCCTACGTTGACTGCAAAGAATACAATACTTACAGATTCATACACTTTGAGCCTTTTTATAATTTGCCACATTACGATCACAAATGTCAATGTTTTATTGTAATAATCATAATAGACCAGCACAAAGTGGCCAATAATTGTTAAGTGGGAGGAAAATTAATGCCAAGAATCTAAAATGTATCTGCCCTTATAAGCCTAAAAAAAAATGCAGTTCAGGTTGCCTAATGAGGAAATTAAATGCAATTGTGTCTGCTTAGGCCTCATTGGTTCGTTAGAGAGCATTAGTCAACAAACAGCTGAGGTGCGAGGATCTGTTGACAGGATATCTATGAGTCCTCCAAAAATAAAGGATTTGTTAAAAAAAAAAAAAAAAGGGAGTATAAGGTTGTTGTAAATTAAGTATAAAGGTTATGAAAGGGGCACAAACATCCAAGAAGGTACCTGGGTCAGCTAAAATCAAGTTTTTTTTTTTTTTGTTTTTCATTAAAATTGCAGTGGCAGAAAACTACAAACACAAAAACACCATCCTCACTGTATGACATGGTAAGGGGAACATCATGCTTTGGGGATGCTGCCGAGAAAGTTAAGATTCATGAGGATGAGCAGTTTATGTCCCAGCCCAGTTGAGAGCCTGTAGTGGAAAGTGTTTTTCACTACAGTGTTTTTCAATCAAAACTGGGTTGTAAGTGTATAAATGAGTGTGAATTTTGTTTGGTTTTACTGGTAAGTTATATTTTGAATTTTGTTGTTGTTGTGTTACAATATGTGGAAAAGTACAAGGGGTATGTAATAAACAAGGACTGATAGTCAAATCAGTCCCTGAATTTAGTGTGTAGTTTGCAAAAAAAAAAAAATGGATAGCCTCCAAATAAGTGATCTTTATCTTTTATGGGTAATGAATTTAAAGGAAGAAGAAAATGAGATGCTGAGGACTGTTGAATCGAGTAATTATGTCTCACAACTCCACGCCAGCACAAGGATGTGTGAAGACGATGATGAGGAACTCCAAATGCTGGCAAGCCTGAAAAGACAGCAGGACGAAGATGAATGTAGGGCTCCTGTTCTCAGCGCATCTCAAGTCCACCAGTGTGATGTCAGCATCAGCCTGAGCAGTGACGATGCCTCAACCTGGACCCACATCTCACAAGTATGCGCCATCACGCTCTGATACTTTCCATCAGTCCTCGTTAACTCTTTCCTAACAAACCCTGCTCAGCAGAGTGATGTAGTCATTACTAGGTTGTCCTTCTGTCTGAAATATTTCCTTTGACCCTGGTTAACCCTCACTCTTGCTAATTTCCATTTCAAGCCCCTACATATGCCACCCTGAAGTGCTAATGCATCTTCTTCTCTACAGTGCTTTCTGCATTACAAAGGATTGAGAAGATAGCACTTTTATTGGGCTTTTCTTGCTTTTAAGAGTACATTGGCATCATATCCACAGCACCCTCAGTGACTGAAAATTATTTAGGTCAGTTGAAATTATCCCCAGAAGTCTTTACAGAATTCAAAGATGGTGCAGTTTGCTCTTGGCTACTGAAGGTCATTATATTATGATCCATTAGCATATGCACGACTCTTTTATGAAGATAGAACACTGCTGGCTTCACTGTAGAATCCCCAGTGAATAAAAATCATCACAAAAGCTCAGGTTCTGGGGCTGTTAGCAACTCTATACATGCAGGTTTTCTTTAAAGTACTGGGATTCTAGCAACACATAAACAGAAGTGGTACCAAAGGGATTTTCATCTTCTGATTTAGTTTGAGGACACACAAATATGGCCACCAATAATATATATATTTAAATGTATTAACAAGTTCCTGAAGCCTTGAATAGATTCAGTTTTTAGTGAAGGACTGAGAGAGATTTACAGAAGTGATCTCTAGTCAGATGCATTGTTTAATAGTCTTAATATGCACAGCATGACAACAGCACCACCAACAGTATATAGGGAAAATGCTTTTAAATAAAGATAAGATGGAAACACAGCACAACACATTGTGAGAGCAGACATAGATTTGGAGACACTGTAACGTATAAAACCTCCAACAAAAATGAAGTGATGCATTTAGAACCAGAAGATAATCACGGAACCTTAATAGAAAAGGCAGGCACTCACAGGAAATGACAAGCCATTTCTTGTCCCTGGATGCTGTGATTTCAGTGATTCCCACCGCTGTCATTCGTGCCATTGTTGCTGGTTTCACTGCTTCAGCAGCCACTGTAAGAGCCCAGACAGAAGTTCTCCCCCGGGCGATGCTGTGCGAGGCTTGCATTACTAGCAGTCTACTTGTAGATTAAGTAGTTGTGTGAAATTAGGTGTCACATTTACATGTGGTCTCAGACTTTATAGGTAAGGGATTTTATTTTGGCAAAAAGAAGTCTTACATTGCCTTTCAAATGTGTTAAATATTTTTCCTATCTTATCAGGACTCTGCTCTGTAGTTAGACTGTGAAAAAAAATATTTTTCAGAAAAAGAGTAGCTCTTTATTTTTTATTATTTTGAACCCCCCATGTTGTCTCAATGAAACAGAGAACTAAAGAACATAAAGTGAGACATGATGATGCATAATTTTCTGAGGCATTTTTTCACAGTGCCTAGCAAAAGTTTTTGTGCTTCTTGCATATTTTTCTCATTTTCTCTGAAGCAGATTGATAGAAATCAGCTCTGTTGTGTAATAAGATCTCATATTCAATATTTTGAAACCACCAGGCTGCCTCAATTAAAGTGAAAGAAGTTGAAGTTAGAAACAATGATGCATAACCTTCAGTGGATTTATTTACAGCAACTTGCTAGAGTGATAAGTAGTCCTGGAGGTCCTGATCTCTTAATGTTAATAAAAAATTAAAAAAAAGAAAATCATCTATTCTTCTATCTCTACTTAAAGATGGCAAATGACATTTCAGTGAAAAAATTGGAAAAAGCTAAAACAAATTTAATACTTTTGCTTTTATCTTGACAATAACAACCACAGCTAGAAGTCTGATTCAAACAGAACCCCAAAAATGTTCAAAAGCAAATAACAAATGACAAAACCAAGAAATGTTTTTTTTTCTTTTTTTTTTCAAAAATGTATCTGTTTTTTCTCTCCTGCACCAAAAACATTTGCCAAGTTGACTATGACAGTTGCTGTGAAGAATTTAAATGGTTAAGACACACGACTAGACTCCGGTATTTTAAATGCCACAAAAGCGTTTGTAGAGAGCTTCATCCAGTCGCCTCATCAAAAGAGCTTTCTTACATGTCAGTGTTGACTAAACAGCTCATGACAAGCCTGCAACTTGCGCGATGATAAAAGCTCCACAATCACCAACAACACAGAGTGCCGTGACAATCTTCCCCAACAAATGGGGCATTCCTTTGTTTGTTATAAAAACGCCTTTCTGACCGATCCTGGCACAACTCAAGACGGACTTACTTCGGCTCCATTTTGCAGTTGCTAGGGTGAGGTGACTTTTTTATGTTTATGGCGAGCTACCTGTGACATAGCAACAGTGATGACATCAGCGTCTTTTAAAAAAGTTCAGTTTTTTTTTTATTTTACCTAAAGTACTTGGATCAGCTTGACAGAATAAAAGAAGAGGAAGCTCTGAAACAGCTTGGCACAGCACTTTTCCTATAGGAGGTCACATGCCGCCACAAACATTTTCTCATCACTGGGAGGAATAGATAAGAGATTCCATTGTTCAGATACAACTCTATGTGGCTAAAGCACTTAAAATTGAGGCTATGCAGCCTAACCCTAATGTAACCTTTGTGTTGAAAAAGTCCAATTTACGGCTAACTTGTTAACACAATGGTCTCATTACTTGTATTTCATGTTGGATAAAAGGTTTATGAAAACTTACATTTCTTATATAAACATTAATGTAAAAATTAAACCTACACATCCATTAGTGGTATGTGATTTATCTTGTAAGAGAGAGGCTGGATCTTTTCCCAGCTTTTTTTTGAGAAGGAGGTGGAGTATACCCTTGGCAGGTTGGAACTCCATATCAGGGCCAAAATGGTGACCTGACACCCACTTGTTCGCACACCCAGTTCAGAATCAGTAATTAACCTAACATGTTTGGTTTTAGATTTGTGTTGTCTGTAGCTGCAGGCCAGTGAGAAAAACCCACACACGTGGGTAGAAAGACACACCAGTCAGATCCAGTCTGCATTTGTCCTCCTGAATGGAGAACGTATTCACTACAACATGTAAAAAAGAAAAATCTAACTTTAAACTGTTTTTAATAAAAAAAATAAAAAGTAAAAAAAAAGTAATGAAAACACACAAGGGCCTATCAGAGTTTTTGTCAATTATTGACCACAGATCTTTTTAAGGCATTTACCTGCTGACATGGCTTCTAGCTGATTCTGGGTTCTCTTCAGCTTCAGCTGATTTTGGTTTTGCTATTATTTATAACAGCAAAAGCTTTCAGAACTTTTGTTTTCCACATTACTGAGACTTTATAAAAAAAGGGCAGAGACTCATACATTTCCCAGGCACATAGTGTCATATTATAGTATAATCAAGTAACTATGCTACCTTCACTTGTTATGAAAATACTGCATATATCAAAAACAACTTGAAAGAAATTTGACATTGCATTATAGTTGTATCTGACTCTTTGAAATTGCCTGTCTCTTTAAGAACCTCCTTCCCTCTCTGACACTCCAACTTCAGCACCTGCCACGTCAACTTTTCAGTACGGAAAATGATTTGGAACAGTTTTTCTTTTCTGTTTTTTTTTTTTTTTTTTTTTAAATCTTTGTAGCGTTAACATGGTTTTTCTAATCCTATAGTTTGACTTTTCTGTATTTCTTTCGTAAAATTAGATGTATACTGAGGCAAAAGATGTTTCATGAATAATGGTTGACTGATAAGCGAGTTAGAAAATAGCCTTTCATATTAATTAATACATCTGTATTACATTTTCCTTTAGATCAAATAAAGTTTTATTCACACTGAATTTGTAATACAGTTACATTTGAAAGCTGTGGCTGAGCAAGGTTTCAATTAGAGCTACACAATACGCATTTGTTTCACTTAGGAGCAAATATTCATTATTACTGCCTCGCCTGTAAATTTGTTAGGGCAGTAAGCAGTGGAAGTAAACACTTGGAGCTGCATATATAGAAAATGAAAGAGAACAGCCAGGAGACAGAAGTTGGACCACCTTTCAACTCCTGAAAACAGCCTTGATTAAAAGAAATGCTCTTGAGGTAGACAGTAATTTTCTGCTGCGGTTTGTTTAAACATGTTTGCCTAAGGGGCTGCAATGCATGCTTTTATTAAAAGCTTCTTCCTGAATGTTTTAATTATTTTTTTGTCCTTCCAAAAAGTCCTAATTTTACCAGAGACAAACACAGCTCTAAAGGTTTTCTCTGTTTTTGCAGGGTCGCATTACTCACATGCAAGATCCTAATGTACAAAAGTGGAGTGAGGTGGAGCGATAATAAACTACAGCTCCATGATCACTGATGATAACACAGTGAGACAATGCAAGCAATTGAGATGTCAGCTGTAAAAGCCAGTCGTCTTGTATGGTTTTTTTTTCTGAGA
Organism: Poeciliopsis turneri; assembly: GCA_922788865.1. Taxonomy (NCBI): domain Eukaryota; kingdom Metazoa; phylum Chordata; class Actinopteri; order Cyprinodontiformes; family Poeciliidae; genus Poeciliopsis; species Poeciliopsis turneri. The sequence continues at coordinate 87,175 of CAKLNU010000876.1, forward strand.
AACTCAGCAGCAACTTGTGTGTCAGGCATGCCATCAGTGCATCAGCTACAGCTGCTGAATTGAACTTTCAAACCACATTTTGCTGTCAGGCAAATGGAAAATAGTGTTTGTTCAAAATAAATGATGTACGTCGGAGAACAGCAGATGCACTTTTGTGTTCTGTTCAATGCAAGTCCTTTGTTTGAATTTCCAGCTTATCTAAGTTTACATGACGGGATGTAGGGATGTTTTTTTATGTGGAATACTGAAATAGTTCGTAACCTTCAGTTTCTGGATGATTTTCTTTCCGAGTCCTCTCCAGGCAACGTGTCATCATCAGTCCATTTTACCTGTGGAATTCCACAGGGTGCAATTTTAGTTTCTACTCCAAGATTACATAAAGGAAGGCAGTGGGGCAACTCAGATAGACCAAATTAAATCAAGCAATGCAACGACTGAAGCTCCAGTGTGCCTGCTTCTTCATCAAAGTCTTCTAATAAAATAGCCCTTACACTCAAAAACACTCCTGAGACATTAATATGGTATTTAGCCTCAGCAAGATCTGTCTGTCTGTTTGTCTGTCTGCCTTTCTTGCAGTTGTTTTAGTTTTGAATTATAGATCAGATTATTATTTCTTTTTGTTTTATGGATGCCTTGATCTCGTACTGACCTTTCACAGCTCACCTGTTTATTCTGGTTCTATTGTGTGTTTCTGTTTTTATTCTCTTTTCTTTGGTTTCAAAAAAAATCCCAGCTTTTTTTTTGACTTACTAGCCTGTTACACTTCAAATAATGCCCTTAAAAGAAGGGCATTATTTAAACAAGACATTATTCTCAAAAGTGAAAAAAAAAAAAACTGTCAATGTATCTAATAGTTTTTATCTACACTCAAGATTTATTAACTTAAGACAAGCTCAGATGTCTTACTGAAAAGCTACTTGTACATTAGTTTACTCTTACTTCAAGTGTACTAAGATATTTGCACTGAAAACTAAGACAATAACAATCGATAAGATTGTGTTTTGGCAGTGCATCTTCGTGTGCAACCATTAAATATACTGGAACAACACAAAAATAACTTTTTTCCCCAATCTGACCAGGCAGCATGATGCATACATAAATTACATAGAAATGTGGGACTAAAGAACTATAGGCTTTTGTAAGAATTCCCTCTAGGTCTTCTTCATTTTCTTGTGTGCCTTTGTGATGAGTAGTTCCAGTGGTACAGTTTGTGTTAGAGACGTGAGTTGATATTCTGAACCGTGTCTCCACAAGACACTTCTCACACTGAATATAATGCCTACCTGAGGGACATGGTCCAGAAATACAGATATTACTCCATTGATAATAGGAGCCACACTGGCATGGTTTAATTCTCAGACAAAAGTGCATTGAATTGGTTATGGTTCTCCACAAATGTGAAAGGAAATGCAGATCATATGGCTCTATATGCATTTCTCAAGGATGCCAGATAGACTGTAAAGCACAGAATAAATCAAAGTATATCTCAGCAGATGAATTCAAAGCTGTCTTCCTCTGGTTTGCCCTCGCTGCAGGGCTGCACGTGCACCTGCCACAAGGCAGCCTTTTGAAGACCCCATGTAAAACATGGGTGGGGCCCTGTCAGAAGAAATGCGATTTCCAGAGTGCATGCTCATCATGCAGAAAGGTCAGGGACCAGATGGACTGGTTTATGACTTTAAAGCAAGTGTGCACTGCCTTCTAGATTTTATAGTTTTAGGGAAACGCAAAAGAAATGTATTGTAGACGTTTTAACTCTGACACATTTGCCTTTTTGTTTTTCTTCTTTTTTTTTTTTTTTACCCAAACATGCTGAAGCTGCCTAATATCAAAGCTGTAATTATAAACAATAATTTTATAATAGGTCATAGTGAAGTATATACTCATAAGCCACTTCATTAGGTACATATGCTCGATTGCTTCTTAACACGAACAGTGTATATGCAAATCCAATGACAGAAACTCAATTCAGTTAGATATCTAGACGTGCTAAAGACTTCTCGCTGAAGTTCAACCCGAGCATCAGAATGGTAAGGAAAGGAGATTTAAGTGAAGCTGAATGGCGGCATGGCCGATGCTGCTGATGTACTGGGATTTTCACGCACGACCTTTTCTCAGATTTACAGAGAATGGTCCAAATAAGAGGAAACAACCAGAGAGCAGCAGTGTCAGTGCATCAAAACTTGAAGCAGATGGCCTACAGCCGCAGAAGGCCACACAGGTACAACTCCTGTCAGCTACGAACACAAAACCGAGGCTTTAACTCACACAGCTAGCTGAGTACTGCTGGTTGACCATCTTTTTTTCACCAGAGAATATCCATTCACAGCACGGAAATGTCACAAAGCTCAAGTAATCTCAAACTGGTTTCTTGACTGTGACAATACGTTCACTGTACTCCAGTGGCCTCCACAGTTGCTTGATCTCATCTAACAGAGAACCTTGGGGATCTGGTGGAGTGAGAGATTTGCATCATGGATGTGCAGCCGACCAATCTGCAGCAACAGTGAGATGCTCATGCTGTCATGTTAATATGGACCAAAATCTCTTAGGAACGTTTCTAACACTTAGCTGAATCTGTAAAGAAAAGGAGTTTAAAACAGTTCTGAAGGGAAAAATGGGGTCCAACATTGTTGTAGCAAGGTGTACCTAATAAAATGGCTGGTGACGATAGCTCTGTAATAGAAAGAGTCCTTGATATAATTTAATTTATTATTTTATTCAACAGGGGTAGGGCCCATTGATTAACTGTTTAATTTAACATATATAATACAAAAGCATTTTAAAAATCTTAACATTATATCCTATTTACTTTTATGATTTACCAAAAGAAACATTTTAATAGCTTTCTTTCAGAAGAAAGCTATTGTGTTGTGTTTATACTGTGTTATAAACACAACACAGTATAATTAGGAAAAAGAAAACATGTTTTAAAAGAACTACATTTAAAAAAAACTGTTATTTTCAACTGTGATAGTTTTTATAGATCACACACAACATTTGTTTATTTGTTCATCACTTAGGGAAGAACGGCTATGAAATTGAAGAATTTGCATTTGGAAACTGTTGCTGCAGACACACAATATGTAGTCAAACAAGCTCTCAGTGCGAGTTTAACCAGCCATCCTTAGGTTGCAGAAACAAATCAAAATCTATCAGAGAGACAGCAGGAACGCTGAGAATGAAAAAAGGGGGAAACAAAAAAACAGTACAGCCTGGTACATTCTGTGATAGAAAAAAAGTGCACTTTGAGTTTAACAACATTAAAGGACCTAGAGGTCAATAGGAGACAGCTGTGGTGGCAAAGCTTTCAATATCAAAGAAAAAGCTCCTCAGAAAATCCAGTTAATAGAAGAATGCTCTAGAGCAGAATGGTGGATCGTTATCCACATCTGTCATGAAACTTCATTAATGCAAATATTGAGAGTTTACCCTGAGGTGCAAATCATTCATTTTCAAGAACAACATTCTTTAAAGGGCAAAAGATCGACATTAACCAGTATGCTGAATACAAAATAGGAAAAGGAAATGTTAAAACGGGTTATGATCTGAACCATATATCATCTTCGAAACATGTGGAGAAAGTAAGACAGCAAGGACACACCTGGCTTCTGTTGTCACCGGGTCACAAGTGTCTGCTGATGATGCGATGGGCCAAATCATTCAAAGGTATTATGTAGGAAAAGAAGATGTACTCTCTGCTCTGATAGACCCAAATGCAGCAAATCGGATGACATTGTTTCATTGAACAGATAAGCAGTGACCCAAAGCATTCACAGCAGCATCCAGCGATTTGTTTTTGAGTAAAATGGAGCAAAGTTATTGTGTTGTGAAGTGAATTTCATTCACACTGATGAAGATCAGCTGAAAAGTATAACACAACAGCAGTAAAGTTCAGCAAAATCCTTCACACCTCAGTATTTTACTGGAATACTCTGCACTTCCTACCCAATTCCTATGTTCAATCCTTCCTAACATACAACTGCTACTAACATCTGATTTTGTGAAATTCTCTCTATGCAGAAGAGAGGATAAATGCTCTGCGACAATTATCTGTGTAAAACTGCCACTTTCTGTTTAGAAGCATCAATTTTTTACAAACAGTGACCTTCATTACTCCTTTGGGACAAAAAAAAGAGAGATATTTCTCTCTTGATGCAGATATCTTTCTTTTTGGCTCTAAATCACAGAAGAATTTCTGAAAATGTGCTGAACTTGAGCATCCGTGACATTTTAAAGCAGCTTCTGACATTTTTTTTTCATCTAGGCAGTGAATCAGGGACATCATTATCAGAAGGAAATGAACCCCTTGCTTCAATCAAACCCAAGGTAAAAGCATACGTCTCGCTACAGACGTGTATTTTTTTATTTATTTATTTAAAATACAATATAAATGGGGTGTGCTGTGATGGTGCAGGGGCTAAGCACAACCCACATATGGCGGCCATTGTCCTCGACGCAGTTGTCGCAGGTTTGACCCTCGTCGGGTATATTCCCCTTCTCTCATTTCCTGTCTATTAACTATTGAAAGACCACTAGAGCCAAAGAAAATCTTTTTAAAAAAATCTAATATAAACCACAAACTTTTTGGGATAGACATAGATTTTTAATTTTTTATTTTTGCACACTCAAATGCGTTGCACTCCAATGTCTCACTGTGAAAAGACTAGCTCCCATTAAACAGAACTGACATGCTGTCTAACCTCTTTGCACATTGGATTATTAATAGCCTTGGTGAAGAGAAGACAATAGTTTATAAAATTGTAAGCACCACTGATGCACATCATGCATTGCCTTAGAAACAAACAGCCTCGGAGTCCAGAGTTAAGCATTAAAAAAAAGAAAGTTAGGAAATCATAATCAGATGGTTACCAGTGACTGCAATATTTACTCTAAATGTCAACTGTCAGATGGATGTGTAGGCTGGGGCTTATCTTGCTCTCAGAAGACTCCAAATAAACTTGGAGTATGTCAGGTACTGTGCTTTCCTTCTCCCAGAACTGCTGTTGTCATTTTCACAATGGCATTTTTTTCCCTCTTTCTTTTACAGATTATTGTGCTTGACAGGCTTGATATCTGGAAACTATTTGATAAGAAGTTTAATTTTGTTGGGAATTTGAGGCTTTTGAAAATTAAAAGAGCCGGTCTTTTTCCTTTTCTGTGTTGCAGAAGATTCAGTTGTCTTCACTGTGGAACAACAGTTGAATATGACCCACATTGTTTTACTTGCCTGCAGATTAAAGTGAAATTCAAAAAGAATAAAAAATTTAAGTAGTAACCTCTTATTACTGGAGGAGAAGGAATTTAATTCCAGTCTTCATTTAAGTTTAAAGCTGAACTACATTCTGGTGCAGATAACAAAAATCTGAAAGGTCTGAAATGTTTTGCACCTATCGTTTATATGTGCCATTTTGTAATTTTTCACATAATGGTGAGAAAAATTTGATTGTATAACCCTAATGCAGAGTGGATTAAAAAAAACTGAGAACAATGTGAAACATTTAGAGTTGCTTTCAACATTGTTGTGCCCTAAAGCAACACAACATAATTATTTGTGGAAGACACATTTTTGGTGCAAAAATAATACTGAGCATCATAAAAATAACTAATTCTCAAAGTGAAGCATGGTGGGAGGAGCATCTGCTTTTTGTTTCTTCACCTCAAACTGGGACTATAAATCAATGTGGAGGGAATTATAAGCAGTTTCAATTACAGCTCAGTGTTGCTGCAAAACCAACAGGCTTTTGTTAGAAAACTAAAGATGCAAAATAATTGCGTCTTTCAACCTTCTGTAAAATAATTTCTAAAACTCGATGTTCAACTCAGCTATAGAATTTGTGGTTTCAACAGAAGAAAATTCTTAGAATGAACCAGCCAGAGTCCAGACTTGAATCAGATTTTTGGAGGCGAGGGAAAATAAATAACAAGTCAAGATGTTCCATGCTGACAGGGCCCCTGTCCAAAAAGACAAAAACAAAATGAAAAAATGCATCATCATCTTTAAGGTATCTAAAAACAACATTTTACTTTCTCTGTTTTTTTTTTGTTAAGTTGAGTGGAATAGGTTCTAAGTCACAATAAAGGCATAGAAAGTTTAGAAGTTATTTATCTTAGTCTCAAGTCTTTTACATCACAGAAAATATGCATTCGAACAGGGCTGTGCTATCTCTTTACGCTCACTGTCTGTCAAATTTGTTTTGGTCCTCAGAGAGAGAAGCAAGCTTAGCGAATTGAGTTATTTTAAAATAGGTTCAAAACCTCCTCAAATACATCTGTTGCTTTCATTAAAAAACAATAAAAACAAAGAATGATAAATAATCTAGCACTGCAAACATGTCACAGTATAGCGCTCAGTCTCAGTGAGACTGAATCCCAGCCTTTATCTGGGCTGTATTGTGTACTATTTATCCATCTGAGCGCCCTGCTGTGGCAGTGTATGAATGGATCCAGTTGTCCTGGGAGGCTTCTGCAGACATTATATCGCGCCAGCACTCGCTAAAGCACAGCCGCGTCTCTGTGCTTGTCCATCTCTTTATGGGTGTACACAACCATGTGATGTGTTACAAAGGAAGACAAAGGGGTTGCATCACAGATCCGCTACTGAAAATATGCAACTCCTTCCAACCACCCACCCAAATGCTTCTGATTTATTGATGAAAAGCAAGGTACCCTGGCGAGAACGCATGTTGTCTCCCATGTGTTTAAATAGTCTTTGTGGTATTTGTAAGAACAGATGTAAAATATCTCCTTAGCTGCAGGAACAAACAAGATAGATGTTTTCCTTTTTGTTGTATTTAACCAACAAACTGTATGACTGCTCAGTGAAGGGATGTTATTTGATTGAATGTCCACTGAAATGGATATTAGTATTGACTGGGAGCTCAAACACACGGCTCTACAGCATCTACAGCTGCAATGCTGAAATTAGACTTAGAGGCAAGTCATGATTTACATATTAAATAGCAGCTGTGCAGGATTTCGGCTTGTTTTCTTTGTTTTCTTCAAGGCTTTGCATGCTCATACACCCTTACAGTGAATACTATTATAATGTTTTTAGAGCATCCTGGCACCATTGCAATTCTTTCTCTGCTAAGAGCTACAGCTTCCTTCACAACAAATATGCTCCAGTCTCGGAGCTTTATGTTGCCATGGCTTCTCTTTTTTTTTTTTTTTTTTTTTTTGTAACATGCGATGTATTTTCTTTGGCAGCTTACTTTAAAATCTAATACGATGACATGCGTTTTGTTATTGTCTCTCATGTTGGCAGGAGCACAAATGAGAAAATGCAAATAAGGATATTAGAGGAAGACTTAAATGTAAATTAGAATTGCAAGATATTTAAACGAATACAAGTTTGAACTTTTAGTGGAGTTGCGAAGGTTTAAAGCAAACAGTCTTTTTTTTTTTTCTGGGAGCTATTTGGAAAGCATATTTTCAATACATGAAATAACTTTGCAGAGGCAGCGTACCTGCACGCGTTAAATGAAGAGGAATTATTCTCTTTATCCTACGCCTGTATTTGGAGTGTAATAAATTAAAATTCCAAGAATTTAATCACTCTTGCCAAGTCCCACTCAACATTTTGAGGTCCAATTTACACTTCGGTTGCAGGGGCCCTTGTCCTTGAAAATTGCTTCCATTAACTTTTATACAATGCTCCTGCCCATCAAACAGTCAAAGTGGTTTTTGGAAAGAGGTGAATGCTTCTGTTATACAGAAAAAATCAACTCCTTAGAACAGTTCACTTACATTACTGCTTAAAAGGTTTTAGAACACAAATTTAAAAAATAAAATAATTCATTTTCATACACATTGAGAGGTTATATCTATAAAGGTGTTAAACTGTATAAATTCAACAGAATATTTACATTTGTGTTGGTGATGTTGCCTCTTCACTTTTTTTGTTCCTTTGCAGTTTTGCAACTTTGAAAATAGAAAAAGGGAGGGATAAAATGCTAATGTTCATAGAAGACTTGTAAAATGATTCAACTGAATCTGAGATATTTGATTCTTCTAGTCTAAATTGGTGGATGTTTGCTTTAGTTATTTCTCGTAATTACCAAACAAAACTAGCATCATTATGGTCCCATTAATCAGACAAAATTTTGTAATAATAAATTTGCTTTGTTCATTTTTTTGTAGATTTTTAAAAAAATCTGCTTTGGATTTATGCAAAAAAAATTATTATTATTTTTTTTTTATTGACAGCAGTCTTAAATATGTCATGTTGCTGGCAATGTGCTGCAAAATATAGCAGTAAACAAACCATGAAAAATTTGTCTCCTAAGTGGATGAACTGTTTTCAGGAAGAGCGACAGCAGCAAACATTGCACTTCTGGATGAGAAGGCAGACCAACCAGAGGCAAACGCTTGAATCTCCTGCTGCCAGGCGAATATTGTGCAGAAGATTATACTGTAATTCCACATTAAATATGCTCTGGTTTGCTCTTATCCAGAGGCGCAAGATGTTAATGGTTGATTGCACAACTGATGTATAGCCCAAAAATGATTATGGATGCTGTTTAACAAATGAATCTTGCATCTCTTCCGAGTAATAACTCATCTTGCGATATTTCCTCCCTGGCTGCAATCATTCACGCCGTGCTAAAGGAGCAGTGTTTTCATTTACTGGTAAGTGAAAGATCTATAGTTGTACCCTGCGTACATCACAGATGGGGAGATGCACTCATTTGGAGAGAAATGAAGTCATGCTCCCACAGAAACAGGCGAGGTTAGGACCCTGACTCGTAGTCACAATGTGATGATACTTGGAAGTCGCAGCTGGAGTCAGAATTTAATAAGTGATCCTTCAGGTAAATCTGCAAGGCTGCGGGAGAAGTGGCTCAAGGACAATGGAATCTAAGATGGGCTTCTGAGAGTGCATGATGATGGGACTCCATTGTTAAAATGTCATAGGGTAAGATGGTGAGTGTAATGGTATGTGTTGTCATGACTGTCTGGCTTTATGGTCTTTTCCCCAGAGAGTGGATGGACGTGCTCAGCCCTCCTATTATGCCTCCCAGCCAGCAGAGAAGGTCAGGCAACACAGAGAACAATTGGGAAAGTCTACTCAGAGGTATGGTAACCTTCATTTTAGTCCTTTTACCCCCGTTCTGCCTTTTATGTCCTTGGGAGAAGGGAAGATGGCAAACAGTCTGTTGCTTTAAGACTGGTTACACGAAAGCATTCAGCTAATGGAAACAGTCGCTGCTGAAAGAGCTTTCAGAAATGTTAAATTTCCTCCAAGGATGCGAGCAGGAAGATGGGAGAGCAACTGAAAGTGTATCTAATTAGGCCTAAGAAAAAAAAAAAAAAAAAGTCATGAGTGGAGCTCTCTGTCCTTCACATAACACCATAGGTCAGAAGAGACAGGCTCATTACAGGCCTGTACCTCCCCAGACACATCCGCAAGGTTAACTGATGAAACCTTTCCAGTTTACTACATCACTTTTAAAACTCTCACAACGTGTCACATAATTAGTTTTCATTATTGTTGCCCACGTTCGAATAAGATAAAATGCTCATCTCGATGCGTTCCATAACCTTTTTAGCATTTAACTGCCTGTCAGTTTAACAGCTCAGTTTCTGCACTTTAAGGTAGTGGGGGATTACTGGGAATCTCTTTACGGCTTCATAATTTGGTTCTGCGTCTGGGTGTCTTAGGGCTTGATTGATTAGGGAAAAAATGGCAGCGGCAGAAAACTTTTAAATCCACCTGGGTCTGAAGGTCACCGTACAAGCTGTATTCTATTAAAAGTTGACAGAGTAGGCCTTTATTCGCATCTGGCACTGCAGTGCTACTGAAAATACAAAAAAAAAAACCACCAAAAAAAGCTAAAAAAAATTTGTGCAATCTTGACTGGAATCAATGCTTTCTTGTTTCATTTTGCATGTTCTAAATATGAGGTTTTCACTGTGATTTTCTTGGCTTTAATACAGGAGGGGGTAGCATGGTGAAAGAAGAGGAGAATGGAGATGAATATTTGAAACTCCTCTATGATCCTTGCCTCAACTGCTATTTTGATCCTGAGTCAGGAAAGTACTATGAACTAGCTTAACTCAAAGCCCATTACCATCAGAATGAATAAATCACATTAGATGGAGATGAATTGCTTTGAGATTTTACTTTTTTATTTTTTTTTTATATTTTTTTTTTGAGCTGAGCTTTATTGATCGGAAGTGAATTCCCTTTTCACCAAAACCCCTTCCTGTGTTAGCTCCTTTGTTCCTGGAAACTAACTTCAGCTTTGTTTTGCCATGTGTGGTTAGTCATGCCAGATTGTAAGGTATTGGGGAACTCTCTAAATCAAACACATGGCCTTTTGCAAGTGAGGGCTCATTCACTTCTGATGACAGAGAAAGGCTTTTCATAAGTCTTGGCTTGGCGGTTAATACGGAAACCTTCTAAAAGAATTTGCCGGCACTTCTTTTTAACGTTACAGTGTCTTAACATTTAAATAGTGAAAAGATTCATGGTTTTTTGTTGTTGTTTTTTTTTTTTTTTTAATTGAATGTATGCAAAAAATAAAAATAAAAAAAAATCCATTAAAATATGTTGATGTTTTCATAGTGTCTGAAATAAATTTGATTTGAAAAATGTGTTTCCGGTCTCTTGTGTTTGTTTTCTTTCTAATTAGTCAGAGCTGTCCAAGAATACAAGAATGAAATGAAAGATGATTGATTTTAATACGTTCAACTGGATTTAAGATACTCAGGCTCTTTTCATGGTGTTTAACTGTAACTAGGAGAGGCAGCTGGTGGGCTGCTGATTAGACTGGCAGGTCTCACCAATTCCCTCCACCCCACAACACTTGTCACACCTGAAGCCATGGGGTATTGATTCGGCATTTTTGTGGCTGATAAAATTACTGCACAAAATGAATCAAAAACTGGAAAAAACACATAAAAAAAAAACTATGGTTTTCTATTCAGTTCTAATTACACTGCAGGGCATTCAATAAGCTTGAGTAGAAAGTGATAGCATGTGCGCAATTGTTATTTTAACATAAAGTTCTGATAAGAAGCTGACATGCTCGGCATGATGACAAGTTGCGATTTCTTTGAGATTTTGTCGAATTAAAACAGGTTTACTATTATACATTCTGGCTGAAATATCTATATACACTTATTCCACATATTGATATAAATGTACTTTAGCAGTGTTGAGAAAATCCAAACACATTTTGTAGCTGTCAACAAGGACTTGTTATGAACATTTCTGGATATTTGACCTTGTTTTTCCATCAATCAGTGCACAGCAGGAATAAAAACAGCTTAACATAGTGCCATACATTCATGAGACATAAAAACTTATTGATCATTAAGCAACTTTGTGACTCTTAGAACAAGTGAGTTTTTAAACTGTTTGCTCTATACCTAGGAAGAAGAAACCAGCATCCAGATGAAAGCAGATGAAAGTCATTATTGAGAGGGTGATCGTGTTGCTATTATATCTGTTTTTCTCTTACAGCTGGCTTAGTCTTGTACATGTGAGTAAGGTCCTTCAGGTTTATTCCAGCATTTTTAGCTACATAATTTAATAATATTCTAGTCTAAACCCTGTAATCAGAAATGGAAGCACTCATTTAATTTGTCTGTTTCCTAGCACGGACCGGGCGTTTTTACTAAGTTCATTAATTTACATTAGGGTTGAGGTGGGTGTAGTTCCACAATCTTAATCATCAACCTGCTTTTGTTAAAACCGGCTTTGTTGTTTGTTTTTGGATCATTATTGTTCTCCAGTTTTAACCTTTTTGGATGTTGATTTAAAGTGAAATTGTCTCCTCACACAGTTCCTGTCATTTTGTTGAAGTGGGCCAAGCTTTGTCTCTGTCTGATCGTAAAAAACTTTCCTCCAGATTGCATTTGACTTGTCTGTAGGGGCAGCTGCATTTTTCAATTCCTCTTTAATTTTTGAGGAGGCCTTTTGCTATCGGCCCTCCTGTCGCTACGTATTAATGTTAAAAACATTTCGCTGTGGAATTAATAGTAGGCTTTGAACTTGGCATTTCTTGAATTGTTGTTAAATAATATCAACAGTTTGCTTGTATCTGAGGGAAATTGAGTTAAAACTGGGAGACGACTTGATGTACAAATAATTCAATGACCTTTAGCATGTAAAATAAAACATTTTTTGTAGGGAAAAAGAAAAACAGGTTAAGGTGCTCCGGGAATAGCTCTAACCTTAACCTGATTGAAAAAGCAGAGATTATATTTAAAAATAACAGGCCTTGAAACCACACCGTTTAAATTATTTCCACGATCTCTGATAAGAAGTGTGGTCAAACATCTTCTCCAAAACCTTGTTAATGATTACAAGCAGTTTGTTTTCTCTGCAACTTGCTGATGGACATCTATCTAAATATTAATGCAGCATCATGCATGTATCTTAGCCTCCATTTTTTGGGGGGTTGTTTGTTTTCTTTTGTTTTTATTTATCATGTGTGGATTAATAAAAACCCACAATAAAGTCAAACTAATTCCTGTTTTTAAAAATCGTTGATAATAATTTCACCGTAATATTATTGGTAAAATCCATCATTAAAAGATCCAGTTTAATGACTTTGATGCCCACAATGACTGCATGTGAGCTTCCAACTGGAAATGTATTCAGCGCAACATCCAGGATACAATATTCAGTTTAATAATTCATTGTTTAAAGTTAATAGTCCTGACCTCTAACAAAACCTTGGAAACAGAGTTCAGCAATTTGGATTTCTAATGCTCTCATAACTTACAAAATACAGGTAGTGGAAATTGTGCTGTGGCATGGATGTTAAAAAGACATTGAATGCTTCATAGGGAGCTGTCATAAATTAACTACAAGTCATACATTTTAAACATAATCTCAATGTTTTATATCATAATTCATGACTGAGTGGGATATGTCCAGGGATTACCTGCGAGTTTGGCCTCCTTAGATTCAAGCATAAGTTTGGGGGTCATGATAATGATATCCCATAGTTCTCAAACTGTGGTACAGCTGCCACTGGAGGTAGTTGAGTCTCACAAAAAGACCGAGACATATTATTTGGAAATATATTATAATACATGTAATGTTGAACTGCCATGCACCAGTGACCAAACACTTGACTAATTGTCATTGTTGAATCTTAAAATTGATAAGTGGCAACATTTTCATCTACGCGTAAATTCTCTTGCATAATTCTGTGATAAATGGGTGTTCAGACTGAGCTGCGGGTTTCTTTCTGTTCCAGATGACAACCACATGATCGTTCATTCACGACTTGATGGAATCTGCTGGGTTTCTGTGATAATAAACTCTTTTACTATTTGGCAAAATAAACTTGACTCTGTTGTGTAATAACTAGGACTTAATTGTGCATGTAGCATGTAGATTCAAATCTTTAGACAAATTTGAATCTGTCTAAAGGACTGAACTATTTTGATTTCATATTTCAGAAAATAAATTGCATGTGTTTAGTTTGCAAATTTTTTTTTAGATATTTGGTATTTGGTACTTCTTGTACCGTTGTTTGAAAAAATACATAAATGATGGTATACTTGTAAAACTCAACTGAAGTGGTGCAGACGTTATATTTTACTTCTATTTCAAAGGGCACATCTCAGAGTAGTTTTACTGCACTTTGCTTAATTACTTCTACTTCCTGAATACTACTGCAGTCACTCTTATTGTAAAATATTTTTTGGCTAGTGTAATAACTTCTGGTCACTTAACTGGATAGTGAACAATCATGTTTTAACCAACAATGCACAGATACACCCACACAGCATATGGCGATGCAAGAATCCTGGCGTGGACAGAATGTTCCTGGATCTGAGGTTATTTTCTGTCAGCCAAGTCTGCTGTGGCATTTAGAGAGCAAAAATATACAGAATATCTTGTCAATGGGATAAGTCTACACCTGCGAGAAGAGGAAACTTAGATTTCCAGCTACATTATGTACTTCACTGAAAATGTTTCAACCAAATATTCATCAAACACTGACACACATTTATTCAAAAAAAATACACTCTATTCTAATAGGAACTACTTATGTTTTGGGTTAAAAAGCCTTTTATTGTGAGTGAAATTAAATTTGGAAAAATGTTTCTTTGAAGTTTTTTGTTTGGATTTTATTTATTTTTACTCATTCTTTATTTTTTTTATCCAATAAAATATCTGAATTTGAACTTATTTATAGTAGCCAATTTGTCTCAATAAAATCCTTTTTATCAAATAAAATCATATGTTGCGACCAAGCAACATATGATTGTTGTTTTATCAAATACTTTTTAATTACTACTTAAGCCACTTTTTTGGACCCTTACGTTTTTACTTCTACTTGAGTAAAATTCTATTGAAGTAAAGCTACTTTTACTCGAGTAAAACTTTCAGCTGCGCGTCTGTCTTGCGCTAAAACTCCTTTCCAAGGTGCGTCACGAAGGGGCGTGGCACCAGGTGAGCGCCTCGACCAGGAACCAGGAAGTAAACAACAATGGCTGGCTTCGAAAACGTTACGTGCGGACTTTAAAAGAAAACATTTTCACCTGCTAGTTTCACACTTTTAAAAACAACTGTTGGGACGCCGTTCTCTTTCTCTGTCGAGAAAGTCAGACTGCATCGCGATGACACAGTTTTAAAGCCCAACTTTGAAGTCCTCCAGGATGTCATCGCAACAGGTACATCTTGTAAAGCCTTGGCCTCCCCCTGCGAGCAAATGACGCAAATATTTAGTCAAGTTCATAAGTCTGGTACTGACTTCTGTATAGGTTGTTTGTTAGAAAGGAAAGGCACAGTCTATGAAGGGGGAAATAAACTGCAAAGAGGCTTTTTCCACAGAGTATTCTGGATCACACCCCAAAATAGTCATTGTCCTCTCGATGTCTGAGCTGTTATTAAACGTATTTTTATTTTTAGGCGCAGAAAGCAGAAAGTGTTGGGATCCTTTCAGCAACTTTAGCTGACTCAGATGGAGGAATTACAAGTTGCAGCCTCAAATGAGGAAGTGCAGCTGCTCGGTTGCTCTTGTTTTAAGCTCTAATTCTTCGCATGTTCTGTAAATGTGTTGCTAAATGGAGCAACAATTCACACGAATTAAGGAATGCGTAATAAATACTCTGTTAAGCTTTACTATGAAAGGTAAATTCGAAATTAATGGGGAGATAATGAATTAATCAATCAATCATTAAGTAAAGATTACTACTTGAATATGTGAAACTTCCATTATGTAAGCCTCCTCATTAACTCTACTCTTGAGCAACATTTAAGTATTAATGATACTCATTAATAATTACCCTTACATCAGTAGTGTTTTCTCCTTCTCTTGATAATACTGTCACCAAGTAATTCATTACTCCAGAGAATACTCATCCTTATTTTTGACCTCTTCAACCAAAGTGGTGCAGCACACATGTTTCTTTGTGCTCTTATGTGTTTTGGTGAAAAAACAGCTGCTTTGTTGCAGCTAAAAATGCATAAAATCCCAATAATCCATGTTTTCACTTGTCATGGCCTCGCTGACTAAGCTTAAACAGCATAGTTTCATCATGATTCGATCAGTCGCTTTTATGACAACAAAATTAGCGAGGCCTAAAAGGGAAAACTAAATCATGCATTGGAATATTTTACTTGTTGAGTATAAATTATAAATCCAAGTTGCAGTCTAACAAGTAGATCAGTCATGATGATGTAAGGTTCGACGTATAGCAGCTTCTCATTCTAACGCAGTACTTTGCTTTAAAGACCAAGTTGTCAGTGATGTAATGAAGGACTGCTTAGTATGCATCAGGACTTCGCAGAGTTATATATTATTACTTAGAGTGCAGGAAGATAGTACTTAGTTTGTCCAGATCCATTCGAAAGCATTATGCAAGCTTCTTGGTTTAAGCAATTATCAAGCCTAATTCCTAATTTGTGTCCTTCTTCATTTTTAATTAGCTCACCATTAGCCTATCATTAACACAATTGAATTAGGGGGTACACACCAAGTAATGTTTAACCAGCACTAAGTTCCTCGTTTGTTTCTAATTTGTTTTCTGGTAAATACTCACAGTTTACTGTCCCCCATTATTTGTCTGCAAATACAGATGAATTATGGGTAAATGGTAAAGCTTTATGGACATATGTTCAGACAAGAATATAATCTCTGAAGTGCCTACAACTTTCGATCTGAATGAAAACATAATGCCCGTAGAGATAAAATTGTACCCTAGAGTTAATCTTACACAAGTATTTTACAAATAACTTTTTTTTTTTTTTACCTTTCAGCCACAAATGTCAGTATGTTTTACTAGCATTTTATATAATGGATCATTGTTGTGAAGTGTGTAAATTTAGTATTAATTAATATTAGTTAACTATTATTTTGCCATTATTGCTTGTAGCAAATTATTAGTCACAAGTCAGGTCTGACAGAGCAGACTTATTGAAAGAGGTTCTCTTCTGACGTGAAAACTAGACCTGCACGATATACTGAATTATACTTGACAATATGTACAATATCAATTAATTAAAAATCACACTACCACCTTACAACATTGGCTGTACCATTTCAAAATCTATTCATAAAAACTGATGGCCAATAATATATTTATCTAAGCTACTGCAATGTTGTTCTTCTCTTCACAACTCACAGATTGGTGAGGATATTGTGATGCCGGAAAAGAAAGAAAAAATGAAATAAACTTTGGGTTGATCATAACTGATATCCATTTGCCTTCATTCAAAGAATACTAACATTATGTATCAGCTTGAACACACCATTTCCACAGGGACACATGGTAGTGGCAGCATTATTACGTGGAAATGCTTTGGTTCAGTTTACCAAATTGCATTTTCCATCTATAAACATAGCATGCACTTTGATGAATATCCCACCGTTTACTTATTTAAAATATTTTATTCTTGCATCTCATCGTCCTTATGGAAACGCCAACAAAACCCACGTACAAACCTTCCCCACACTTTCTTATTCCATGGCCTCTCAGAACCTTTAAATGGTTTCCAGACCTCCGGGGAAACATTTGTCTTAACACCCTGGAGGGGAACAGAAAAGACAGGTGAGTAATCACATCCTAGCATTTTTAAGCAACTTCTTTGCACTTCCCCTTTTACCTTTAGACTTTACACAAACATTTGTCTGGGTTTCACTAAACACTAGACCTTATTTCCTGCAAGTAACAATTCTTTTCTCCTCACAGACAACCATTCTTCCTAATGAGGAGCAGTTGTGCATGTAGCCTGGAACAAAAGGCTACATGCTAATTATTGAAATATTCAATAAATGGCTAAAACTTGGAGTGTGCATATTGTTTTTGTGTGCAAAACCATTACTAAGTGCAGTGCTAAACAAGGTATTAGGTAAAATGGTTTTTAAAAAGTTCAAAGGTTCTTTCAAAGGTTTGTACAAGTTCCCACTCTGGATTTGGTTCGACTAATTAAGATTTATTCATTACAGGTGTGAATATTTTTTCCAAGACCAATTGGAGAAACAATTCTCAGTGATGCGTTACAAGTGTCATACCACCATCCAGCCTCATCTTTGTTGCACTGTTTCTCGTGTCTGACGGCACCACACGTGATAAATTGTTCCTGCCGGGTCTGTTGTGCTTCGGTCACGCTTGCTGTGCTTTCTAATTATTGCTGCAAACCCTAATACTCACAAAGTCCACATTACAAAACGATCCCATGCACAGCCCTTGCTTTAAACACACCAAGGAATAATAGATGATTTGTATGATTAGTGATGGTCCAAGAAAGTGTCACTTTTTTTTGTGCTTACTCAGAGATTCACAACCCTGCTGCGGAGCTTTCGCTATGATTTATAACCCATGGCTCTTCAGCTGTCATATCTCCTGCGTGTATTTCCTTTTTATCTGTGCTACACATCATGAACCGAGCTGTTAGGTTTATGGGCTCTTTAACTACCCCACTGTTACATCTTATTGGATTCATTTGTCTTTTTAGGCCGGGTTAAGGCTTCACCCTGGCATTATTGCATCGGTGATCCTGGTCTGCGCGGCGGCAGTCGCTGCTGCCGTATTGATCATTCGAAAATACTGCTTCCCAGTCAAGTAAGCAGGCTTGATTAATGAGCCGTGGCATGATTATTTTAAACCATTAACGCAGGAGAAACTCATCAGCCTGTACTGTCACGTAACTTCATTCCAGTGAGGCGACATACAGATACTCTTTGCTGAGGCGCATGGAGGATCAGGAGTCGGCGGTGACAGAGGAAGATGGCAACAGGGGGCCCTCCATTGTGGGAGAGGAGTCAGACGAGGTCAGTGCATTGTGGCATCTCTGACTGTAGCTTTCACTCTTCTCTGTCCCCCAGCACAAGTCAACACAGCCATAACCTTCCTCATCTCATGCAACCTCCCTTTTTTTTTATCTTGTGACAGGAGCTACTAGAATAAATCTCCAACTGGGATGCAGCCGCACTGACTGGAAAGGAGTTCATTATCGACGGATTGTGCGGTACAAAGGCCTGCAGCTGACTATTATTTACAGACGACCGTTTTAACTTCCTGCTGTTCATCTTAAAATGTGAGATTCAATACAGAACAAAACAAGACTATGTTACAAACTTCCGTATTTGAAAAGCTGGAATCATCTAGTATTTTTATTTTTTTTTTCTTTGAGATTTAACTTGGGTCAGTTAATTTTTACCAACACCTTCTGATTGATCTACAGAGGATCAGATAATAGACTTGTTTCACCTGCCCTGTGGAGTCATCATTTATTTAAATTCCACCCAGACTTTTATCTTTTGTTTGATGTGAGGTATTGATCCCCGGTTGCATCGTAGACTCCCACGAGTTTAGTCAGTTTCTTTCAGAGAACAGATACAGCTCAAGTTGACGCCTTTGAAGTGACACAGAGCTGTCGATAAGCATTAATCCTTGACCTTGTTTTTACCTCCGGCTACTGTAGGACCTTCTGATAGGTGAAGGTTGTTCCTGCAGGCATAACCTAGGGCTTAAAGAAACTAAAGGCACCATCTGTGTCTTTCATTGTCAGTATTCTTCTAAAATGTGCAACAATAGAACATAAATTAAATATTTATTATCAGAGGTGGCAGGGAAGATGGGCAAAATATCAGACTGCCTGTATTTTTAGTGAGTTTATTTCTGCAGTTGATTTAGAAGAAACATATTTTAATCTTTTACTGCTCATCAACTCAAATTCTTTTAACTTTTGCACATTTTTTTGTTGTAGGCATCCACTTACAACAAGGCTGTTTTTTTTTCTTTCTGCTTTTGTGAAAAATAGATAAGTAACACTCCTCTGTGCAGATTCTTTTTTCTTTTTTTTTAATTAAAACATTTGTCTGTTGACCAGGGAACTCATTTTTTATGTATCTTTAGTGTTATTGGAGTAATTTATCTTTGGTTAGACTTCAGCATCTTGCCTACTGAACTGTCACACCGAAGCTGTTTATTGAAGATGAATGTAGCCACTGTGACAACATCCCTGCTTTGCAAATTGTCGTATTAAAACTGAGAGCATACAGAGAGAGACACCGCAAGCTCTAAAATTAATTTAATTGGGAAATTGAAAAGTAAATGGCCTTAGCACACTGGTGAAATTAGCTAAGGATATTAGGTATGAGTGATGCATTTTTAAAAAAAATATATGAATTGTTAATACATCAAGTTGTTTTGAAACTACTTTTCAAGGCCAGAGTACCTTTTTGCCATTCTGGCTAACTATTTGTCTGCCATCATAGTTTCATTAGAAAAAAATTACAAAATGGACTCAAACGAGCTATGTTTTGATTTTCAGGACACATAACCTCTCAACCTCATTGATTTATTGCCTTGGCAAACAGATATGTACCAGCAATCAACGTTAAATCAGTGTTGGCAGCACCAGGATTTGTGGTAGACAATGTTCACTATGTGTCTTCCTCCCAGACACATAGTGACAGGTTCTGTTTTATGTCAAAAATATACAAAAGCGAATAGTTTCGGATTCTGAACTGAAAACATGTTTTATGTTTTAATGATTGCCCTGCCACCCCCACCTATTTCTAAAAACTAAGAAAATTAAGATCATGGTTTGAATGGTCTTTTCTATCTGCTGGTACATCTTAAGGTAAAGGGTTTTTAATAAATAACTGTATAAATTCCTGCAATTTTCAAACAGTATATATTATTAAATCCCTTAAACATGCCTTCAGTGAATTTAGAAGAAAATGTTTTGTTAGTTAATAGAGAGAAGCTGTCGTTTATTGAGTATTGTATCACTGAGGCGGTTATATTGTAGAAGCAGCTTCCATCAGTGGTATAACACTTCAAATCCCTGTTGTTGCCGCTTCACGTATGTCTATCTCTTATATAAATTCTGAGAGTAGTCCGCCGTTTGCACACCTCAAGTCTAAGAAAAGCGGACAGGATTACCTGCATGGCCACAAAGCAATTTTCTGCTGTGAATTGGGGTCAAACCCAAAACGTGCTTTATTCACTTAAATCACTACAACCGTGTACTACACATAAGTATTTCGAACTTGAACATGCAAAATAACATCATTTTTACATTTCACTGTCAGAAGAAGTGAGGAAATCAAACTAAATCACATAATGGGTTAAAAATGGCTCATTATAATCTGTTTCAAGAGTATGCAACATTTAGACTATTTTCACAGTTTCACAGGAAGGCGGCTGTTATATTGCTCTCTTCAAACCCACCAGACTCCTTTGGAAAGAGTGATAATTTTACCTCACAGATCACATGGGTTGCATCTCACACAGAGGGAATCAATCTTCAGATCTAAGCCATTGTGTTGGAAAGCTTAGTTGTTCTTAACACAAATGATCTGTAAATTATAGTGGCATTCCTTCCCCAATGTGCACATCAGGGTACAATTGTTTTTTTTTTAATCAAAGGAACACTTTAACCTTGATGATTTATGACATAATGACATGATGGGGGAAAAATATAAATGCTGAACAAGTTGACATTTTTCTTCATAAATGTTTTTCTTATTGGGGTCTTTACATAAAATTCACACCAAGCATTTGATTTTCACACACAGAAACACAAAGTTCAAGATTTTAAACAAATTACTTCAGCACCTAAGTTATTGGACAAGTTTATGGATTTGTGATAAATTGTTATAAATGCAGTTGTTGTTAATGGCGACTTCAGGAGTCTTCAGTGTTGAGAAACTAGTGCCTTGTATTCCACAGATGTAATTTTAAGTCATAAACTCTCCAAATCTTTAAGATTAAGTTTTCATCTTTTATCTCTGATTTTAAAAGTTCTTTTCACCCTTTTACAATTGGATTGACTCAGTCCTTTTAGCCACTTTATTGTCTTTCTCTGCAATCAATTGAGAGTTTCCTTGGCTGTGTGCTCTGGATCATTGTGTTTCTCACCAAATTTCTAAAATGGGCCTTTTTTAAAGTCTGTCAGTGTGTTGATCCCAGCCCCACACTTCTCTGTTCATATGGTGTCTTTGTCACTTTTCCTTCAAAATGTGAATGCTGACATCCTTTTTCTTCAGCAGTAGAGTTTTGTTTAGTGACTATACATAGAGACAATTGCTGTTCTGTGTATTGCATGTTGCATTCATGGCAAAAAAAAAATCCATATGATCCAACTATTTCTGAAACTCACTGTAAGTGGTCTTTGAATCTTGAGAAAGTCTTCTGAATATCATTTTATCCCCTTTGTTGCAAATCTTGTGAAGAACCATGCGGTGTGGACAAGTTATGTTCTCTCCACTTCTGCATTATGGCCTCAGTGCTGCTCACTGAAACATTAAGAAGATAAGAAATATGTCAGTAGCCAGAGCCAGCAGTATGTTTTGCAATAATATTGCTGCAACAATCTTGAGAGCTCTCTTTTCTCTTTCCCATGATCAGATGCTTTTGTGATACTTTAATAATTAGGAACATATTTACAGACCATCACTTAGGACTAACCCAGCTGATGTGGAGCAGGATTGCTTTATAAATACTGTCAGCTGTTTTCTTGGCTCTCTGTGGCTTTTTGCTTTTTCCTTTGCTTAATGTGTTCAATCATTTTTCGATCACGTTCCACTTTATTGCACATTACGTAATTAGCTTTGATATCTTTGGGAATTATTTGGGTTATTTCCAATATTTGATGTGAATTTAATGTCAGTAGCCCCCAGTTAGAAATATATTTACGGTGAAAAATATTTGTCTTCAGTGCTTTGATTGAAAAGAATTGAAAACAATGCTTAAGTACAGCACAATGTGTCCTGCGAATAAATCAGCAGTATTTCTGTGAAAGTATTTATAAGCTAAGCTGAAACTGAATATTTTAAATTCAAACAATGTTACAGATAACAAATATATAACTTGTGGAAGAAATAAGATTAGAATCTCTCTCAAAGTATCACATCTAAATTAGATGTTTTAGTTTTTGTTAAATGATCTTCAGATAGAAATAGCTGCATTTAGAGGTGATCACCCACCAACTGGCCAGTTCCCCTTTGAAACTATTCTTCTTTCATTAACCCACTACAGGTCAGTTTTCTCCATAGCTGTGAACCCAACGACTTTTAAATGGACATTGGGATTTTGCATAACATTTTCTGACACCTTATCCAACAGAGAAGAAGGGAGAAAAAAAAAAAAAAAAAGAAATTGCACCTGTCGGGGAGTTTGGAGCAAACAATGTGATGTGGTGAGTGTCACAGGATGCCGGTGGCAGTTCATGATGAATAATTAATCAGAAATTGCTTCACTGTGTTTTGTTTCACACTCTGTATTCGCTCATTGTCCATGTGATCAGCAAATGAGAAAATAAAACCAAACTGAGGTCTTCTGTCTCTTCTTTATTGGGTTTGTCATGTTGTTTTTCTGTTTAGCTGTGGATGTGAATTGTTGTAATAATGTGAATACTAAACATGTATACATTGGTGAATTATTTGAGATACTGCATTGCTTATTAAACATATTTATCTTTTTAACTGTGCTCAATGGCGTTTGGCTTGCACTTCAAATTTTTCTGTTAATTATATTCCTTATGAGAGACTAACCAAATGTTTTTTTAATGATCATGAATTGTTTGTCTCACTTTCCAGTTGTTATTTCGTCTTTAGATTTTAATTAGAAATTGACATTTCTTTCCACAGTTTCGTCTTTGACTCTTCGAATTCCCTTAGACCAGTCTGGCAGTACACAAGGGCCCCCTTCTGATTCTCTGTGGTATTACACCTTAATTTTGTCTCATTTTAATTTTATGATATAAAACTAAATATTAAATTAAAATGTAGTCATTGCGGAAAGGAACTTGATTACATGAGGGAACACACAATCTAAAAGATGAATTAAATAAAGGATGCATCCTTAGTGCCTCTCTATAAGACCAGCTTTTCTCTGCTGAGGATTGAGAGTCGGCAATTTCACAGATTAATGTGTTGCAAATATAAATGCTGTTAAAGAAAAAATTGCACAATCTTGAGGACTTATTTCGTGGAATAGCGTTATGTCAAATTCTGGTATTCCAATATGATATTAAAATAAATTCTCTTAGTTTTTGTGCAGATCAAAGATGAACACGGCTTCTAGCAGCCAAATGCGGTTATGTGTTCTGTAAAAGTGTGAAAATATTTTTTGGCATATTTGGCCTCTTTAAAGAGTAACTAAACATGTCCACAATAGCAAATGCTTTTCCTGCTTTTTTTTTAATACGGTGTTTTACAATCTTGCAGCAGCTGTATTGGCACCACTGGTAAAGATGTGCGAAATTCAACATTTATAGCAATACCAGCACAGCCCAACGCATAAAATGAGTGCATGTTTTATATATATATATATATATATATTAGTACATGACACCTTATTCCTGATTAAAAAACAAATCTTCATTGAAGCTGTAGTTTACTTTTCCATCTGTGACTGTCTTTTTCCCTGAGGTATAAATATTGTGCGACACAGAGACATTTCTATGAGACCCTCTTCAAAATGGGAAAAACAAGTCAGCACCTGATTCAAATACGGCAGGTGTTTGTTGATCTTTATGGGTTGAAAATGGCAGTAAGGAAATAGCAGTATACCTTTGCAGAGAGCAATATTTTAAATGTTTAAAACATCAGGAAATGTTAGTAGCAAAGATGGACTTAAAATACTGTGCTTTGCAAATGCACTCATGCCGCTCTGAATTTCTCAACATTTCTGATATTCCTCTCAGAAATGTCAGTGTCTTGTACTGAAATTTTATGTAAGACTTATATTTTGAACTATAAGTCTTACAAATGGATTGCAACATATTTTTGCACAAACTTGCCTGAAAAATGAGCCATATATTAGCATTCAGTTACCCAGAGTTTAACTCACAATAGACTGTAGTTACAGATGTAAAGCACTGGGTGTGTCTCTCCACCAGCTTGGCTCCTTTAGAGAATGAAATTATATTTGAAAAATCTTGGCACCCAACAATAATAACAGAACTCTAAAAGTAAACATGTTGCACTTAATCTGGTCACTGTTTAAATTCCAAATAAAGGAAAATAGAAACAGTAAGAAAGTCTCAAAAAGTTTTATTATGAGCAGATTGGAAACTGGGTTCTCATCACTTTGCATTTTTTGGTAGTGTGTTTCAACTCTTCAACAAGATGTTGACTGTCAATTGTTTCTCTAAAAACATTGCACTCCTCGTCTGAACACACTGTCATTTTCTCGCTGTCTGCATTTAGTTTTTGTTCCAGTGTTTTGCCATCTGTACATAACTTTCTTTGCCCTGCCATCTGGAGATACAGATTTCCATTTTACATTGTGTGCTGTCATTTGTATGCTTCTTTGCACGTTTAAATTTGTCTTTCTGTCATCGGTTCTTCGAACTCACATTTTTGTGTTTTCATCTAGTTTTATTTATCTAGGAGATTGTCACTAAATGCTCATGATAAATACAATAACTAGGTGCACAGGAATAGGAAAAGTCCAGTCCCTCTACTCTGGGGGAAAGTCATTTCTTTGCAAGCCACAAGAAAGTCTTGAGGCCAGTTCCAAGTCCTTAACTTTGAATTTTAAGTTTTAAGCAACTAATTTGATCAATAATGCAATGTAAATTCATCACAGTAAAAACCATTTCATTCAAAATACAAATTTATCTGACTGAACAGGCAGAAATTGAAACAGCATTTAGCTTAAGAATATCCTCACATTTCACATAGCGATACATCAAATTGTGTGTTTCTGTCATGGTATGTCATTTTTATTTATATATTACAATGCACTTGTAGTTACAAGACAAACAGAATGTGTGTACAAAAATATAACTAAATCAGTCCAGACAAATAGACAAATTCAAATTTAGTCACCACATTCCTCTTAAATCCTAGTTATAAAACAATAAATTCAAATTAAGTTTTTTCAATGTCAATTGAAAAAAGGTTTTCTAGTTAAGGAAGCCCACCCACTTTCATTGAGTCATGAACTTTACAGCAATCCCTCATACTGAGCAAGCACATGGCGACAGTGGAGAGGAAGCTCTTCTTATTAACTGGAAGAAACACCTAACTGAGCTCAGCATGAACGAGAAGAGAGCCTAAACTGCTGTTAAAATAATCTCTCTTACAAAAATGTACTTTTTCTGTGTTTTTTAAGGGGATACTTTAAATAGTTATGTGTTTTGTCTAAATTGAACAAGTTGGTAATGCAGAAATAAAAACAGTGGTTTCAACAATATGTAACGCTTTCGCAAGCAACAGAAGCAGGCATGAAAACTTCAATATGAATTATTTTCTCCAAAGGAGTCTTTGTTTTTGTTTTGCATTGATTATCTGGGTTCTGCACTGTAACTTAACATGTCATTATCACAGCTTCACAAATATAAATAATCTGCTTCTTTTCACTTTATTTAGATCTTGGTGGTCTTATTTACTTTTTAATTATTTTAGTTTCCATGTTTGTTTTTTTTTAAAGCGTTTTTATTGTTACCAAGAACTGAGAAGGAAACACTCAGCATGTTTGTTCTGGTATCTAAAATTACTTTCCAGCCTCCATACTTTAAACAACCAATCAAAATTATGTTGATTAGCCCGTAAGAGAAATGGATTTTATGTCTTTTGTCTTTTTTAGGTTGACTCGACAGCCATCACTGGTCTATGTTAATCATTTATTGTGTAAAGTTGGACATCATTGCCTGTACATCTACACATTTGGCATATTTTGTTTCTGTTTAACTACCTCATAATTTCTGTAAACAAATGCAATGACCTTTTATTTCTTTTTTTCCTCTAAAGCCAGAGAGCAAAATATTGTGTCTAATCATGCTTCTCTTCTGCAACTGCACTGCTTGTTGTGTCAGATGGAGGGATTCTGGATAGTTTTTCTTAACAGTTTATTCAGTTTAGTTTCGATTCAAAAGATGTTTAAGGTATATTGGTGAACATTTTCAACATGAAGTGAAGTCACAGGTGTTAAAGTCTGAATCGTGTTCTAAGTCTTTAGGGATATCATCAAGTCGAATATGGAGTCATTAAATGTGTTACTCAGGTTTGAGTTGATTCCAGCTCAGACGATTCAAGTCCATACGTCCAGGGAACTGCAGCAATCAATAATGTAATAACCTGCCACTCCTGTAATAAGGTATCAGGGCCAACAGGGTGATAACATTTCCCCAGTAATGTGATAAGTTATTACATTTTTTGGCCAGTATTCTAAAGAGAATTTAAAAATGTAGGTCGCATGATCTCTTCCTGCATTGTAGCACATTTTACACTGAGATTTAAATACCAAATAAGCTTTGCATCCATTAATTAAATTGTAGAAATGCGTATGTATGAGCAAAAAAGCTTTCAAACCTTTTGTACAACACGAGATTCTCCAACAGAGAACTATTCACTGAAGGTTGAATAGTATGTGACCTTGACGAATGAATATGAAGTTTATGTCAAAAAACTTTCCAAGAAATTCTGTCTTGTTAGTGTAAGATGCTTAATGACTGCAGCTGCTGTATTTTCAAATGTTTTTGTTCACAACATAATGACTTATTACACTACTGTCAATAGGTTATTTCATTAACGGTTTAAAAATCTTATTACACTATTGGCTTTATCACATTTAAAATGGCCAGAGTAATGTTATTGGCAGGAATTATGTTATTACAACAAGGATTTCAACATTAGCTATGTTGGTTCTAATCAAAACCAGGAACCTAAATACTAACATGATGTCTTAATACATTGTCATATTTACTTCACCTTCATAGCAGCCTGCATAGACCTCACATTTATGCTTTGAGTTTTATTGTTTTGCTGTAATTAATTTCACATATGATTCCATGTTGTGTTTAGTTTCTTATCACGAAATGTGTTTTCTACGCCTCGGTTTTAATCCTTTGATTGTTTTCTTCCTTCTGTAGTCTCCAGAGGTTTTATGCAGTTAGGTGTGTGTGAGCTGTTTTATGCAGATATTGGTTTTACAAAAATTTACATACAAATAGAAAACTCCGACAACTGCTACAATGATTCTTTAAACCCTTTTTTTTTTCATTCACCCATGCAATTTGAAATATGAGGCTTTTGCCCCCTTTTTCCACCTCCATTTTAATGTTCTGCCTTTTCTTTCTTCAGCTGTCAGATGCCTATTTGCACGATAGATTCAGTGCACCCGGTAGTTTGATACTTGAGTAAACCTTCTTTAGGTTGAGAAGGGAAACTGGACCATCAAGTTCACACTGGGTGTGACACGTGTGTGTGTGTGTGTGCCACGTCCTGGTCTTTCTGTAACTCTAAGAGCTTTGACACGTTTTTCTTTTCCCTTTTGTTTGCACAAATGCGAGAGTTGGTTACTGGGAATTTTTCAGGGACACCAACGCTGTACTGTACCAGTTTTATTTGCGTAATGAGCGCATGAAGAACACCTGAAAGAATTCATTTTGACAGATCCATCCTTTTGTTTGTTGCTAAAATGAAAGATTGAAGTAAGGCTTTATTTTAAAGCTGATAGGTTTGCTTCTGAAACTCGAGATCTTCACTTGTCTTTCTTTTTTCCTAGCAGCGTTCCTGACCCTCACCACTGTGGTTGCGCTCCTTCTAATATTTTTCCTGACTTCATTTGATGCACAGGAGAAAGCACAAAATGTTCTTGGTGAGATGATTTATTTCTATTCTTAAATCTTTAAAGCTCTGTAGTCATCTCTTGTCAATGCCATACATTCTAATTTTTTTTTTTTTTATTCTATTTCAGGGTTCAATAAAATTCACACAGAATTCGCTACAGGTAAGTCAGAAATTCACATTTTGCTGCTGGATTATTAATCAAGTCAGTTTTATACTCAATTTGTATTAAAGTGGTAACCTTGTTCTTTCTTGTGTCTAATTTACATTTTAAGGTAGAGCTAAAGTACCACCAAAGTGCAGCCTCTCTGCAGTCTGTCCCTCGGACCACTTTGCTTTTAAAATCTGGAGTGGAGCTGCTAATGTAGTTGGTCTAAAAATCTGCTTTGATGGTAAAAAGTACGTAAGAATGTGGTCGGCGATTCACTTACTGAACCGGCAAAAGCTGCGACCCTGCTGTGAAAATCAATTTCCATCTGTGTCTCAACAGCATTATGAGTCACATTATGAACAATGTGGGACCAGGACTAAACATTGTGGTGGTAAATGGTAAACACTGATTATAAATATAGAAGTCAGCACACTGATAAGCTGTCTGTGTCCAGTCATGATGTCTGAATGTTTAATGTTGATTGGTTTTTAAAGGATTAACCTGAATGGTTTCAGGCTTGTTGGTTTATTCTTGCAGAAATATAGTGCTTTGCAAAAGTATTAACACCCACTGGTTTGTCGTGTTACAACTACAAGGTTTTATTTTATAGATCAACACTTTATAGATTACACTTTATAGTGTAATTTATAGTCGTGAAGTGAAATAAATTCCAAATATTTTTACAAGTAATCAATGTTTTATAGAATCACATTTTGCTTCAGATCTACAGACCCAAGGTTGAGTGAAAGGTGTGTGTGAGCATGAATTTTCAAGTTTTCCTGTGGTAAGATTTCAGTAGGATCTTTGATTAGGACAGTTTCATCCATGAATATTATTGCACTCAAATCTAATAGGTTCTCCTTCAGAATTTCCCTTTATTTATCTCCGTCTTGCATCTCATCAACTCTGCTTTTGAAAAATGCATCTCCACAGAATGATGCTTCCACTCCAATTCCTCATGGTAAGGGATTATGTTCAGGGAGTATTGAGAGCTCAGTGACAAGCTCCTAATCATGCTATTTTAAGCTTTTTCGAAGACTTTCTTCGAACAACAGCCGTCCACTCAGAGTCACTTCAGCTTGTGAGAGGGCAATAATATGTTAGCTAATATGTGTTTTCTACTGAGAGGAAGAGAAGAAGAAAGGAAAGGATCAAGTGACGAGAACAATAACCCGGCCTTGTCCACACAACAACAGATCTCTCCTCACTGTATTTCTTTAAAGTAAACATCATTGTTGTTGTTTTTCTTCTGGTTATGATCTGACCTTTCATGTTTTATATCCGCTGTGGATTTGGTGTCACCGTCTGACTGAAGTAATTACGATCCCTGCTGGCCCACATAGCCAGACTGTTGTGGACAGGTACAGCTGAATGAGATGAGTTAGATTAATTTACATGCCAGATGGCGAAGCGAACAGGGCTGAATTAGGCTTTGGTTTTTATCCACACATCAGTTGTCGCCTGCAGGTCAAGCGGTTTAGTGTAGGTTTCATTTGAGTAGGCTACCACCACATATTTTTTTGTGTAGTAAACTTTAAAAAACTTTCTTTCAACAATGACTATGTAAAAAAAAGTCATTGTACAAAAATAAAATAAAAAGTCTTAATACAAAAATACAACAAAGTTTGTTGCACTTGAAAGGTTATTGCAATGTAAAATGTTTGGTTGTATTGTTGTAAAATTGCCTGTAGACCTATGGAAGTCATAGTGGTGAGAGGGAAATGGACGTTGGTGCATTTAGGATGATAATGGCTTGTGGGAAGAAACTGTCCCTGAGTCTGTTTGTCCTGGTTCTAATGCCTGGCGGAGGGCAACAGGTCAAACAGGTGGTGGGCGGCATAAGTGCTGTTTTTGATGATGCGCTTCGCTCTCCTGAAGCAACAAGAAGTATAAATGTCTTTCAAAGAAGGCAGAGGGCAGCCAGCGATCTTCTGCACTGTCTTGCTCTCTCTCTGGAGCCTCTTCTAATCTGCCTCAGTTCAGTAGCTGAACCACGTCGAGGAATAGTGGGTTATGATGCTCTCTGTGGAGAGCGTTCGCAGGAAATGCAAATGTTGTACCTTCTTGATGACAGACCAGGATTTTGGTACCCTGACTCACAGACGAGTATATAACATAATTGAGCTTCTGCGTCTGTGCTCAACGCCATTAAGTAATGCGTTGGCATGTTGGTATTTGTGTTATTCTCTTTTCATTTTTGTATGATGAAATAGAAAAAAAACTCCATGTTCAAAACTTGAAATGTAATTTTTTTTTATCTAACTTTGCTTTAAACTTCTCCACAACTTTATCCCTGAGCTGTCTGATGTGTTCTTTGATCTTCATGATGATGTTTGATCACTAACATTATCTACAAAACCTTCGAGGCCTTCACAGAAAAGCTGGAATTATGCTGAGATTAAATTCCACACAAGAGGCCTCTATTTGCTATATAGGTTCATTCTCAGGGCAGTTTAGTTGAGGGGGCAGTATCAATATCCACACTGCAATATTTTACATTTTTATGAGAAAAAAGTTCAAATCATGAATCATTTTCCTTCCACTTCAGTATTATGTTCCACTTTGTCTCAGTCCAGCACAAAAAAAAATCCCAATGAAATTTGTGATTGTAATGTGAAAAAGGGTGAAAAGGGGTATGAATACTTTTCTAAAACACTATATATTGTTTCAAGGCCTTCCAATAATAGTCAAGCAGTCAATGTCTTTTTCCGACTTAATTATAAAATGGAGTCAAACAGGAAATGGCTACTTTAGCTGCCAAACTGTTTAATCATTTGGCATCTCATGGTTGTATTCAGACTATTTTTCCCACTACTGTAAATAAAATACTAAATAATTTATTATATAATATGCTTTTTTTTTTCTATCACAAATAGGTGAGAATGGAGTTGTAGAAAAATTTGGCTATCTTGACATGATTCGTGGAAGTAAGTAATGACAATTTGTACAGCACATTTCAAATGTTGAGCTTTATTGAAGCTCCAAAGTTTGTTTTCTTTCCAAATTTTAATTTCATATCAGACTCGGCAGACATCTCGGCGTACCTGAAGGGGATTAAACCAGGAATGATTGTGTTGGTGGCCTCCTTTGACGATGCAGCAACAAAGTCAGCCTGAATCAAAACTTTCCAACATTTAAAAAAGATCCAGTCACAGAACAGTGACCTTTTCTGCTCATTTGTTGCAGGATGACAGATGAAATAAGGCAGATGTTTGTCGAGATGGGAAGCACTATGATCAGCTCGGTTAAGCAAAGAGACAACTGGGTGTTTGCTGGAAGAAACACCCAGGGGATAAAAATCAAAAGCTTCTTTGAGCAGGTCAGTGGACTCTGTCTGTGTCACTTTATTTGTTGTATTTGTGCCAGAAAAGACTTTGATAATATGCAGAAAAGCAAAGCAGAATACATAAAACAAGTGTTTTTCTCTTCCTGCCTCTTTTAGCAAGCTGAAAATGATAAGAAAACAAATGTTTTCGATGGATGGCCAGAGATGGTGGAGGTGGGCGGCTGTTTCCCAAGAACCACAAGTGACTTAAAGACTTGAAGCTATGGAAAGTATTTTATTCTTCAGAATTAAACAAAACACTCTAAATGCATGCTTAGCCTTTCTTATATAGTGGTCTCTGCAGTGGGCAGCTATTCAGAAATAGTCTGCTTGTGTTATTGAACTCTAGCATGTCGCTTCCTAGACCAACCACTAAACATTATTAAAAAATATAAAATCATGAACTAGGTGGAAAGTAATGCTGGGCACTTGGTGAATGTTTTGCTTCTAATTTCCCTCTGTAGCACAAAATCCTTGCGGGCAAAAAAAAAAAAAAAATTAAATAAATAACAATCTGAATTAATTGTCAAAATTAATTATTAATAATTTTATCTTCTCATTTTAATAAATTACCTGTCTAATGAAGTGGACATTATGCATCAATGGTTATGTTTTAGCAGTACTGGTAATGTGCTGTTCCTGGACATACTTGAATAGCAGCACCTGTTCCTGCATAAAAAAACAACAAAAACAAACAAACATATTTTGGTTATTAGGCTGTACTTTTGAGATTAGTTCAATTGTGCATGAAGCAGTTGGTGTATTTTACTTATTTTCTATTTTTTCCACTATGTAAGTCTGAAGACCTATACAGTAGGTGGCACAGAGGCGCTTGGTCAAGTGAGCAAAAAGTTAATACCCTAAAGATTTTTCTCAGGACATAAATAAAGGATTAGGAAATAATAGATGTAGTGATAAAGGAAGTACATAAAACTGTTGAGGATTTGACATCTCACAAAACTTAAGGACATTATAAAGCAGCATATTGGATTTCGGGATGCTCAAAAAAATCTGTTGTGTCAGTGTGGTTGCCTTGTGGATATGTTCCTTAGTCGTACCAATAGGTTGCTGGTTTGGGTCATTTCATGCTCAAAGGTTATTTGTTAGATTCTGGGGTTAGGTAAAGCAGTAGAGCTCCCAGAGGAATTAGTTTTAAGGGTGAAAGGAGCATCTAGAAAGACTCTGTGTACGCTAACACTGAGACCTCTTTCACTGTATTCAATAATACTAGAAAATGGGAAAATGTGTATGATAACAATGTTTTTGCAATATTTTAGTTTTTTCCTCTTAAATATCATTAGTGTTTTGTGACATTCAGCTAAATCCAAATGTTTCACACCTTTAGCTGATTTAGGTTTTATAGCTGCATTACTTTATTAAAACATTTCCCTACTGACTGTAAACATGATAAATGTTTCTGATTGGAAAAATTAGAGTCTTGTCTTGAATCTGTGGTTTGAGCTAAAGATTAAGGTGATGGCTGAAAGTCCTTCCAACCTCAAAAACTTGCTCTTCAGGAAATGACATCACAAAGTTAAGATTACTGCAATAACAATAAAAGTCGCTTTCAAGTGAGTGAGGACAGAAATCACTTTTGAAATTTCAGTTTTTATTAAAATATAAATAAAAACAATGAGTTTGTGTAATTATCTTTTCTTAAATCATTTTGGGCTCATGTTTTAAAAATAAAACACTTTTCTCACACGAGAGAAAAGTGAGAAATGAGTGAAATGAGGCAAATGCTTAAAAATGACATAGAAAGAAAATATTTAATGTATGTTTGTGTCACAAAGACAAGTATTGGCAAGTTTTTAACATGTCGAAACTACATCTTAAATAGTTCTCACTTTCACAACAGTGATGAGAAAATATAAGACTGCAAGGGACATCGAATCCCTTATGGAATAGTTGGCATTATTATCCAGAAAAGACGAAATTCGTGTTTAGTGCAGATTGTGATGAATCATCTCAGAAGGCTTTCGAACAGCTTCAGGCTGACCTGAGGCTGTCTCCGCTGTCTGTCTGAGACTCATGATGAATGAGCTGTGTACAGTGTGGAGTGGAAAAACAGGAGAAGTTTTATGAGCAAAAGCCAAAGGAGACACCCCTACTGTAACAGCAGCCCAGAAATGTGAAATTAATGTTTGTTTTAATGAGCCAGTCTTTCTGAAATGCCGCAAAAAATAGATCTCTTTGGGAATAAAGAGCATCGGTTTGTTTACAGTCAGCAAAATGAAGTCCATGTGGGAAAGCGTTGTCTGTCTTTTGATGCCCTGTGTGTTTTCTCCGCTAACTGTTTTTTGGATAATCTCTGAGTCATACTTTGATCTTTTTGAATCGTCGTGACTTTGAACACTTATCTAGATGTTCATTTTTGGACTTCTTTGAAGACAAATATCTTTGAGTGAATTTTTTACACTATGTAACTGGGTTAGGGGTCTCAGCGAGACTTTTTGAAGGATCGTTTTGATGTTTTAGCAATGCCACGCAGTTTTTGTGCTTATAAGAGGTCAAAACATCTTCAAAACCTAACTCTGAAAGATATTGCATGGCCTAACTTTGCCTTTTTTATAAATTCAAAAGATCAAAGTCCATTTTCTTCTGAATTTAGTCAGATTTTGACATATTCCAATATTCCTGTATGTAACCTGTTTGTTTTGAGTGCTGCTTTCCTGGGAGGATAATTATTTGTTGAAAAAGTTTCTATTTATCTCTTTTGCTTGGAAACTGGAGCAGAGAAAGAATCGCCTCAAGTAAACTGCAGAAGCTTATTTGCTGATACCAGTGTCTGAAAAAGGTACAGAACACAATAAAATATATTTTTTTATTTATTTCATTTCTCCCTTACTTGAAAAATGCAACTTTCTAAGAGTTGATCCATTCAGACGGTTGGACCAGAGACACGTTTTAGGCAGTTCTTTTCTTCTGCTGGATTTGTGGACATCCTGCAGGACGGAGATCCCGGGCCGGATCCAGAACATTTTGGATGGATTATTTTTCCCTTTTGGCCCTGGAACAGCAGTGGAGAGGAATGTCTTGGGTTCCCCACCTGGACCCGTGGCTCCTGTGACTCAGACAAGCAGACAAAGATGAATGGCTGAATGGACTCTCTCCACCCTGACACCCAGCAGGTCTCTGACCAGTCACTGAATTCCTGATTCATGCTGAGAACGTGGCAGTGACCCATAGTGAGGTGAGTTTTCTCTTGACTTCCTCATGAAACACATCATGTGAGTCATGCCTCAGGAACATTAGGATAACCAAGCATAGCCTATGGGACAAAACAGCTTTCTCAAAGTTAGAAAACAAACGCTTCAGGTTTAACTCACATTTTTCTGTTTTCTGTGTCTCACTTCAACTTATTTCCCCAGAGGAAGTGAATAATTGGACCAAAAACAGGTCTTTATCAACTGAAAAGTTTCCCCCCTGAACAGTGGGCCTCAGAGACTGTTTATGCTGTCATGTCCTATTAATTCCTCTCAGCACAATATCCTCTGTGTGAGACTGGCCAAACAGCAGGACTCCCCCTTCATCAGCCAAACAGCTGCTGGCACTGATGCTGCCATTAAAGACCTTTCTGCGCTTTTATAGATTCTTTTTCTATTTAGATCATTTGCTGGTGTCTCGTGAAATCCAACTAATGATGTAAAGTAGACACTGCGGAGCGTTTGTGATGGCAGCACATTATAGAGAAAGAGGACTATTTTTCTGCGCCGTGTAACTCATATTGTACGGAAGTTGCTGTTTATGTACAGCCGTTTATAACCGCGTTTCATCATGCCTTTCTTTAATAACTCTTTGGAGCCATTTGGGAAGTCGGGAAGACAAACTTTTGCAGTTCTGAAACTAAATGTTTTCCTTTAATTAGTTGATGATGGATCTCAGCTGCCCAGCAGTTCAGAACCTTCTCTCGTTCTCTTTGTTCTGTTTGTTTTCAGCGCACAGTTAGTTCTGCAGTCATGTCTGCGTAACACCTAAACTGCCTTTCTATGAAGCTCTGTTGTTTTTTTAAAAAGAGTCTTTGGCGCTTTGAAGCACAGATCTTGTCATATGTGTGTAGGATTTGATTCATTAAACAGTTAGTGCACTGGTTTTCTTAAAATAAACCGAGCGAATAGATGAAACTGATAGAAAGAGAGCTTAACATGATCTGAAGACTGATGACAGCCAGCTGAAGGTTATAGCTCGGGTTAGTAAGTGAGTACGCACATACATTATATTTATCAGACAGTTTTAAGAGAAAAAAAGCACAAAGTGCCTCACACAAAGCCGGAGGAAAATTAATTAAACATGATGAAAAAGACAAACAACCTTTTCCGCAGAACCGATTTACATGTTTTTCAGTTGAACTGTGTGCTATACCCATACAGCAGATCAAAGCTGAAAAAAATGTTGATATCATTTATAATGATCTCATTAAATCCGACTGAAAATGTAGCATTTCATCAGGGAGTGTGGGCACTTTTTATATCCACGACATAAGACTTTAAGATTTGGTCAGGAATGAGGGGGCTTAAGATCCTCTGGGATTTCCTGCTGCTGACCGCAACCGCTGGGAAAACCTCAAAAATGAAGCCGATGGTGATGGATGCAGCGATCTGAGCTGGCAGCGGCACTGAGAAGTATGGAAAGAGGAAGTTTCAGAAACTCTGAGTGCTGAAAGGTGAGAAATGAATCAGAAATTGCGAAAAGTTCATGTCTCTGTGGTGGAAAGGCCATTATATCTCTTGGGCCCGGGTCCCCTCAAACTGAGCGCAGAAGAGGTGTAGAGGTGAAGTTCACATTTATAAAGCTAATGATGCGTCTATTAACATGTTTCTTCAAATCTCCTGACTCTCTGAGTAAAGCTAAGACAATTAAATGAGAGATATTTTACAATTTTCTTTCAGGAACATTGTCTTAAAATGTCCCTTTACAGTCTTTAATTTGTAGCTATAACCTAACTTCTCTCACTTAATATTCATAAAATATCCCACTTTTCAAGCCTAACACAGATTTTTTTTTTTTTTTTCCCCCTGTCAAATTTAAAATGAAGACAATCAAAATGTTTCATTTTCAGAAATCATTAACTTGCTTTTCCAGTTACATTTTCCACAGTTCCCTGTCGCTTGCTTTTCCATTGTTACAGCACATTCAATGAATTTATTATCAGACAACAAAGGCAGAAGGAAACAGTTTATTCAGCTGTCCTGTCTGAGTCCCACAGGGGGAGTGATTCTTCTCTCGTCAATTAATTCTGCTCAAACTCCATCAAATGAGGATCTCAGTAGGAATCAGACTAGTTCTTGTTTGATCCCCTCATTAATGAGGTAGCTGTTCACCTTGAGGGCGCACGCTTCACTGGACATGTAGAGCACCAATGGCTTCATTTGTGTGTCATCATTATAACATCGACACGTGCTGCTGTTGCATGAAATTATTTATTTGTTTCATCGGTTCGTTTATTTAGAACATTTTTGCACACTAGAATTTTGAAATATCCAAAGATATGAATGCCTGAGGTATTAGGCACTCAGGTGAAAAAACGGAAGATATTTAATGTGTTTGTGTTTTTAAGTCATTTAATATATATATATTTTTTATTAATGCTAACATATGTAATATTTGATAATGAGTACTATCATTAGTATCAATACTAATGTTATTTTTCACATTTTCCAAAAGAATACAACATAAAAAGTAAGTCATTGATTACTAGATATGTGTGTCTACACTAATCTACTTAAAATATAAAAACATTTAGATGTAACAAAAACTGCAACATGTGATTTTTCCCTCCAATCTGAATAAATGTGCTTGAATTAAATGTTTTTGTAAAACTTTCAGTGTGAGTTTGTGGCATTACAAAACGAACCATTTATTCGTTGAAGGATAACTCACCCACACGATTTTAAAGACAAAAAAAAAAAAAAAAAAAAAGGAAACCCAAAACAACTGTGAACTCATCATTTTTGACATCTTCTGCATTTGCTTTTTGAAATCGAATCTGAAGAAGCGAGATAAGAAACATGTCATCACTGCTTCATCACAAAACTAAATCCAGCTCTGTCAACCAGCTTTATCTCCATTTTAGCATTTTAAGAAATGCGTACAGTGATAATGGGTGTTAATAAAGTCAATAAACATTTTAAATATTGTATTTGTCATACGGATAAACTAGTTAACTTTAAAGTATCACTGAAACTCCACTCAATTATATTTTCTTTTACTTTTCAAGATTATTCTCCCCTTCAAAACAGCTTCAAGAGATATGTGAAAAAAATCTGTTTCAACAGCAAGCCCAATATGATATTACATAAAAAAAAAAAAAAAAAAAACTATAATAGTGAACATATTGCATTATGGTGCAGATTCACCTATGTTAACATGTCTTTTTGTC
The DNA here is from genome assembly GCA_922788865.1 of Poeciliopsis turneri. NCBI lineage: Eukaryota > Metazoa > Chordata > Actinopteri > Cyprinodontiformes > Poeciliidae > Poeciliopsis > Poeciliopsis turneri. The sequence continues at coordinate 125,034 of CAKLNU010000876.1, forward strand.
TCTTCTATCTCGGCTCCACTGTCGGGTAGAAAGCAGTGATCTTATCAGACCCCACAAAACCTCCCTGTCATTTAACAACCTGCAGACACTCCACCAATAACCGTGGATGACCCACAAGAGGTTGGACAGATACACACTGAAAGTAATAAATACTCGCAGCCAAGTTTTATTATTTGTATAAATCCTGGAATTTGCTGTCCTTTCAGAGAGGAGAATAGGCCAGGAAGGACACTCTGGACACCTGAAAGCTTTGGAGAGGCGAGAGCAAGAGGGAAGGGAAAGTGGAGGTCGTCTACCTTCGTGGAGGCCAGTGGGAAAAGAAGAGATGGCTAAAAAAAAAAAAGCAAGACTTTTTATGGAGCTCAACATTTGAAATTTGTGAATGTATGTCCAATTATCTCAGGTATTTGAAATCAGTGCTTACATTTGAAGGGCTAATTGTGTATTTGTGATGATTAAGACCTACACACTTTTGTAATGCTCATTTATGACCCTTTTGAGACCTTTTTTCCCCAGGTATAATTTAGATCCATAAAATCTATCCACAAAATTATTGTTTTCTAGTTTTTGCACTGCTTCAGGTAGTACACCCATTAAACTATCTGTGTCTTTTCTAAATTGTGCGATGAAGGAAGAAAAATGCATATGTGGGCTGAATGAAGAACTGGTCAGTGTCCCACAGCAGTGCGTCAGGCAGGTGACCACCATCAGGAGCAGGTTGGTGTGGTGTATATGTATGGTTCTCTCATGCACTTTTGATGCCCCTGCTTGTTCAATGAATGAAACTGTCTTTGGGTAGGACTAAAACAATTGTCTTTAGTCCCATCTAAAGAAATTGGGACTAAAGAAATTTAGATGAAAGGTTGTCCTGATTGATTGTTGTGTTTTGATAGAGCTCTGACCTTCCTGGGATTCAGGACCTAGACTATTTTGCAACCTGAAAATATCAAATGGGTTTTGGAAAACAAATGAATTGATACATTGATTGTGCAGCATGCATTACAGTTCCGTATTCAGCCAGTGGAGGGCATCCCAACCAAGTCTTTGTCAATGACATGCCATATCTGACATGTCATGCCATGTCAGATATGGCATGACATACCATATCTGATTTCTTTCTTTCAGTTTCCATGGAAATTAACAGAGATGCGTGATGAATAAATATCTGTACTATAACTGTACATGATTTTACTGCCTGCTTTATTTTTATGAATTTTGCTTTTTCGTCAAGCAGTCTTTTTTTATATATATCTTTATTTGTTTCATGGATGACCCCCATTTTGAAGGGGGTTCAACTCAAGATCTCAAGATCCCAAGATCTTCATGCAATTACATAAGTTTTTCTTGTACCGAAAAAAATACAGGAAATGTAAGAAAAAGCCTAAATTAAAACTCCAAATTAAAGTGTTGTTTAGAACCTCTGTTCTCAATAATAAAAAAAAAAATGCTGTCAATCCTGAGATAGGTGATATTGTGTCTATTTCTTTTAGATATTTTGCTCCCTTGGCTTATAAAACCCAGGATCTTTGAGTTTGGCTTTTTAATAATAAACAGGTATTACAGAAAAATACACAGTTAAAAAATTGTCAAGCTATGAAAAATAGGTATGTATCTTAGAATCAGTGTCAAAAACTTTGGTTTAGATTAAAAGCACCAAACAATATGAGATCAGTCAATCTTAAAGCTTCTTATGACAAGTTTCATGAAAAGGAAGCAGAGTGAACGGAAACATTCTTTCCCAATTCAGTCTGAGCAAAAGGGACAGAAAGAAGAAGCAGAAAATTGTGTGAGCGAAAAGTACAACAGTTCACATTTCTCAGTACAAATATATCCTGGCAGGAGTCCAAGTAGAGCTTTGTAAATAAAACTTAACCAACGTGATTTCCCTCAGGTAGCCGTCACAGTCGTGAGTATAAATCACAGTGATATACAATATACACTTATGTCCTTTGTATACCACCAAATTAGTTTGCTTAAGGGCGAAAGGTCAATGTGTTGGAGTGACCATCACAAAGAAAATCTGTAGGCTGAACAGAAGAGGTGTTTGCGAGAGAGACGGCCTATAAACTTTGACTCCGTTTATAGACGGCCCATTCCTTCCTGTCAGGAGAAATGGGCCAAAATTACGACAATTCATTGTGAGAAGCCTGTAAAGAGATTCACAAAAGATTTCATCAGTGTAATACAGTTTAAAAAGCAACCCCACCCCTTTCAGAGGATGTATTTAAACCTCTGAATTTAAAGAGGAGGAAATCAAATTTCTCATTCTTAAGTGAAAATAGGAAAGGTTTATGTAATTTAATGTCAGACAATGAAAAAAAAACATACAGTGTAAGAAACATCTGTGTTTTTATGTTTCTAGTTAAATGTCTGGTCTGACAGCAATGTTCCCTATTAGTACCTAAAATGTAAATATTATCATTCTATAAACACACAGGAATCTAAGATTTTCTGTTTCCAAACATAACATTTCTCAAATCCACTGGCCACCAGGCTGGGTATGGACTCCTGTCTGTCTTGCCAACACAAATAGGAGGATTCTCAGAGATGCAGCAGAGAGAAGCATCTAAGTCTCTATCACAGCTGTTAGATTGTGTCGACATGACAACCAGTTAGTTGGGAGGCTGTCCTGATATGTAGAGTTTATCCAAAGTTATTTCAACCAGACCATTTAATTTTTCAGCAAAAACATCGTTCCACACTGGATTTGTGCTGATGAAAAATTTGAAAAGCTGCCTCTGTTAGGTAAAGAGATCTGTGATGCTATGGACTTGTTTCTCTTCCAAAGGCACTGTGGTCTTTGTTGAAGTACATAAGTTCTTTGAAATACTGGGAACCATAAAAAAAGACAATCCGATAGGCTTACTGCTATTTCCACAGCATTAAGATCCCAAACATTTATCTAAATTGCAAAGAATGATTCATCATCAAGTACAAAGTCAACTTTCCCTGCAAGGCCAAGAAATGTCTGCACAGCTATAACTTTAAACCAAAGCACACAGTAAAGAATGCAAGTAGTTAGCTGTGACCTGAATTTGTTCACAACTGAATCTGTCTTCTCATTTTACTTTCCATTATAAAGACTGTCTTGTCCCATGACAATACAAACAATGCATAGACAAGGAAGTTTTATTTCATTTCCTGCAGTCATTTCTTTGTGGGTACAAATCGTATTTTCATACAACTTTTTCAATAACCCATGATGCATTGCATCCATACATTTGTAGCTCAAAACAGCTTTTACAAAAAAGGATATACAATATATACTTATATTTATATTTTATATATATATAATATACATGTGTTTCTTTATGCATTTTAGTGTGTTTGTAACAGGTAACAGAAGCTTTGAAAAAAACAAAAACAAAAAACACAGCCAGGTTGAGATAAATCCCAACAGAAAGTCTTTTCCAAACATATAATGGCCAGGTTATCAAAGTCATCAACATTGGCTATAGTACACTCAGCATGAAGCCCTTCAAACACAGTTTGCATATATTCCACAATTACAGTCATGTAAATCCAGAGTGATTTGCCTTGTTTTTTTTTGTTGTTTTTTTTTTGTACTATGGACCCACATTAAGAGCTACATATAAAACAAAACTCTTTAACGAAGGAGGATCAGTTAATGGGTTTGTTCACTGACTTTCTAAAGCTTTTTTTTTTTTTTTCTTAAAACAGAATCCAACATGTCATGGGATACATTCTTTTATACCGGTAATGATGTGAAGAATATCAGGCTTATAGGCCTTTTTTAATTCAGTGGTAAAGTTGCAGTAATAATATTATGTGTTTTCAATCATTTGTAGAATTGGAGTGGCTGTTGAGTTGTACATTAAGTAAACAAACAAAATAAATCATGTGTCACAATCTATGTATGGCTTCATGTCTTTTCCTTAAGAGGACAAATGTAAATAGTGCACTCCAGCAGCCAGTTGTTGCTACTTGTACATTTGTTTTTAAGACCCTGCTGAAAATAGATTTTAAAAAATACTAACTTAGCACAATAGCTGATATGTGTTTTGTTTTTTTCTTTGTTTCTTAGTAGGATCAAAGATGAGGGGAAAAAACAAGCAGGAAAACACAGCCATAAATAAACATAGTACAGGAAAAACATCACTCAGAAAGACACTTGACTGTTCGAGTCAATGCAAATGATAAGTCTGTGCTGTGTTGTACTTTGTCAAGATTACTTCAGGTGTTAATCACTTCACATTATATAGCTCAAAAATTACATCAGTTTTCAATACAACATAGTAATATTAAATTGTGTATTTATACTAATTGATCATCATTCATGTAAACATATTAAACCAGGTCATGCAAACAGTAGACCAAAACTTCTTCCACTAGAGGTGCACAGCACAGGGCAGGCAGAGCGCCCAGACTGAGATCCTCCCGACTCAACATGAGCCGGGTCTGGGCCAGGACAGGAGACTGACAGCCTGTGGATTTCTTTATTTTTATTACTTTATTTTATTTATTATTATTTATATATATCTATTTTATTTTATTTTATTTATTTATTTATTTTTTTTGGCTGAAAACAAAATGGTGTTTCTGTCTTCCTCATGGCATAAGAGCTCATGGATATAAAGACATAGTGGGGATCTCAGTTTGAACCTCTGATAACAAAACAGCCATAAAACAAACAAACAAAAATGTCTCCTTTTGGATATTCATACATTTCAATGATTTTCCCCGACAGGAAGCATGCAGACTCTTCAGGTCAAAACCACCCATTACTAACCCAGTCTGAGCCAGAATATTGAGTCCAAAAACCCCATGTTTTAATTGCTACTTTCATGTATCTCCAGGTTGGTTACACAAAGTGGTAATTAGTCAAGAGAAAAAAGAAAAAAAACGATAGTTGACAAAATAAGAAAAACCTAATTTAGCAGTGATAAACAGTCAACATTAAGATAGGCAATTGATCTCAAAACACAGTTACTGTTAAATATTTTTATTATCCATCTGATCTGAACTTTTGTTTTACTTCTCATCCACATGAAATTTGTTGGAGAAAATGACATTTTACACTTGGCATTTTGTATTTATTAATGAATAGAATATCCAGCCATTAATGCCCACAATATATTTGATGGATGTAAACTCTACCCAATAAAGAATTAGATTAAATTGTGCTACACTGGACTGAAATGCATTTCATTCAGTTAGAAAATGTTTGAGTAAATGAGATGTAAAAATGGGCTGAACTGTGACAGAATTTGAATCTGGTGGATTATATTGGGACTTACATATATATTGTATTCTGTTGAAATTATTTAGTAAATTTTAGTCAGTTGGATGATAACAGGGATAAACTAGACTAGTTTTATAAGTAATATTTTTAGTTTGAACTGTGTTAGAATGCACTGAATTGGATTATATTTGGGGGTGAAAAAGCTAAAATAAATTAAGAGTTAGTATTTACTTGAGCTGAGCTATATTCAGCTGGAATGAACTGGAGTTAATCTGTCTCTTTAACTGAAGTGTATTATATTTAGTTGGAAGAAATTGGAAGCAATTTATTTGCTTCCAATTTGATTAAATATGATTCATTTGGACTAAAACCAGATGTAAGTGGAAAAAAGCTAAAGTCAATTATGAGTAAACTTGGTTGGACAGATTTCTAAACTGGAACTGAATAGGAAACTGAAAAGAGTCAATTGGGCTACAGGGTACTGTATCTACTTGTTAAAACAATTTGATCAAATCACATTACAGCAGAACTGCAATCAATTTAAGTGAAATGATTCATTTGATCTAAAATGTTCCCTCAGTGGACTTTTGTTTTGCAGAGGTTCCACACAAACTGAGGCATTAAAACATAACTTGAGGGGGAAACAACGTTCAGCTACTTGACTAGAGTCACCTCTTGGATAGTGGCTGGCATTTCATTAACGAATAAAGAGTGGAAAAACCTGCAGGACTCTCTTTAAGTACTGGTTCCCTTTAAATGGTAATTTCTCTGTAACCTGCCTGGCCAGATTTTTCAGGGAAAGCTGCCAGTATTGTGTGGGCCAGATGGATGCAGACACGGAAATTATGATTAGAGGTAGATGTTTCACATAATGAGATAACAATTATGATAAAGGACACAGCTTTTAGAACTCTTCTTTGATTGAAACCCCCTGTGAAGGTAACATGCCCGTTAGTAAAAAAAAAACCCCAAAAAAACATGCTCTGTTATGGCTGCACAAAAAGGATAATTTCATTATAAAGCTGACTGAGACCTTTTCAAACTTTCAGCCTTAAGAAAGCTGCATTCTCAAAGCAGCCTTACAAATTTTTTTCAGCTTTTGGTTTGTTGTCATGACTAAATGTTTCAGATCACCTGAGTTGATACAAAATGCAGTTCTCAAATGGTAATTTCATTTATTCTGGGTAAAACTATTCAAACAATGTATTCCTTTGTGAAAAAAGTATCTGGTTGCTAAATTTAACAGTCCTTGGCTAAGACTGCCACCGAGCTCGTGGGTTAACCTGCAATGAGTCTTTTTATATCTCAGAGGAGGAATGTTATCTTGCTCTTCTTTGAAGGGTTTTAATTCAGGCACATTGTAGCATTTGAACATTTTAACAGCCTGATAAAATGTTCAGGCTGTTAACAGCATCTCTGTCAGATTTAGGTCCAATCAGCACTTTAGATCTCTTATGGAGGACATTTTTGTCCTGTCTTCTTCTGAATTTTACTGAGGCATGTGAGGCGCGCAGGGCTCTACACATCAGAAGAATTTTTCTAGATGACAATGTTGGTTGTTTTTTTCTATTTGAGGATAATGACTCTTATTGTGGTACAATGTAGGACCTACAATGTAGGCCCTGACGCTTATGAAAGCTTTTGGACCCTTTACAAACTTGAACTTATTAATTTTATTTCTCATCTGTTGTTTAATTCCTTTGAGATCTTTTAACCTACTTCCTGCTCTGGCAGTAACTAGTCCAGTATGTGGCTGTTAAATTGAACAACAATGGGGTCAATTAGAGGCAAAGGCTGTGATTAACCTTTCCCTTTAGTTAACCTTGCTTTGGTTAGTTTGCCTGAATAATTGAAATCATCACTTATGAACTACTTCTTGTATTTCCCCTTGTATCTTTGACAGTATAATTTGCTTAATGATGCAGCAAAATATTGAAGTGTGACAAAAAAAAAAAACAATCCGTAATTGGGCAAATACTTTTCTTAATGAACTGAAATAATGATCTATTTTTAAAAAAAGAAACAACAACATATATTTGGTTCTTTAAAAAAAGAAAAGAGAGGAGAACTGTTGTCTGGGTATGTGCTCTGGTGGACATTGACTAATATCTACTCTGCCTTACTGGCCAGACTGGGTGGGCGGGTTCTGGGTGCTCCAAAGACACTTAATCATCATGACACCAGGAGGCCTTGCTCAGATGCGACTGGTTGGCCTGCAGCAGTAGGTGCAGCTTCTCAGGCTGTCCCGATCTGTGCTACCCTCGTTACTTCCACGGCGACCGTCCTCGTAGTGCGACACTGGGTGATGAAGAGCAGAGCAGCAGAGGAATTAAGAAAAACCCAAGGGTTAGTCATTACGTGTACAACATCAAAGTTAACATTAATTTTTTCAGTATATTTAACATGAGAGCTATCTGTTTGACTGTGACAGTGCTGCATAATTTAATACGTTGGCAAACCTATCCAACTAATAAATAAGATTTATGAGTAGGAGGGAAGATATAAGATATGCAATAGAGCAGAATTAATGCAGTACCCATTCAAGTCTAACAACAACACACAGGGAACAAGTGTTTTGCTTTCTGTAGCAGCAGGACCTTCATCTCACTCATTACCTTTAACATTTTAATGCTTTACATCATACACAGTCAGAAATTTTGATAGTCAAGAGCTCATGGCAGGCTTAGATTTAAAGTTTCCCTATCCATTTGTAACAAAACTCTTATAATATGACAATGCTAACACAAAGTACCACCTGTAACCATTTCTACATGTGTATGTTGCACACGACACACATGATGCTTTGCAACTGCAGGTCTTGCAGAGATCTAAATTATTACTTTAGGAGTAACAAATGACAATGGTTAGAATATGTAACACAATAGCTTCTCTTATAATAGAATACATTCATTAACAACATAGTTTAAGGGAAACTTAGACTATGCAAATAGAAGTAATGAAAGCAAAATACAAGTCTCTGAAGAAATACATTACTTCTAAAGAGTTACTGAGTGTTACAATCCCATCTGACAAAAAATTTATATAACTTTATATAACTACTTTTGGTGCTTTTTGTCATCATTTGTCAACAGGCTGGGCTGAGTCACAACCAGATCGTTTCTAAGAAATATGGCAGACGGGGCGTCCTGGCAGCTAAAGGATTTGTAAATGAAAAAAAAAATCTTACATTGCTCATCATTATTCTGTCCTGTGAACGACACAGTTGGTTAAAGAACTTTGTAAAATTATCCTGAGATTTCTCTAAAGTTAATGCAGTATCTATCTTTTTATCTGATCTTAAGTATTTTTAAATTGTAATTACATACAATGACTCACAACTTCTACACACACCTGTCAAAATTCCAGATTTTTTGACCACAACGAATAACTTCTGGTCTTTTTTTAACTTTCAGTGTCATCACAGGTTTCCTACCCAATTCAGAGGTAAATAAACTAGATCAGAGGAAAATGTAAGGAATAAAAAGTTTGTAATAGCCTAATTCCACATCCTTAAACTAAAACTTTATTGAAATACCTTTTGATTTCAGTCTTCTTGAGCTCTAAAGGAACGATGTGGTTTTTATCTTGACACATAAATTTGGGTAAATATTCGTACGTCAACATGTGGTGCGTCTAAAGACTCCAACTACTAGAAATCAATGTGATAAAATTAAATCAAAAGATATTTCAGCAAAGTATTAGTTTAAGCCATATTTGTTGTTTATTTTTCTCTTTCCCACCTCACATGTTTATTCATTGTTTTAGTTAATTTACACAATATATGTAACTTTAAAAGTGGTAAAAAAAATAAATAAAATATGGACATTATTTATCATAGACTTAATTGAAATGTCAAAAAATTATTTCTAACTGAGGTGTGTACTCCACTGTGCATAAGCGAAATTAAAGACTTCATGTCTTAAAAAAAATACTCTGAAAAAGTTTTTGGAGGTACCTTTTTGCAACCTTTTTGCAAGATTGATCTATTGACCACATACAGAAATGGACGGTTTGAAGTTGTATTTGCTCGTTGACTGTGAGCTGCTGACTTACAGCTCTCCTCCTCCTCATTCCCCAGTTCATCCTCCTCTTCCTCCACCTCCTCCTCTGGGAGCAGATGTCCATGGCAGGGACTGGTGGGAGTAATCTGACTCGGTCCCTCGAGACTGGTGCCCAGCTGCAGCCTCCGCATGTGTCGCACCACCGCCGTGGCATTGAATGCTTGCTGCAGAAGCCAAAAATACAAGGAAAAAAAATGTATATATATGCTTCCTGTACGTCAAAAATTTCTTCTATTTTTTGTTTTCTTCTTTCTGACAGTGATTTGAAATCTGATTTGTAGAAATAAATATTTCTAATTTAAAATGTTTTGTTTTAACAGGCTGACTGAAACATCACGCAAAATAGTCCAGTAAGAAAAATGTAATAAAATTATAATTTTTAACTTATTAAAATTAAGTTGGACAACCAGTTAACAAAAGTGTCTTTGGAGAATTACATAAAGAACTGAATAATTAATGTATACAAAAGTACATTCACAGAATTAGAAAATTCATTTTTGACAGATGCTATCATGCATATTTTGTAAATCAATTCAAATGACTAAATATTCTTATATTAACATTGTTCTTATGGTGGCTCTGTTTTACCAGTGATTATGTTTTCGTGTAAATGAAAAAAAATATTTTGCACTTAAAAACTTTACCAATAAATATGAAAAGATTCTTTAGACTGAACAGTGAAGTGAAAATTGCAAAAATCACAGATGGTGTAGCCCACCAGAGGTTACATTAAATTATTTATGATAAACTCCCACACAGTCATACTGGTGTGTAACAGAAAGTTGCCTCCCAACAAAAGATAAAAAAGAGGCATGTCAGTAAACTTCTGAGTGTGTTACAGCTGGGATGTTTAATCCTTTGTCACTTGGAGAAAAATTAACTTAAAAATCGTTTTTATTTTGTAACATTAATCTCACAATTTTTATAGTGACAAGCCTTAGTCATAAGTTTACAGAAAATGCACTAAGTGACAGAAAAATTAAGCAGCCAGACTTGGTTGCTTTACATGTGTCATCAGTGAGTCCCTGCTTTTATGTTGAGGTGATATTCCGAAACCAAAATAATTAAACTCAACTGTTCTGTAATGGCCCCAAAGTTCCTTCTCTACCTTGGCAGTGCCAGAGCAATTGTCTGCATGAGTTTAATTGTTTTCATTAACTGCACCAGGGGAGGTGTAGATTTTATGCATGCCTGCTTTGGGTTCAAGGGAAAGAGAGATAGAGAAAGAGAGACAAAGAGAGCGAAAGAGATGTTATTGCTGCTGCTTCTCATTATTGTTTGTGCTGGGATCTCTTAGACTTTTTATCACTGTGAGGCTGTTTTCACAAATAAAAATCTGAGGGGAGATTGAGGGACATTTTAGGTCTGTCAAGATGTGAAAATTTGCCAGGTGGTGACTCATTTCTATAAATCCAAAGGAATGTGTGCAGTCTTTTACTTCAGTCCAAAACACTAAATGTATAACGCCACATCGGCGCAATGATTGCCAGTTTTTAAAAATATATCTGTCTAAGTGAGACAAACAGGCAAAGAAGAAAGCATGTAATCCAAGTCCTGCTGGACCGAAATCTGCTCCTTTCACAGTTTGTCGACTGACCTTCCATTTACTTTTGGCAAAGTTCTTCTTGATTTGAGCACTGACAGATTCATGGATATTCTTGTCCAGAGCTGTGTCACCACATATCCTGAAAAAAATAAAATAATAACAAAACAGGACAGAGAGGGTTCATTTCTTACCTGGCTCTATCACCACAGTAACATATGCGACAAACTTAATCTGCTCTTTAACAGATTAGGTTTGCAGATTAGAGCTCAAGAGCATAAAATCACTTTTTCTCAACCAAAGAATGCCAGGAAAAGAATAAATAAATAAAACCTGGTAGTCTGTGAACAGTGCCTTCTTTTTTTTCTCCTTCACCTTCTGTCTTTTAACATAATTTGACGAGTTGCTTCTCATCAGAATGAATCCATATCTACTTAAAACAGAGATTGTTCATTCTAAAGTTTGCTCCAATTAGAGGTTGATGGATTAAAACTAATATTAGTTGTGTTTCTTAACTAAAATGTCAGTCAGGACTATTCTAAATCACTGATTAAACCAGCAGCTTTTACAACATCAGTGTATCAAAACCAACTCATATCCAAAGTGAGTAACCCTTTTGTATCACGATTTGAGAAAAACTTTCTGTTTTTGGGTTAGTAAGAGTAGATTTCTCAAAGAAAACCCTGATATATTTGTATAAACTTGTTCAGATTAAATTTTCAGAATTACTCACTGAAGTGATCCTGAATTAAATCTGAAATTACCTCAAAAGGCCACAAAACCCACACTGTGGTCAAGGCTCATCCTCACCTTTTTCTTTTTCTTAATCTAATTTCCCACAAAACAGAAAGCTTTAAATTTCATACTGAAATTAAAAATATAATATGCCATTGGCCTTCTTGCACAGAAAAGTTGCAGCATTATTTATAAGATACCACAAATTATTTGAGTTTCCTACCAAGGATGTTGGAGAGCCTGCTCACAAGTGTACCTCTTCATGGGGTCCTTTTCCATCATATGACAGATGAAGTCTTTGGCTGCCAACAAAATTTAGGTTCATGTTATTAAAAAGCACTTGTAATTGTTGTGTCCACTGTCAATATTCTGGAAGAACCTGAGTCTGAGATGTCATCCCAGTAAGGAGAGTCAAATTCATACTCTGCTTTCAGAATCTGCTCAAATAACTTGGCATCATTTTCGTCGTAAAACGGAGGATATCCACAGAGTCTGGGGGAACAAAGTTACAGCCTGATCATTTCCTTATAAAAGGTTCATTTGAAAAGTAAACAAAAAAGATCAACTCACAAAATGTAAGAAATAACTCCTATGGACCAACAATCCACAGCTTTACTGTACGGTTTCTGAGCGAGGACTTCGGGGGCTGTGAAGCAAACACAATACGCAGAGAGTGAAAAATACACAAGATGTAAATAATTTTGACCTTTGAGCAAAACTGTATGATTTAACAGGTCACTCTAAGCAGGACCAGAGCTCTTCTGAAACACTTAGAACTGGCTCAGAAGTGGATAAAGAGGCTCTTACAGACCATTGAGTAATGAAGAGATGTCATCTGTAACAGCTCTCATAGAAACGAGAGGATAAAGTGAAGAGAATCTGAATGACGAGAGAAAGAGCTCCTCACCCACATAACCAGGAGTGCCACACGCCGTGGACATGACACTGCCCGCTCCCTCGATCTTCGACAGACCAAAGTCACTGATCATGATCTTGGAGTCCTCATCCATACTGTAATACAGTAAATTCTCTGGCTGCAAACAAAACAACGTAGGACCAGTGTTATTGTTTGAAAACGAGAAGCGAAGGTATTGCGTCTGTCTTTTATGGAAGACAGACCTTCAAATCTCTGTGGACGATTCCCATGTCATGGAGATACTTTACAGCATCCAAGATCTGGTGGATGAGCTGGCTGGCATCCCTCTCCGTGTAGAACCCTTTCTCCACAATCCGGTCGAAAAGTTCCCCACCAGAAACTGAGTAAAAGAAAGTTACTCAGTACAATATTTAAATTTAACATAGTTCCAAATATCAGCTGTAAAATAAAAATAAAAAAGTTATCTTTTTGAAAAGTTTTGTAAAATCTTTTTTTTTTTTTTAATAGCTCATTGTTAGAATCTTGTTGAAATCTGCACACAATCCTGTCTTCATAGAGACCCCTGGTCAAATTCATGCCTTTCCAATCCTATTAAGTTTTCAAAATGAAGAGGCTTCATCTATGAACCATTAAAAATGAAAGTTTATTGTATGTGGCGTTTTGCCGTCACAGATTGTTTAGCATTTACAAATAAATCAGATCTCAGCTTGCAGAGAGAAAAAAGGAGCTTTTTGATACTGTGATTTTTCTCCTCTGGCCATCATACTAGTGACTGCAGCCAAATTAACAGGGCAGATGTCTTCAGATTATGTAAGTGGAGGATTACTGAGCTGATGTTTTGCCTAAATGAAATCGGGGTTTTAAATCAGCTTGAAGGGCTTTGAGACCAACTGCAATCTGAAATGTGGTCTTAATGAGGCTCTGTTTAATTTGAATCCCAGACTTTATTTACAGTCTGACAACAGTGGTGGAAAAATGTATGGATGTGAACTAGTTTATTGTTAACATGGTTGAATGCATTATTTGTGAACACAGATTATAACAAAGATCAGAGTAGTTGTAGAAAAGCTGACGCATTAATTTGCGAAGTGACATATGTATACTTGCTTCAGGACTCTGAAAAAGTATTTATCCCTTTATAGATTGCTTTTGAATTAGCCTTTTTTTGATCTCACTTACATCATTCAGACCATCAAACAAAATTTTATATTGTACAGATGTCGAGTCAAATCAAAAATGCTTCTCAAATGTGGATGTTATTCATTAAAAAAGCTTCTGAAGAGTTCTGATCTGAGAAAGTAATTACTTTTAGAAAAACATCTTGTAACCTCTTGTCCGCTTTGAAATTTTAAATAGCTACCTTTTCTTTTTTAGACTGCTAGGTTTTGGTATATTGTATAACCCGGGGCATGTTATCTTTTACAACTTTTCTTTAGCTGCAGACTTTTGTTGTTCTTGAGCTAGCCGTAGTCTTAGTTACACTTAATGACTATTTATCAGTGATCATCTGGTATAATTGGGTTTCCAAAACTTATCTAGAATCCTTCACATCCCCTAACTTCACCGATAAAAACTGGTCCTATTTAAAAGATTAGGCTGGTAAATCCAAAATGTAGTATATGACTACATTTTTGTACACCTACCAAAAACATTTGCACCGATACATTTCTGAGCATCTCTATTGTTTTGGCTGCATTTTGTTGCTATTTTTCATATGTGTGGGTGTCTATGATGGCTAAATGCCTGGATTTTGCTCTGTATGTTTCCCAAGCTGGACAAGTTAGCTTAAAGACACAGCCTCTTAAATAATTCCAGTTCTCACAAGGAAAAAAGGGGAAAAATACAAATATATATATATATATATATATATATATATATATATATATATATATATATATATATATATATATATATATATATATATATATATATATCTTTTTATGGGTATTTCTCAATCAAGTAGTAGGACAAAGGCTTATTTCAATTGCTTCTACAGTCAGCCAGTCAACTGCAGAGAAATGATGGATAATCTTTGATTTAGATAGAAGGAAAAGAAAGAAGGGCTACTCACAGTTGCATTACAAGATATAGATGAGACATACTCTCAAAGATGTCCTCCAGTGAAACAATGTTTGGGTGCTTGATTCTAGAGGAGATATATGACAGAAATCTTACTGAAACAAGCCAGATCTCATCACAAGTTGGTCAATAGATGTATCTGTGATGAACAGATCACATGAAGAAAAGTCTGCTCTCTCATTTTTATAGAAAACTGGAAAAGCAATTACGCTACACGGAAAATACATACAAGTTCAAAATGAACCAGTTCACTGAAAAATGACAAACGTTAAGGAGGGTTGACATTCAGAACAACAGCTTGAAACACTAACAAAGAAATGATGCTGAACTTAACAAAAAAAAAAAAAACTACAATTAATGCTAATCTCATCTCATTCAGAGATTGATCTGGACAAAGAGGCCATCAGCGCTGAGTTGAGAGCGTATGAGCTCACACCACTTCAACAAAAAGAGGTTCAAAAAGCCTAACTATTAACAGACAATTTCACATCTTTCACTGGACTCCCTGTTGCTTTATTGCTTTAAATCTTTCCAAAACTCCACACTCCCTGCTCTCCCATACAGTTCTCTTCTTCTTCTTCTATCAAAGCCTCCCGCACACAACTCCTCACCACTCCCCACACTCCCACCCTCTCCGTGTCTCTTTCTCTTTCTTCAGTACACTGCTGCGGGGAACTCCACACCATCTCCGCCTCTGTGTGCTGTTGCCCTAGAAACAGGGACACTAAAAATAGGCCTATCTTCTTTACTCCTGACATTTCCGGTGCACAATCCTACTGTTTCTACTGACACTATACATTCAGTCATCTTTTCTGTTGACCCCAATGCTGGATCTACACGTGCATGTGGTATGAGACGCTGCACTGACTAATTCCTGAGCCCACGGCGGATGCATGGCAGGTACCTCACCTGTGCAGAACAGCGATCTCGTTTTCAATGTTGTTCTCTTTTCCTTCAAGGGCTTTCTTAGGGATGCACTTGATGGCCACTAGCCTCTGAGTCCTCTTCTCCTCTGCGAGAACCACCTCGGAGAAAGCCCCCCTGCAACACATCATCACATATAAATATTATAAATTTGATAGAGTGTGGAAAAAATTGTGTTTTCTCTTTTGTTTCTGCTTGTAAAATCTGGTTTTCCCAATATTTTGACATCTTCCATTCTTTTTTGTAACCATTGGTTTGCGTGTACACTAGAGTGTACGTACAGATGAAAAATTCAAAGTGGTGACACCACAAAGTGATTTGGAAGGAGCTGGAGCAAAAGCTCCAGAGTTGAAGCATATTTGTAGGAAGAAGAGAAACGCAGCTGCCGTTAAGAAATGAAACTATTTTTAATCCATTCAATAATGGATAGCATAAATGTAGTGGAGTTGCAACTGAGGGAGACCAGACTGCATTATGGATTATGGTCTGGTAATGATGAGCGGGAGAATTCTGTGTATTTACATTGTGTGTCTACACACTGAAGCGTGGGTGGAGGCAAAGGAGGAGGTCTAAATGCCTGAACATTGGAAGTAACCACGGGGATCCGATCCATGTACAAAAAAGCGCCGACGATACGATCATAATGGATCACCACTCAAAAACCTGTTCCCCTGGGTTTTAAGGGGATGCATCTAAATAGAGATGTTATTTTTATATATTTTGTCAAATCAATCTGCAGCCTTCTCAATGTCAGAAACCAACAAATTCCATTATCCATGTTCAGCTTCTTGTTTGATTCCAGGCATCTCTCTCTCTGATGTGGATTTCTGCTCCCATCTGGCTTCGTAGAATGAATCCCCGCTTTGCTCCGTTACATCCTGCAATCATGAAAACAGCACGGGAAAAGTCTAAAGCTGTCAAGAGAGGGGCCACTTTTCACACTCGTCTCCAGTTTCATTTTTAAACCGTCCTAAAATAATTCCCTCAACAAAATCACATAAGGCTCCTGTTCTCATCGACCCATAAAAGCGACTTAATGCTTTTATGTCTGCACCATCTTTAGCCATGGATTCATCAGAGAGACCAGAACTCTAAACCTCAATTATCTGCCGGTTAAGTTTTTGTTTAGGAAGTTGAATTGGAAACCACAGGAAAAAATAGAAGAGGCTGAAACTTGATATTTCTATTCACTATAAGAAAGACACATAACCTTTTTTTTTTTCCTACTGTCTGATCTTAAATCATACTTTCTTTTGTAGGCTGGATAGAGTTACCAAAATTGTGTCTGTTGCTAAATGCCACAAAAATGAGACAGAACATTTCTCAGTCACATTTTATAAATTCTGAGGTGTCCAGAAATTTATGCACATTTTTCTTACATTGCCTTTTAAACTGTATGCTTTTGGTTTAACATTTTGGCTCTCCTTCCACTCAAAATAATTTGCAGGAATTTTGTCCCATTCCTCAAGAAAGCACTGGCGTATGCTGCTTTGCTATATTAATCATTTTGCTCTGATCATAAATTTTTTGTTTTGTTTTATGCATGACCAAGCAATCTTAATCGGCGAAAAAGCTTTAACTTAGTTTGTGGTGAAACTTTGAAATTGTACCAATTGTACCGATAATTTTAGGATCTTATATTTTACAATCCTAAAATATAAAAATTTGGAAGGAGTATATTCATATTGGACCTTGTTACATTCATATACTGACTTCAAATATAGCTTACATTTAGTTCTTTTTGTTGTTCTATCCATCCGTCTATCCATCCGTCCAGCCATCCATTTTTTCACCCTTATCTATCTAATGAAGGGTAGATTTCTGAGGAAAATGCTATGTCAAAGCTGTTCTGTGACATTTATATTCATGGTCACAGAAACTGCCAAGCTGACAGATGAATTAGCTCTGAGACTCTGAGACCAGTGAGTCATGCAAAACTTTTATTTATACATTTTTTGAACATGGAGTTAAAGTAAGGACAAGAATTTGTTACTGGCACTAAATTAGTTTTTGCTGTACCATGGTTTAACTGCATTATTTAAATATTTAAATCCATGAGGCCTGACTGTAGCACAAACCACCCATTTATCTATTTTTATGACTCTCAGGCGTTACTGTACAAAGTGCACATTAACTCTTCACAAAATCTCATTAGTAGAGAGCAGTAGCAACAGTAGCTTCCTCTCCTCCTTTGCATTTCTCTCACAAATCCACTGAGAGCCCACACCTACTATGTCTCCAAGGAGAAACGAGCAAGTGGATGGTTAATTACAGTGTCTAATGGCAACAGAAGATAGGTGTGTATGTGTGTATACTTCTTGATTTAGTGTCAGGCTTTTTGACTCTCACAAGGATTTCAGAGAACGACACTGCAAATAAAACTAGTTTGGTTTACTTAGAAGAATAAACACAGTTACTCTATATATTATGCATCATGTATTCATGGTTGATTTAGTTTATGACCATATTTGTGCTACATTATGCAATCTACCTGGAAACAGTAGCAATTTCGTGCTGAGAGCAACATTTTAGTTTGTGTAGTCATTTCAAAAATGTAGCACAGCAATGTCAGCTTAGTTCATTAAAAAAAATTCACATTTAAGTTTTTTTATATATATCTCTGGAAATTAAATTAAACACAATAATTACAAATAAATAACAAAAAGTAATACTTTTTCTAAATAATCAAAAATTGATTAACAAAATAGTGTGATTGTTCCGAGGAAAAAGGACACACACACCCTGACAAGAAAAGAAAAGACAAACTTCAGGAAATTGCATCTTATCATGTTTACAGAGAGATAAAGAGCACACACCCAATTTCTTCTGTCCTTTTCTGATTGTACAGGAATTAAGATTCCTGTACAATCAACAACAACCGACTGTATAACCTGTGATGACATTTTTGAGTTTTGGAAACCTTTATAAGCATCTCGTGGAAAGTCCTCATTCAATATTGACTGTATTAACTAACTATAATTAATATAACTAATTATAGATAGACAATAAGATATAGCCAATTACAGACAGATAATGAAATATAAGTAATTATAGACAGACAGACAGACAGACAGATACCACCAGTCCCACAGCCATCGGCACATCATGAACACGTTCAGCACAGCGTGGGTCCCTGTCTGACACACACTCACACACACGCAGGCACACGCAAACAAGATGGTAAAGACACTGTAATCCCAGCTGCCTATATAGGCAAATATTGACACACACATTCTCAAATTGCTATGAGAGTCTCAGTGTTCAAGGTATGAGCTGTGTCTTCAAGACTTCCCAAAGGGGTGGTTCAATTACATTAAATAAACACAAACACAAACGATGTTGATAACTGTATCAATTGTTATGCTTTTAATTTTGGCTCCATCATCCATCTTAAGAAATCAAAATGATCAGCAGGGACAAAGTTATTTGTTTTCAATCCAATAGCAGCCAAATCACTCCAAAGGAGTCCAAACACAATTTGTCTACATCAAAAGCACTGACTGTTAGTAAAAGATGAACACAACCACTAATTTCACCTTTTGGTTTGTGAAATTCAGCTGAGAGCATGAATGTTAAAAACTTCAACCACCATAATCACAAAGGCCTTTGTTTTTCTTCTGTGTTTGGTGCAAAATTGTTCCTCAAAGGGACACAAAATCTGTTTTCTTCCTGAATTGTTATGGAAAGACATTGTAGGCTGGTTATATTTGCATATCTGCTGGATAAGATAAATGTGGCACCTTCAGGTCTCTGGAAAACTAGTTTGGTTTATTTGTCAGCACAAGCACAGCTACTCTAAATATTATTAAATGTATATCATATTTTCAAGATTTGTTGAGTTCATCACTACATTTCTATTGTGTTATGCAATCCACGTAGAAACAGTAGCAAGACCAGCTCATTTCTAGATTAAAGCCACGAATTGACAGAAGTTGTGCTTTCTTTCTAGCAATACTGAAACAAACAAACAAACAAACAACAGCAGAAATAAAAAGCGCAGAAAACTTTTTTTTGACATCAACATCTGTACAACATAAACTCCGTCATCTATGCTTGATGATGAGTGTCTGTTATAGGTTTTGAGTCAAACTAAGTGGATGAAAAATAACAAAGGCAAGAGATAAAGTTTGAAAAATAAGTTGAACCAATATAGTCTAAAAAAGTGCATACATAACTTGGCAAGGCTCTAACACGTTGCACAGTTAGGAACTTACGAGCATAAATGACTTTGCGTTCGTAAAGTTTCCAGTCAATACTGACACCTACTAAATCATCCATCCATTGTCTGAACTGGACAGGTTGCCAGTCCGTCAAAGCGCCTACAAAATTGTACATAATTCAAATATCTCCACTTTTATAAAGGATGTTTTCACAAAATTTCCTTGTCATATAACAGTTGTGCAACTTGTCCTCTGGTTCCTCTTAAATCATGAGTTTGCGAAGCCTCTTACCTCCACAGACAATCTGATAAGCATGTCTGCTTTGTGGCAGCGTTAAGACGTAAATAGGCACATAGTTTAAGCTCTTACTGGATATCCACCAGAACAGTTCAGGTAGCTCTTAAAACCAACCCATTCAGTAATTTACAACCCTGCACATTTTTTTAAAAAAAGACTATGAAACGAAACCCTGTGTTTGAAAACATGGTCCCTGCATTTACACCATATCAAAACTCCCAAAATGTTTTCATCCATCAACACACATCTGAAATTATACCTAAAAGGAAAAGTTAGAATATAATCTTTCCCCTTTGTTCCTCTAATCTACACATCTAGATTCATTGAATTGGGGATTCATTTATTTAAGATTGAATACATTTTAATGTTCAAAGAAAAATTGTTCATTAGAAGAATAAACACAATTGGAAAAAACAAATGTCTTTACTCTGAGACTAACATAACTGATGACAATGGGAAATTTTTCTCCCATCTGCAAACCCTCCTATGAGGACAGTTTGTCCTAAAGTGGATTCCAAACACAGGTAGAACTGTGGGGATTAGCTGGATCTGAAAATAATATTTCAACACAAATCAATTAACTTCACACACTGAATTCCTGGATAAAGCTCCTCAGTAATCTTTTCTTTGAACATAAGGAGCTTTTCATCTTTGTGTTTAATTCTGCTCTCAGTCAGGTCCATGTACAGCGACAGGAGGGAGAAATATTACTGCAGCTTGTTTTTCCTCTTTTTTTTCCCTATTAAAATAATGAAACAAGGTATCCCAGCCAATCACATGTAAGACCTTATTATGTAACTTTTTAGGTCCTCATTTAAATTAGACATTTAAATGAGTTTTTGTCAAATATTTGTTGAAGAAATCAACAGAAATTCTCAATTTGCCCAATTCAATTCTGCCCAGAACACCTCACCAGAGAGGTGTCCAGGAAGCATCCTAACCAGATGCTTGAGTCACCTCAACTGGCTCCTCTTGATGTGAAGGAGCAGCAGCTCTACTCTGAGTCCCTCCTGGATGACCAAACTTCTCACCTTATCTCAAAGGGAGAGCCTAGACACAGGGAAAACTAATTTCGGCCACTTGTATCCGTGATCTCATTCTTTCGGACATGACCCAAAGCTCATGACCATAGATGAAGGTAAGGAACGTGGATCGACAGGTAAATCAAGAGCTTTGCTTTTCGTCTTAGTTCTCTCTTCACCACGACAGACCGGTACAGCAGCCGTTTCACTGCTCCATTTTCCCTCATTCGTGAACAAGATCCTGAGATACCTGAACTCCTCCACTTGGGGCAGGACATCCTGTCCAACCCAGAAAAGGCATGCTATTCTTTTTCAGCTCATTTATTTATGGATTTATTTATATAGCTATGAATTTTTATTTTATTTATTGAGATGATAAAAAAAAAAAACCTTGAACACAATAATCAACAGGTTTTGCATGTCATTCAACACATTCTCTCTCTCTTAGTTTTCTCATCCAGAGTGTCAGACACACACAAAGACACACACAAAAATAGTACAGGCAGAAATGTTAGCTAGCTTGGTTAGATAACTAATGTTGGTTAACTTTGAAGAAGGCTAATATGTTGTTTCGTGACAATAACTGTCACGGTACTCATGATTGACACGCACATTTGTGAGGTAAAAAATAAATACTTATATGTAAGAGTTCTTGCTGTGTAACATATTAATACTCAGGGGTGACACTTAGGACTCAGTGTGCATGGTTCACAAAAAAATTGTGTTCCAGAAAGTCAGAGTTGGTAAGAAACAAAGATTCCCATTAAATTCCAGAGGAAATGAATGCGGGTCATTTTTGACCCACTCACAGAAGAAAGGGGTAGTAAAATAAAACATGCTATTTCTTAAAATATATAAAAGGTAAACCAAAAGTTTGAATTGCATGATATCAGTAACATATTTTTTTTGAGGAATACCTGGAAAGTGATGAAAACTTTTCATTACAAAGATATTGCAAAAATATGACGTCACCAGGTCAAAAAGGACCCACTCACGCATCAGAAGGTTGAAGTTAAAATGTGAATATCCACATCAGACACGTGGATGCCTTAAGTATTATCTGCTGTGCTCTTTCAGCATTGGGAATAACAGTTTAAATGTGAATCACTGCTGTTTCACTTTCTTGGAGCTGAACCAGTGTTTTGTGGGAATTAATGTCCAATGCTGTCCAGCCTCTCCGGGGGAAGCAGGTGTGATTCCAAAATGAGAGAAAATGGTCTCACCACATATGGCGGCATCATGTCATGACAGGTGGGCATGCACTGAGGTCACCTGTATCCAGACTGAGAGTGGGGAGTTGTTCCCTGACCATCTGGGCTCAGTCCTGTCCCTTTTGGACAGTGAAAATCAGAGCCCAGCTCTTAACTTTACTTACTATATGCCTCTGATTTGTGATTAATATAGCAATTCTTGAAAAAAATAAATAAGACAATAAATCAAGGTATAATTAGAATTTTAAAATTCAAAATCAGTAGCAATAGAATAATCTAATCTAGTCAGAGTAAGAGCAGTGGAAAGTAAAGTTCAGCAGTAGATCATGTATCTGAAATATTTGTCAGGGTTAATGGCAGTAGTTTCATTAATGTCATCCATTGGTCTTGATTACCCTAAAGAGTTTTTGCATCGATCCATCATATTCAGGCAGCTCTTTAGAGTAAGATGGAACACAGGTGCAGCCGATTCTCCCTGACTCTTGAAAAAAGCAAAGAAGGTGTTAAACAGATTTACAAATAACATTCTGCTGTGTGTTGTAAAATCTAAAGCATATATTGTTTTAGACTTCATAAACTGATGTGCCACTGAAAACAAGGCCCAGTTCTAACAATGGATAATTATTTCCATTATTTCCTTTAGTGTCCATCCATCCATCCATCCATCCATCCATCCATCCATCCATCCATCCATCCATCCATCCATCCATCCATATCCATCCATTTTCTGTTCACCCTCATCCCTTGTGGGGTCGGGAGGTGCTGGTGCCTATCTCCGGCTACATTCCGGGCGAGAGGCGGGGTCACCCTGGACAGGTCACCAGCCAGTTGCCGGGGGCACAAATCAGACTGTAATAAAAGTAAACCTTGACTTATTTTCCCAGGAAACTCAAAATGTCTGTTGTAAAGTACAGTTCTTTAACTCCATAGCTGAAAGGTTTACAGCTGTTTAAAAAAAAAGTTAACGCTGTTTTTGCAACAGCATGGCTAGAAGACCAACATCCAGCAAAACGTGGAAGAAGGTGCTTGGATCAGATGAAATCAAATATGAACAAAAAAACAAATCCATGTGTGGCAGAAAACTAGTCCTGCACATCATTGTGGACTTGACAGGAACACAAAGTTGCTCATATGTAGTGGCAACATCATGCTTTTCTTCAGCAGGTACAGAGAAGCTGATCAGAGTTGAAGGAGCTAAATACAGGAGAATACTGGAAGAAAGAATGTCTGCTAAAAAAAAAAAATTCAGACAACAGCAGAAATTTACCTTCCAACAGGGCAATAATCATAAACACACAACCAGAGCAACACGAACTGATTTTGATCAGAGCATGGTAGAATATCCCAGTCTGGAAAGTCTGGGAGCTTCAAATTTGTGGCAAGACATGAAAATAGATTTTCACTGAGACTCTTCATCCAAATTGGCTGAGTGTGAGCGATTTGGCGAAGAAAAACGGACCAAAAGAAATCTACGTCTGAATGTGCAAAATTAGTAGAAATATACACAAAAGAACATTGTGGCAAAAAATGATTCTTTCCAAACTCTTCAGACTTATTTGTAAAAAATAATAAAAAAATAAATAAATAAAAAATCCCCCTCTGAGAACTAAATGTTCTTTCCCCTTCACTTCACTTGAGATTTATGTGCAACAACTCAGTGAAGTCAGGTGGCTTTAAATGCCTGTAAACCTGAGAACTAAATTTCCCAAAGCATAAATTCTGGCCGATTCACAGCTGCAAGGAAGCCTAAAACCAAAACTTTCACCGCACAACATTCTGAGCTTATGGCACTTTTTTTTTTTTTTTTTTTTACACTAACCAAACTATAAAAGTTAACTGTACTTCAGGGAAGGAAAATACTTGGTGGGAGTGGAAGGAGTGATGTGTGGGTTTATATGGGAAACAGCAAAGTCGGCTTTAAGCCGTGGCCAAGAACAAGAGATGTTTGACCCAAAATCTCCAGTGTCCCGGCTTCACTCCTACAGCCCAAACAGCAAGGATTGATGGGATGAAAACATTCTCTTTGTTCCTTCATCTGCGAGCCTGTGTGTGTGTTGAACATGCACTTATTTTGGTATCCAGTTATGAAGATTGTTTAGGATTAGTTTAGAAAATGCTTTGAGCAAATCTTCTGTAGAGGCCTCTGTGGAAAGAGTGCATGGAGATAAATAACTCCAAAGTCATATTTTGAGAGCATTATTTTCTCTCTGGACAGCAGACACACTGGTCCAAAGTCTGTTCATCTGTAAATTTGCACCTGTTCCAACTGATGGACAAATACATGAACACTCAGCTCACTATATATATATATATTATTACACCTTTAAACTACTGAGATGAAAAGATGCTCATTTGGCAGGTTGTGTTAAAAAAAAATAATAATAATAAAATAATAAAATTAACTGCTACATTACTTACGTTCCCAGCACTTCTTTGAAGTCATAATGTTCTTTGATGTCTGATGTCTTCTTCTTCCATCCGTTTCCATCCTCTCCAAGAGGCATCCTACAACGCTGACTGGATTCGCCACACTAAAGCTTAAGGTCAGAAAGAACAGATTGTATACAGTCAAGTTTTAGCCACAGATAGGAGCAGATCACGATTACAGTAAGAGGCACATGCTAAATGTAACCAATAAAGCAGCAGAAACTGAATGAGGATTTGTCAAACAGTTTTTAAATACTTAAAGGTAAAAATGTTAAACGCTTCTTCTGTTTTTGAAAATGTTCCTCTGGAGCTTGTTTGCATCACATGGGTAGAAAAATTTCATTTTTCGCTTCCTTTATTGTAAGTATTTTCACCCCTCAAAAGTAGAAAACCTCACTAATTTTCCTCTTTACAACCAGAACACACACAAATCAAGTGAGATATCATTTTTTAATCTGAACTCCAGCATCCAAGACAACATGTATTCTGTTCTATTTCAATGTGAGCTCATAGAAGGATGCTTAATTCGGTATTTTGTCCAGTGACGGTGGAGCAGAAACGAGGACAGATTTTGTTTGAGAGGCAGCAGCTTCAAGACGTCATGGTGACTAATAAGGCGGATGACCAAAGCAGGAGATAGACAGTGAAGTAAAACACAGAAGAAAATGCAAAACATTTTGTTGTGTTGGTTTTTGTCCCTTTTTAATAACTGCAATTTTCTCATGTAGTATTGGTAGTGTTGTGCGCAGGCTCCTTCAAATGCCTGCATTTGGGAGTGTTAAAACTTTTGTGAACTTTTAAGTTTAAAGATGTTATTGTGTCAATAAGTGAAGGGCTGTGGCAAAGATTTGTAGGTTAACTTCTTTCTATTTGATGGAAGAACAAGAATAGTTGGATACTTGATAGCAGTTAGACTATAAATATGATAAAATGCAAAATGGAAAAAGGGGACGCCATATGAACATTACCTTTTCACCCGTTTAGCAAAGCAACTTTCAAATCTTCCAAGTCTCTGACCTGACACTTGTCTATGTTTCAAGTTTGATATCTACATCTATATCTACTCCATAGATCTCTTCATATTTTTAAATCCACAATATGCACTCCCTTTGATTTCTGAATAAATGTCACCAGGTTGAGCCCCTCCTTGCACACCCTATATACAAAAATATGTTAATCTTAGTTTAAGTTTGGATTGATGGCAAAAAAGCATTGCATTGCCACTAGCACTTTTTTTTTTTTTACATAAGTCTTTTTCAATTGGATATTTAAAACAACTCATCTAATAGCTCATGCAGATTACACAAGCGAACTGTGGTTCAATAAAAAGTGAATCATTGTGTGGTTTAGTGAGACAGCAAACAAACTATCTAGCAAACCAAAAACAGAAGAGAAAGATTTCCTATTCTGCCCATAATGGCTTCTTATGCTCGTGCCCCAAAGAAGAGCTCTGTAACAGCATGGTGTAGTACAGTTGGTTTTGTCTGATTTTAAAAAGTGCAGTGTGAAATTGTACCAAACCAAATAAAGGTGTAACATGTTTCAGCATATGACAACGAGCTGAAATTAGTTCCCTGGACTATTCCAGTGTGAAAATGAACCAAAGAATCTGACCGATGGTATTGATTTTGAACTCTGGGTAACAAATACAGTCCAGTTTTCTTACAAAAAAGAATAGAAGTTACAAATCTATAGGGTAAGGGTTAGGGGGTAGGGTTAGGGTTAGGGTTAGCACAAGATCCCAACTTGTGTTGTTAGTGTAGTTCTTCAGGAGTGTCATACAGATATGTTTTCTTATGGTGCATATTGTGGATTCTTACTGTGCACCACACAGAAAGATTATTTCTTTAACGAAAGGACATAGAAATAAAGCAACAGAAAATATGATGCAAATGACAAACATTTTTAAAGACGTGCTGCTTTTTAACAGAATGCTGCACAAGGGGGTGAGCCATGTGGAAAACAGGTATAGATTCACTTAAACATCAGATTTCAATATTATAGTCGACTATAGCAATAAGCTGTTTGTCTGCTGTTTCACTCCTTATATTGACATTACAATATAAGGATACTCCTTATATTGTAATGTCATTTCAGTTTTAGGAAGATGTTAAAAGTCTTTTTAAATACGTTTTCTGAAAGTGAAACATGAATATGTGTCCCGAATTCTTTTATTTGTTTTCTCTTTGCAGTTGATATGAGAAACAAATGAATATGTGTCCTTATATCAACTACAAAGAGAAAAAATTTAAAGAATTAAGTAAATGTATCCCTAAAATGATATATTCTTAGGAATCTTAAACTTGCAAAACTGAATCATTTGTATAAAAAACAAATCAAGCAGCTAGAAAGAGTCTTTAGGATACCCAAACTATTTATCATTTAGATTTATTATCATTATCAAAAGCTTTCTTTGCAGAATTTTGGAGAAAACGCCACATATTAGGCCTGCGATCCTTTCTTTGTTTATTGTTGGGTAATGATTATTGTCCTAAATTGGAGGAAAAAGCTAAAGGTCAACATTTTGGGATAATAACGACACACCAGTAAAAAAAAAAAAAAAAAAGCGCTCAATTCTCAATTAGTAATGCCTCAAAGTGGCACAACTGCAGATCTTTCTGCTGACATTCCGCTTTCATCAAAAAATAGCAACTAATAATAGCGTTTTCAGCATGGCCAATAGTGGAGCAGGCTGCACGAAAGGGACCGTATACCGTCGCAAAACAAACGCATGGTCAGTAGAGGCGGACACAAGCTGGAGGACCTGTGCTATATTTAACATCTAAAGCTTCAATCAGCCTTAGGGGGGGGGAAAGAATCCAAATATGAGGAAAAATTATACAAAGATATGCATTCTAGGAGCTCTTGTCAGGTGGAAACTGAATTCCTCTGAGTAACATTTACCAACCTGTTATGCATTGAGCCTGCAGGGCGTGAATGACATGTAAGTGAGGGAGTTTGTATGCAATGAAACCGTTCGCAGATGCCATACCCAAGTCTATCGAATTTTTAGGATGGTAATTATGAAACGACCCCCTTTTAAATAGAAAGAATAGGCGGTGTGGGTGTGCAGCCTGCATACTGCAGCGCTCAAGGGTATGGCAGTCAAATGTAAGCAGCATCTTTAGGTTAAATCAGGAGGCTGCGGACATGGAAGCGCACCAAATGCGCTTTGTTTTACGCAAAAAAAGGAAAGTACATTAAAAACCGGATAGTGTATTTGGATAAATCTGCAGCTGGAGAAGAACGTACCTAAATGGCGATATGTAGCTGTGCGGTGTCCTGCTTTCCTCTGGGAGAGATGTGGTTGCTGAGCTTGTGCGCAGCGCTGGATGCGCTCAGACTTCTTTTGACGTCAAGAAATCCAGACGTCTACGGACGTAGTGTACCATAAAATCACTAACTGTTCTCTCAACAACGCGAATCTGCAAAATTTTAGTTTCTGGTCGTCGAGCCACCTTCTCTTAATATGGGAGGTGCTTTTTTTTCTTCTTCTTTTTTTTTTTTTTCTTAGACATCTGCTTGTGCAGAGTGTGTAGGTTCTGCAGTTTTTAGGGGGGGATTTCAAAACAGGCACAGCGTGAAACTGTGAATAATGCATCAAACAGCAGCAGCAAAAGCACCAGCAGCCACTGAGCAGAGAAAATCTTTTTTTTTTCTAAGGAAGAACATATTCCAGAATAAATGTATTTCTCTTGATTAAAGAGAATGTAAACCCCAATATTAAGGTAACGCCTTTTTTCCTTTTTAACTGATTCAGACACTCCCACTCGTCTCTCTAAGTTAGAAAAGCCTGGGCACACTGTCAAAGAAAACTTTGTATAAAGGGTGTGGACAGGCGAAACATCTGTTGGAAGATGCCAGTAAATGAATGAGGAAAGTGATACATTATTGTTTAAGAAAGAAGTTGATTGACAGCATGGTTAACTGGAATATGTGGAGAACTGTAATAAATCAGAAATAAACAAAATTAATAATAAAAACTTCATTAAGTGACAAACCTCTACTATATCTGCACAGTTTATCCTTATGTTGCTCGAAAAGAATTTAAATTGTTTCGTTATTTTTGGTCTTTTGGAAAGTAAATGTCCTGGACTAAAAAACAAACACAGGAATGTTATATTTAGTAATTTAAACCAGTGCAATTAATGGAATTCTGTGGTAAAGATGTCTAAAAACACGTATTGCAGCAACATAATGTTAATGTGAGGGGATATTTATATAAGAACCATTAGCAGTTTGGAAGCACCGTTGCCTTAGGAGATCTAAGGCCTCTCAGTGTTTCTACAATACATTGAGTTTATCTTTACTCACCATGGATGCGGACAAAGGAGTTTTCTTGAGAGCTGGTTGGTTGGTCTTGGTGTGAAATTAAGTGAAAGTGTTCTACTTTCACTTAATTGCTCTAGCCTCTAGGTCTGAGTGTATGTCACTACATTGCTGTTTCTACTGATGAGGGTGTAATACACTGACTGAAAAAAAAAATCTGTTCATTTTCAGCTTCAGCTAAATTTAAAACCAAAGTACACAGTGTTTACAGAGTAACTTCAATCCCTTTACAGATTATACTAGCTAAGAAAATCTACCTGTAGATTTTAATGGTGTTATTTGGTTAGTGAACTACTTTTCATTTTGCAGTAAAACATTCAGTCTTCCGCATTTGCTCTCGTATTCTTTTAGATGCAGTACCCCGTCTACACTCAAGGGGTCAGCACCTCCCACTGACAAACATAACACATTTTCAACTTCCGGACAGGAGTTTTCAAAGAACGCTAGCTAGCAACATAGCTAGTTTTGACTGTTTTTATTTTTTGCTCAGGGAATTAAAGTTACATTTTCCGAACATCGGTAAGATATGCATCAAAAACGTAATATTTATTTAATGTTGGACCTCTTAATCTTTTGTGGAACTTTCGTTTATTTAACGTTCCTTTTCATAAAAGCAGCAAAATAACTAGAATGGGATGCTAGTAGCCGCTCGTAGGTTTGCTTTGTTTCATTCTAGCCGTAGCAACCCGTTGAGCGGTAGTTCCTGCTTTAACTTTGATCTTGGTGGGGGCGTTAACAACCGATGACCTCTTGAATTAATTTGGTAACAGATTTTCATTCTCACTATTTTTATTTGTTTGTTTTTTTCTGGATTTTGTTTTTAGCTAGCGGGCTAGTCTGTTGTTAAAGCAGTCTGCGATGTCAGCGAACTCCAAGAGGAGAAGAGCCACCTCTCCCTGCAGCAGTGTCAGCGGAGGAGGAGATCCTGAGGACGCATCTTCAACCGCTGGAAGCGGCAGGAAGAAAAGGAAGATATCCAATGTTCCCCCTGTTGACACGGTGAGTGCGCCTTTTATTACACGATTACACTTATGGTTTATCGTAAATCCCGATCTCAACGGCTGAGTGTGTTTTCCTCTTGCCCCTTTTGTCCTCCAGATCGCTGTGTGCCATGAGCTGTTTAATGCTGTTAAAGACTACAAGGATGATCAAGGGAGGCAACTTTGTGAAGTTTTTCTTAGGGCACCAAAGAGGAGGTAATATTTAGAAGACCAGCGCCTACTACTATAAACCTACACTCTGAATTTATTGGTTCAATCTGAGCAGTTTATTAAAATTTGCCTTGGTGACTTATGTAGCAACCTGTAAAATATAGCTAATGTTTCACTTTAACTGCGTTCTACTTCACAAAATAAAAGATAAAAGATTAGTAGGTATGTTAATATTATTTTTAAGGTAAGGCGATTCAAAGTGCTTTACTTGATGAAAACATAAAACAACAAAAAACCAAGGAACATTGCAATTGCTACATAAAGGAATGTTGAAATATGGACTGAAATGAATGAAGTTTAGGTTATTAATCAAAAGCAGCTCTAAAATTTATTTTTAGCCTTGATTTTAAGGAACTAAGTGTTTCAGTCTTTTTGGAATTTCTGGAAATTTCTCCCTTAATAGCACAATTTAAAATAATATCATAAATTAAAAGGTACATGATTAATGACATGGAAATAGCGTGAGAATTGGCAATACTATAACCTTATTTAAACCATAGTGATTATAGTGTCATAAACTAGGTTTTCCCAGTTTTGATTTTAGTCTGGAACTGCATCAATTTGGAATTGACTCAGGTCCTTTTATCCCATTATAATGCATCAAAAGGCTTGAAATATGAGTAGACAGATCATCTAACATTGTGTTTCCAATATACTTACGACAAAACATGTGATGACACATAATGAGAAACTATCCGGAACATTTTAAAGTACCATTCACTCAATTATGGTAATAGTGTGAGTGTTGCAAGGTTAATACACAAATAATAGATTATACACAATGTAATGTACAAATGGTTAGACTTCATTTTCTTTTTCTTCTTTTTCAGGAATCAGCCTGATTACTATGAAGTTGTCTCCCAGCCAATTGATATGACAAAAATCCAGTACAAACTGAAATCAGAAGAATACAATGATGTGGAGCAGCTTACTGCGGATTTTCAGCTCATGTTTAATAATGCTAGAAATTTCTACAAGGTATATTTAATTTGTGATTCTCATCAACAGTGAATTTGAACCACTAACCTTTGCTGCTAATAGGCAATAAACAGCATTTGCTGCTAATATGAGCATGAATTTAGTTTTATCTTATTTTGTTTAACCTTTAAAAATAGTAAAATTCAGCCTGTAAACTTCTTTTCTTGGTAAAAGCCCAACTATACTGCTACATCGGAACAGAGATTGGCAACATCCAATTCGATTATAATATATTCTTAATCATAAAGAAGCCATTTTAAAATAGAATGACAATAGGGGAAGGGATTGACTATGGGTATTAAAGTAATCAAGGCTTTGTGTGGGGATAGATACAGGGACATTGGCGATTTATAATTAACTCTGCTCTGTACCAAATAGTCAATATGATTTAAATATCTGGTGTGGCACAGAAAAGAATAAAATAGAATACAAAATGCTATTTACAAGAAATCCAGCAGGTAGACAATCATTTATAGTTATTTTAGATAAGTATATAGTCCATGTAAGTAGAAAACATGACATACGGTAAAGCATCAGGAGAAGATGCTGTTCTTCAGTCTATTGTGTTATGGATTTAGTAGAGCTTCACTGCATTCGAAAAGGAGGGAGTTTGAACAGATAACATGTAGGATGGAAGGGGTCAGAGGACATTTTCGTTGCCAGGCTAAGGAAAGCGGCAACATAGTCCAAGAATGGCAGCAGAGTGTTGATGATGTGCTGAGCATTTTTATTCGCTCTCTGTGATGTCTTCCTGTCAGTAGCTGAGCAGCCTCCCTCACTACATTACCATGTGTGGGATAATGCCAGTAAACACAGCCTGTGCAAAAGAATTTTGACAGTTTTGATCTCTAATTTTTAAGTGTGACTAGTGTGGCTGCACATCTGATTTCCCACCTTATGCTTGTGTCTAATCAGAGTGACAGTGAGGAGTATCAAACAGCGAGCAAGCTGTGGGAAGTGTATTTGCAAACAAGGAATGAATTTGTGCAGCCTGGAGATGGAGATGAAGATGATGAAGAAGGTGAAGACATGATGGCTAATCCAGGAATGTCAAATGAATATGAGGTAGGTGTTTGTATTCAGATTGGTTGAATTACTAATGTTTATCTGATTGTAACACAGTGACTACTACAATAATTTGATAGACATATAGTAATATTTATATTTTTGAACCTCTAACTTGCTTATATATATTTTAGACATCAGGTAGCAGTCTGAAAGAAGTCCTGGAGCAACTCTTGGAGGCCATAGTATCACACACCGACCCCTCAGGCCACCTCGTCAGTGAACTATTCCAAAAACTGCCTTCCAAAGTGGTGAGTATTCAGACTTGTAATAACACCAGTTAATTAATCATACTTACTTTCAGGGTAAGTATGATACCCTGCACAATAAACATGAGTTGACACATTAACCGTTTTGTATTTTTCTGATCTCTTTGTCTAGACTTGACTCCAAATTAAAGCCCCAAAGTATTACTTCATTTATTTCTTGTAATACTGACATGTTTGATTGTTTTATTTTACACCTTGTCTGTCCTTCATAGCACATGCAACTGAACGAAGTAATACTG